>JAQQAC010020896.1:58301432-58378672 GCA_029783875.1 Phataginus tricuspis
CGTACCAACTCTTATTTAGTTAAGTCCAACATACACACACACACATATACTCACATTTACACACATATTCCAGTTTATTAGATGAATCTCTGATTAACAATTCCTGGTATCTCATTTCTATTTCCTTTCTTGGCAGTATTCTTTTAAATGAAAGTTAAAATAAACTGAAATGCAAATCTGTTTCTAAGTATGCCATATTAGTGGTCTTATCCTTTTTTCTGTTCTAATTGAAGCTTCACATGGTTCATGCCTTTTTGGAATGACTACTCCATAATTATGCCCAAACTTCATGCATTTTAACTTAGTGGCATTACTTATTTCTTAATCATTTAGGCCCAATATGTAGAGCTCTTCACAAGGTTCCCTATTATGTTCCATTTACCACATACTCACTTAGCTACAGGGCATATTGAATCCCACCTGTGTTTGGATGTAGCTTCCTCACTTCTCTCCTCCCCAGCAATTTTAGCTGATTAGTAATTCCAGCTAGTTCACAATCATTTCCTTTCTATCTAGATCATTTGTAAAGATTAAAATCAGCAGAAGCCCTAGGACTAATTCCAGTAGGGTGTCAGATAAGTATGTTCTCAGTACATAAGTGTTTTCCTATTAACAAGGAAATGAGGTAAAGGAAAATATCTACTTGAGTTACTGTTGGGTGGGAAGAGGACGATTAGATTCAAGAGCTGACAAAGTGGTATATGTCAAGAATCCATAGCAACAAAGGAACTGTGCTCGTTGGAAGCCTAGGTTAAAAAGGGAGCTATTTGGGGAAGATAATTATTAGGCTAGAATATACAGGCACCTACAACTAACAGAGGCAGTGTGATCACCCTGCAGATAAGCATTTTATTAAAGACGTGGGGGGTCAGGCTACCAGAGATAAAGAGGTGTTAATGGGGATTTTAGGTCAATTTTAAGAAGCTATTGAAGATCTTGCAGAGCAGTTGCAATAGACAGCACGGTTTATCTGATACTTGATATTTTTCTTGCAGCTCAGTCTAGAGATACTTAATGTCTTTAATACTTTAAGAAAGTGGGGAAAGGCAGTGCATTTGAAACAACCTCTCATATGGCTCTCAGCCTGAGTTATACAAGCATTCATGTATCAGAGCATGGCATGATTTATTAAATCTTATTGCCAGTTGTGAAATAGACACAGTCCTCCAAGATAGAAGATAAAAATCTTCCTTCTTCATTTTACATTCATTTCCAACTGGCTGCTATATTTTTATTACATACTTAGGTTTCCCATTAGAGTCTGGGGTTATCAAATTCAGGGCCGTGTCTTTTTGCCTTTCTGTTTTAGAAACAAGCAAAGTTCCTAGAAAATGGTAGAAAATAAATAAAGACTAAGTTAATAAACCCAAGGAAGTAATAACAGATTATGCCTCTAAACTTTTCCTTTAAAATTTTGAAGTTTATTTCTACTTGTAATATTTGTAAACCCTTACAAGAGAGAGAAAAGATAAATAAAATTTGAAAAAGAAATCCATGAACAAATACAGTAATTTTTACCAGTTTATCATTTAGAACACAGAGATGTGTATATTTTTATTTATATATTTATATCTGTGTGTGTGTGTGTGTGTGTGCATATATATATATGTATATATTTTTGGAAAAACAATAATAATGAGAAATAAATTAACTTGGAACAATAAATTTCATATTACTCTTTCACACAGTAGCCTCAAAATACTGGTAAGGAGAGTTGAACATATGATTTTTGTATGAATATATAATATTGTAGAAAAGTATGGAATCCCAACAGACAAAACAGTATGAATTATATATAAGAAATTTCTCTACAAAATCTATTCAAAGGTTTCATTCTTATTTTTTGTACCTTTTTCCAGATACAAATTTAAATGTAAGAAAGATGTTCATAAAGTTTCAATTTTAAAATTTTGGATAAAGGTATTATATAAATAAAGGAAGACCCCTCAAAGACAAACGGAGGCTACTTGTTCAGAGCATGCCATACATAGCAAGGTAGTCAGCCACCATCACTGGTGTTTGGCAGAGGCTCAAAGGTAGTCAGAGGAGTGGGGATACTTCAGAGTAAAAAAAAAAAAGGAAGAATTCAGCTCTGCCTTGGAGAAAATGGAAGTAGTTTATATAGAAGCAAAGCATTTGATGTGATTGGTCTGGGGAGCATATCCAGCTTTTCTGTTTTGTCCTGAAGTATAGGCAGGGCCAAAAATTAGGGATGCTGGTAGTTACTGACCATGTCCTGACTAATATAAGCCAATTGCCACAGAGATATGTCTTGGCTTCCTAGACTGGTTGCTGAAGAAATTGTGGGTCAGAATTATATTTTCATATATAATCTGAAAATTTTCCATCTGTATATTCAGTCTCTCAATACCTCTTTTGGTCATTCTCTAGTTTGCAGGAAGTTGAGAAATTCAATAAAGGCCAGTGCTACAGATCTTCCTCATTTAGAGATTGTTCAGTCGTCTCCAAAGTCAACTCTACTGCAAGATCTTCCTGTTGTTGCATCATAGTGATCACCAGAGAAAGTGGTCATGCAGAAAGATTTAGGACTGTGGATAGAACTCCCTGGACCAGTATCAGGAATCCTATGAAAAAATAAATAAAAAAATAAAAAAATTAATATTCTTCATAAGATGCCTCAGAATCAGGAACCCCAATCACCCAACACAGGTGAAGAGAGAAAATCCCACAGGCCATAAAGATAAACCCCAGAGAGCTAAGTACCTTTTTCCTTATGGTGATGCCAAGCCTGTTCTATTTTATTTCGTTGACTCGCATACAGCAATGAATATTACAATGGAACAGATGCCAACATGACTAGTTAACAAAAAAAAAATAGAGCAATATTATTGTCCATCACTATTTGTGCCAATGAATTGAGACTGATCATTTTTTCCAGGTAGGCCAGAGGTGGTATCATTAAAAACTTCTCCCAGAGTTAGTGATAAGTTTCTTACAGTTTTTTTTCTGTTTGTATGCATGTTACCAGTGGGAACCCTGCTCTGGTTCTTCACATAAACAGTAAGTCAATAAATCCCCCAGGTACACTGCCTGAATAATCAAAGGTGGCCTCATGGGGAACCTGCAGCTGAGTTAGAATTTCCAGATTTGGTGATTTATAAAATTAGGATCTTAGTGTATGGACAGGTCTTAGAATATTATTCCTAATGGGTATGAGGTGTTATTATGAGGCAAACAGGACTGGTGTTATGGCCTCAGAGGGAATAGTATCTAGTAGAGATGCATGGAGATATAGGGGAAAAGAACTGTTTATAATGCAAGATTGGAGCCATCACTTTATATTAGCTGGGTTACATATATAGACCCCTATTAGGGTTTTCCAGGTGTGAAGTATTTGTCCTTGAAGGTTGTTGAATTCAAATTTAAAATTGCCTATGGTCTTATCAATAGATTTTAATAGTTGGTTCTTTTTCTCAGTGAGAGAGACACAAAGCAATGGGTTGATTAGTTTAATATCATCAGTCCCTGTATGTGAAAGTGGAAATGCCACTTTCTTATTGTTTCTTTTAATGAGCCCAGCATTCCACAGATTTTATTTATCATTGAGTTATTTGATACATGCACAATGATGGCATATTCAGCTGTCAGTAAATTTGAAGGCAGTGGCATTTGAATGATAAGTTTCTAAATTAACAATTATAGTAAGGAGGGAAAAAGAAGAAAAAAGGTCATTATGGGTGGATGACAACCAGGGATCTATAGAAAATGAAAAGAATAATTATAAGAAAGCACATCAAGGACAAAACAGGAGTTAGATCTGTTGGTCCTGCATCTTGGTTAGAGGTTATTCACTGTTTGAAGTCATTCGCTTGTTCCAAACGTCTTGGATCAGCTGTCTGCTTTCTAAGATTGGCTGATTCTAGGGTATCTGAGAATTCTATTTGAAGTTCCCTATTAGAGTAGTCTTTAATCATTGAATGTCCTGGAACCTTTGGGGAAAATAATCTATTTGGCAATTCCATGGTCCACTTGAATACTTTGATCTTAACACTTACAAATTATGGTAAGACAACCTGGTTATTTGTTTGCCTACTGCATTAGAATGGACACACCTTAATAATAGGGTGGATCTTTTCTGTCTCTGAAACTTTAGCAGGTAATACAGTGATTGGCACTGGGTAGATAGAATAGATGCTTATTTCAAGTATCCTAAGAAGTAATTTCTAAGATCTATGCAGGGTTATTACACTAATATAACACTACAAATAGTCACAACAGTTATTATTTACAGATAATCTGTGTGATTAGGGTTCCCTGTCCATGACCTATT
Organism: Phataginus tricuspis; assembly: GCA_029783875.1. NCBI lineage: Eukaryota > Metazoa > Chordata > Mammalia > Pholidota > Manidae > Phataginus > Phataginus tricuspis. Next base: position 58,305,724 of record JAQQAC010020896.1, read on the forward strand.
TTAATCCTCATAACTATTGTGTAAACTATTGTTTACATTTCATCAAGTACTAGAAATGGAAAGGGGTTAAGAACAAGCAGTACACAGCTGAGCAAGAATTCATTTGCACACCTCACTCCAAAATTTATGTCCCAAGTCTAAAATCATTTTCTACACCTAACTGCCTTATAGGTCCTTAATTATCTAACTCTCTTGGATGGGGTGTAAGAAAAATCTACTTTTTAGCATATCCATACTTAAGGTAAATTGTTTCAGCAATGTTCCAATATACTTGACAGATTATATCTTGGGAGTTGATATGTTCTGTTTAAAGCAGTTTTGATTTTGAAGTATGAATGATCTCAACTGTGGGAGGGTAAAATCTATTGTTGACTCTGCTGCCACATCACATCTAGGGTCAATCAGTGAAACAATTTTCTTTTGAAGCATTGGAGCCCTCTAGATTTGTAAGGGAATCAGAAAGGAAGGAAAGAAAGTAGAATTGGCAGATACAAATAAGGCTATTATAGCCTCCTTGAGACTGACAGCCATTCCCAAAATACCTTGCCAAAAAAGTTTAATGATTGGTTTTTCATTGTATAGCGTTGTTTTCCCTTTTCTCCTTCACTTGCAATGCCTCAAATAGTTTCTCAGTTAGACTGTATCATGTGCATCTTCTTTCTCTAGAGTTTGCATCAGCTTCTTGGAGGCTGCTCATGTGCTATTGACAAAAACAGCCCTGATACCAAATGTGGGCCACATTATAAGCCCAGGGCTTCAGGATTCTATCTGCCTGAATAAAGAGATGTGCTCAATATAGGCAAAATGTTCTAGGACAAGGCACATAGGAGAGAGAAGTTAGGGCCCCATGAACCAGTTTGGATAAGCACTATTTTAGTTCCCAGAATTGAGATTTAAAAGACTGTGTTGATTCCATCATTATGTAATTCTTTTTTCTTTTAATTTTGAAAGAAAGCTAATTTGTAGAAAGAAAGGAGTTTCATCTTTCTATAGAATACCATTATAGTCTATGTGGCAGGCTTTATGAATAGCTAATAATTACCATATATAGAAACTTATATCTTCCTCTTCCCTGGAAGGAAAGGATGCAACATACAATATTTACATTTTCGTGTCTGTAAAATTTTAATTATAATGGTATATATTACAGAGGGTGTTGTGAGGTTAAACAACTGGGTAAATGTAAACGCCAGTCTTATTATCTTCTGATTAAATGTCAATCATTTCCAACAAGTATTTTAAATTTCTCTACACATAGACTTAATAACTTCATTTGGGATAAAATTTAATATACACCTAGAATACATTTTTGTATTTCACCCTGTTAAAAGGTAAACTGAGGCATATTAACAATTTAAGTTTGAGCAAAAATTGATTTGAATTGTGCAACCCCAACCAGAAGTAATTAGGAGCATTCTGAGGACAGGAGCCAGGCAAAAGACTTATGCAGAGCAAGTGCAAAAGCAAAAAAAAAAAATTATTTCAATGGCTACAGATTAAAGCCTAGTTGGCTGTTTGTGATTGGTTTCCACAGCATTTGATTTCACAACCAAGGCATTTCCAGGCTTAGATTTTGGTTTGCTTATGTAGACCTCCCAGCATTAGAGCCCCTTTAATCTAATGGCCTCCTTCTTTAGTTCATTTCACAATCCTCCTCAAACAATATACTTATTTAAATTAAATACCTGAAGATTTATTAAACAGCAGACTTTTTTTCCTTCCTCTTTGGTGTAATGTGTACACCACTTTATTCCTCAGTAAAGCATAAGGACTTCTAGCAAATGAACAAGTCATATATAGGTACCACTCAGGCTTTACTAAATAATTTGTCTTGCAGTTTTGGGGAGTAGCTTTCATGTGAGATTTCTTAGTAGCTGATACTCATGACACAGAAGCTTCCATGGACTCAAGCATCTAAATTTCTCTTTATAAGTTAGTCTGAGTTTTCAATGTGGACTTTAAGTGACTGTTTCCATTTCTGAGGCCCAATGTTATTCTCACAATGCTATTTTTGATGCTTTATCACATATCATTTCCTCTGCCCACAAAAGTCTTCTATCCTCTTGTATCCTGACCCAGTCTTAACTACCTGGAAAATTTGCATTCCAGTAGAATCATTTTTTCCATAATATCCCATTGTATTTTGTACATATCTTCTTAATGGCTAAAATACTGTCTGTATTTTCTTTTAACATATGATTTTCTGATTGACAATTACTACTTGGTATAAGGAAATGAGCACATTTAAATATTTAAAAATATACTTTCAAACTAACAAGTCTTCTATACATTAGGAGCAAAAACAGCTAGTAACTTACCAAATACTCATTTTCTTTACCAGACTCCAAATTTTATCATGATCCATTGCTAGAAATAAAGGCTACATTTCCAATCTCCATTGAAACAAGAGGTGGTCAAATAAACATAAATGTTGGGAAGGAATTCTGGGCAGGTTCTTTCAAAGGATCTGACTCAACCAAGAGGAGCATCATTTTGCCCCTCTGTTCTGTCTTTTTTATTAGACTGGAGACTCATATGTGATAACCAGAAGTTCTGCAGTCATCTTGACCTTGAGAATGAAAGCCTCCTGGTAAGATGAAGTAGGCTGTTTAGAAGGAAGAGCCAGATCTAAGATGCCATAAACCTAATGTAGCATACCAGAAAGAGCTACATTCATTTTTTTTCTAACAAAAGAAATTAAACCCTTGAGTGCTTAAGCTACAACATTTTGGTATTGTTTCCCCCTTTTAGTCAAATGCAATCTGTAACTGACATAGAGCTAAATTAAAAACAAAAAGAAGCAAAAATGTTAAAATGCTGTGTTCTCTTTTTGCAGGTATATGATAAAAGAAAAAAATATTATGACATTAAGTGCATTTTTATTTAGTATATAATCCTCACCTGGGTGTTTAACAAAATAACAAAAAATTTAAACATCCATGAAAATATCAATATAGTGACACTGTGATAAATGTGCTGACATTTGATAGAGTTGACTGTGAACTTTGGAAATGATCTCTTTTAGCTTTTAGAATACTGTCATCACCAGTAACCTTTAATTGTATGACTTTTTCTTAGTACTTCCCTTTGAATCCTCTTCCTCTACATGCCTTCAAATGCTGTAGCACTCCTTAGAGTTTTATCCTTGATCTTTTCTCTTCTCATTTGTTATACTGTTTCTGGGTGAGCTCCTCAGCTGACAGAATATAGCCTACTGAATTTATGGGTTTCTGTGTCAATACCTAGACCTATATGTCTACCTCTCTAATGATGCTCCTTTAGGAAATTCAAAATCACCACTGATACAAAAATCTTATTTATTTCTATTTTCATTCTCTGTCCCAACCTCCTCAATCTACTGCTCTTGTAAAATCCCCCATTTTGATCACTTGATCATTTGTAACACTGTCCTTATCTAAACAGGAGTCTTCTTAACGTCTAATGTTTTTTCTCCTATTCGTGAGTAATCAGTATCCTTAGTTGCTATCTCAGAAATGGAGTCTGAATTATTTATGTGCTCCCCATCAAATAGGCTTTTGAATTTACTCATTACTGAAGCAGCTTCATTACCAACTTCCAGCCAGCTATATCTCCTTCTTATAGTTCATTCTGCACTCATAGCTCATGGTACTGCTGTCAATTATATATGTTTATATGTCAATTTCATCTATAAGTAAGTTAATTAATTAATCCAAAATATGGTCATGTTTACTGGCTTGCTCACTGTCTACAACCCAATGTTCAGATTCTTTGTTGTGTCCTGAAAGGTCCATCACAATGTATCTTCAGTGATGAGTTTTATGATCTAGCCAAGTTGAACTTCCTTAAAGTCATTGTGTCCATTCATGCTTTTTTTTTTTTTTGACCATTCTCTTGCCTCTGCCTAAAGGTACTCTTATTTTCTTTGGCCCAGTTTTTGTCTGTTTTGCTCTTTTTAATAATTCCATATTCACATTAAAAGTGGCTTTCCAAGGGAAGAAGATGGCAACATGAGAAGTGAGGCAGAAACCTCCTCCCCAAACCACATATAACATGAAAATACAGTAAATACAACCAATCCTGAAAGAGCAACCCAAAGATGGCAGAATAGACTGCCTACATCAGGGGAAAAGAGAAGACCTCACAGAAAAGGGTAAAGTAGCAGGGCTGCAATCTGGCCAGACCCAAGCCCTCCCCCTACCTCAGCTCACAGGTAGGAAGAAGAGAAACAGAGCAAGGAGGGAGTTGAAGCCCAGGATTGCTAAACACCCAGACATGGAGATTGGCTCCAGAGGCACAAAACCACATTATATGGTGCTCTGGAGATTAGTGGGGTTGGAAAGCAAAGAAAGGCAGAATACAAAAAGAATCTGAGATTCTACCCTCTTGTGGAGAAAAAGTATGCACAACCAGTTGATCTGGGACAAAAGAAAGGTGGGCACTATGAAAGACTTCCCAACAGTAAGAGGGGTGCTAGAGGGGCAAAGATTACACAGAGCTTGCTTCTCAGAAGAAAGAGAAGGTGGAAAAAGTAGTCTGGCACACTCAGACCAGCAGGTTGGAAACATTCAGGAGCTTCAGATGCTCCTTGCCCCTGAATGACAATGCAAACCCGAGGACCCCCACTGCAATATGCAGCCTGACGCTCCTTAATCCCAGTGGCCACCAGTCTGCACACCTGCCACCCTGCCATAGCACCAGGCCAGATGGAAGGTGGCTTTGCCTATGACAGGTAAAGGGGCATAACACAGAGGCTCCTCCTTGCATGGACAGCCCACTGGACCTGGAAGTGGAGGCAGGCACTGCAGCCAGGAAGCAGGAAAGAGCTTCTTCCTCCCAGCAGGCACTGGTACCCGGGAACTAGAGGGTGCTGCCTACACATAATTTTAATTCCATAAGAATCACTAGAAAAATGAAACGGCAAAAAATTTTACACAAACAAAAATTCAGACTCCAGAAAGAGGGCTAAGTGAAACTGAAATTACAAGTCTTCTTGATAAAAATGTAAAATTAAAATCATAAACATACAAGACTACAGAAAAATATTGAAGATCTCAGGGAGGACTTCAATGAAGATATAGAAACTTTGAAAAAAACAGTATCTGAAATGGAACATATAATGGAGGGATTTAAAAGCAGATTAGATGAAGTAAAGGATATGGTAAATAAAATAGACATTAGAGAACAGGAAAACAAAGAGGCTGAGGCACAGAGAGACAAAAGGATCTCTAGGAATGAGAGAACAATAGAGAACCATGTGACCAATCAAAACAGAACAATATTCGCATTATAGGGGTACCAGAAGAAGAAGAGAGAGAAAAGGGGATGGGAAGTCTCTTTGAAAAAATAACTTAAGAAAACTTCCCTAATATGGGGAAGGAAATAGTCTCTCAGGTCACAGAAGTTCATAGATCTCCCAACACAAGGGACCCTAGGAAGTCAACACCACAACGTAAAATAATTAAAATGACAAAGATCAAGGACAAGGACAGAGGATTAAAAGAAACCAGAGAGATGAAAAATATCATGAATAAAGGAAAGCACATCAGATTATCAGCAGACTTCTCAGCAGTAACCTTAAAGGCCAGAAGAGAGTGGCATGACATATTTAATGCAATGAAACAGAGGGCCTCGAACCAAGAACACTCTACTGAGCAAGAATATCATTTAAATTTGAACCAGGGATTAAGCAATTTCCAGATGAGCAAAAGTTGAAGAAATTTACCTCCCACAAAACACCTCTACAGTGTATTTTAAAGGGAGGGCTATAGATGAAAGTGCTCCTAAGGCTAAATAACTGTCACCAGAGAAAATAAAACCACAGTAAAGGAAGTAGACCAATTAATAACTAAACAAATGCAAAAGTAAATCAACTACCTACAATCAAGGGATACACAGAGTACAGAATATGACACCAAACATATAAAGAGTAGAGGAGGAAAAAAAAGAACCTTTAGATTGTGTTTGAAATAGCATAATAAGCAAGTTAAGTTAGACTGTTAGATAGTAAAGAGGCTGTCCTTGAACCTTTGGCAACCACAAATCTAAAGCCTGCAAAGGCAATAAGTACATATCTATCAATAATGACCCTAAATGTAAATGAATTGAATGCACCAATCAAAAGACATAGAATTACAGAATGGATAAAAAAACAAGACCCTCTATATACTGCCTACAACAGACTCATTTCAAACCCAAAGACATACACAGACTAAAAGTGAAGGAATGGAAAAAGATATTTCATGCAAATAATAGGGAAAAAAAGCAGAAGTAGCAGTGCTTATATCAGACAAAATATATTTCAAAGCAAAGAAACTAATAGAGACAAGATTATTACATAATGATAAAGGGGTGAGTCCAAAAAGAGGATACAACCATTATAAATATTTACACACCCAATATAGGAGCAACCAAATATATGAAACAAAGATTAACAGAATTAAAGGGGGAAATAGAAGGCAATGCATCATTTAGAAGACACATCACTCACTCTAGAAGACAGATCAACCAAATAGAAAGTAACTAAGGAAACAGAAGAACTGAACAACACATGAGAACAGATGGATCGAGCAGACACCTACAGAACATTCCACCCAAAAGCAATGGGATATGCATTCTTCTCAAGTGCACATGGAATATTTTCCAGAATAAATTACATACTATACCACAACAGAGCCTCAGTAAATTAAAAAAGGTTGAAATTGTGTCAACCAGCTTCTCAGACCACAAGGGTATGAAACTAGAAATAAATTATGCAAAGAAAATGAAAAGCCCACAAACACATGGAGGCTTAACAACAGGCTCCTAAATAATCAATGGATCAATGGCCAAATTAAAATGGAGATCAAGTGATATATAGAGAGAAATTTAAACAACAGCTCAACACCCCAAAACCTGTGGGATGCAGCGAAGGCAGTTCTAAGAGGCAAGTATATTGCAAGACAGGCATACCCCAGGAAAGAAGAACAATCCCAAATGAAAAGTCTTAACTCACAATTAGTGAAACTAGAAAAAAAAGAACAAATGAGGCCCAAAGTCAGTAGAAGAAGGGACATAATATATATCAGAGCAGAAATGAATAGAATTGAGAAGAATAGAATAACAGAAAGACTCAATGAAAGCATGTTCTTTGAGAAAATAAACACAATAGATAAACCCCTAGCCAGACTTATCAAGAAAAAAAGAGAGTCTACACACATAAACAGAATCAGAAATGAGAAAGGAAAAATCACTACAGACACCACAGAAATACAAAGAACTATTAGTGAATACTAAGAAAAATTATATGCTAACAAATTGGATAAGCTAGGAGAAATGGATAACTTTCTAGGAAAAGACAACCTTCCAGATCTGCCAGGAAGAAACAGAAAATTTGAGAAGAACAATTACCAGCAATGAAATTGAATCTGTAAAAAAAAAAAAAAAAAAACAACTACCTAATAAAAAAAACCCTTGTACCAGATGGCTTCACCACTGAATTGTATCAAACATTTAGTGAAGACTTAATACCCATCCTCCTTAAAGATTTCCAAAAAGAAGGAAAGGAGAGAATACTTCCAAACTCATTCTATGAGGTCAGCATCACTCTAATACCAAAACCAGACAAAGACACCACAAAAAAAGAAAATTACAGACCAATATCCCTGATGAACATAAATGCAAAAATACTCAACAAAATATTAGCAAACCAAATTCAAAAATAGATAAAAAAGATCATTCATCATGATCAAGTGAAATTTATTCCAGGACTGCAAGGATAGTACAATATTTGAAAATTCATCAACATCATACACCACATCAACAAAAAGATGGACAAAAACCACATGATCATACCAATAGAGGCTGAAAAGCATTTAACAAAATTCAACATCCATTCATGATAAAAACTCTCAACAAAATGGGTACAGAGGGCAAGTACCTCAACATAATAAAGGCCATATATGACAAACCCACAGCCAACATCATACTTAAGAGTGAAAAGCTGAAAACTTTTTCTCTCAGATCAGGAACAAGACAAGGATGCCCACCATCCTGACTTTTATTCAACATACTACGGGAGGTCCTAGCCATGGCAATAAGACAACACAAAGAAATAAAAAGCATCCATATTTGTAAGGAAGAAGTTAAAATGTCACTTTTTGTAGATGACATAATATTGTACATAAAAATCCCTAAAGAATCTACCTCAATATACTAGAACTAGTAACTGAATTCAGCAAAGTTTCAGGATACAAAATCAATACACAGAAATCCATTGCATTTTGATATACTAATGATGAACTAGAAGAAAAAGAAATCATGAAAACAATTCCATTCACAATTCCATCAACAAGAATAAAATACCTAGGAATAAACCTAATCAAGGAGGTGAAAGACTTATACCCTGAAAACTACAAGACACTCATGATAAAAATTAAAGAAGACACCAATAAGTGGAACTATATCCTGTACTCATGGATAGGAAGAATTAATATTGTCAAAATGGCCATCCTGCCTAAAGCAATCTACAGATTCAATGCAATCCCTATCAAAATACCAGCAACATTCTTCCATGAACTACAATGTGGAGTATAAGAACAAAGAATAGTTCTAAAATTCATATGAAACTACAAAAGACCCCTAATAGCCAAAGCAATCCTGAGAAGGAAGAATAATGCAGGGGGATTATGCTCCCCGACTTCAAGCTCTACTACAAAGCTGCAGTAATCAAGATAATTTGATAGTGGCACAAGAATAGACCCACAGATCAATGAAACAGAATAGACAGTCCAGATATAAACCTAAGCATATGTGGTTAATTAATATATGATAAAGGAGCCAAGGACACACAATGGGGAACTGACAGCCTCTTCAACAACTGGTGTTGGCAAAACTGGACAACTACATGTAAGAGAATGAACCTGGATTATTGTATAACTCCATACACAAAAGTAAACTAGAAATGGATCAAGACCTGAATGTAATTCATGAAACTATACAACTCTTAGAAGGAAACATAGGCAAAATCTCTTGAATATAAACATGAGAAATTTTTTCTGAACCCATCTCCTCAAGCAAGGAAAAGAAAAGCAAAAATGAACAAATGGGACTACATCAAACACAAAAGCTTCTGTACAGCAATGGACTTCATCAGTAGAACAAAAAGGCATCCTACAGTGTGGGAGAATATATTCATAAACAGCATATTGACAAGGGGTTAACATCCAAAATATATGAAGAACTTATATAACTCAATATCCAAAAAGCAAATAACCCGATTAAAAAATGGACAGAGGATATGGAAAGACACTTCTCCAAAGAAGAAATTCAGGTGGCCAACAGGCATGTGAAAAGATGCTCTACATCTCTAATTATCAGGGAAATGCAAATTAAAACCACAATGAGATAACACCAGTTAGGATGGCCAACATCCAAAAGACAAGGAACAACAAATGCTGGCGAGGATGCAGGGAAAGGGGAACTCTCCTAAACTGTTGGTGGGAATGTAAATTAGTTCAACCATTGTGGAAAGCAATATGGAGGTTCCTCAAAAAACTAAAAATAGAAATTGCATTTGACCCAGGAATACCACTCCTAGGAATTTACCCAAGAAAATAAGATCCCAGTTTCAAAAAGACATTTCTGTGTTTATCACAGCACAATTTACAATAGCCAAGATAGGGAAGCAACCTAAGGGTCCATCAGTAGATGAATAGATAAAAAAAGGTGATACATATACACAGTGGAATATTATTCAGCCATGAGAAGAAAACAAATCGGACCATCTGCAACATGGATGGAGCTAGAGGGTATTATGCTCAGTGAAATAAGCCAGGTGGAAAAGGCAAGTCCCAAATGATTTCACTCATTTGTGGAGTATAAAAACAGCAATACTGAAGGAACAAAACAGCAGTAGACTCAGAGACTCCAAGAACGGACTAGCAGTTATCAAAGGGAAGGAGGTGGGGAGGTTGTGCGGGGAGGTAGGGAGAAGAGGAATAAGGGGCATTATAATTAGCACACACAATGTAGGTAGGTCACGGGGAAGGCAGTATAGCATGGAGAAGACAAATAATAACTCGATAGCATCTTGCTATGCTGATGGACAGTGACTGCAATGGAGTGTAGGGGGGACTTGATAATATGGGTGAATGTCGAAACCACAATGTTGCTCATGTGAAACCTTCATAAGATTGTATATCAATGATACCTTAATTTAAAAATAATAGGGTGGCAAATATCAGAATTTTTACAGGTTGGTTGAGACAAAAAATAAAATAACTGTTCTAATTTTTTTTTAATTGTACATCCATCTAGGCTGTGTTTACAAGGAGTGAGAAAATTGGGAGAGATTGATTAAAGGGCCCAGACTTTTAGTTATAAGATGAATAAGTTCTAGGGATCAAGTGCATAGCATGGTGACTATCATGAATAACACTGTATTATACATTTGAAATTTGCTGAGAGTAGATATTAAGTGTTCTCACCACCACCCCCCCCCACCAAAAAGGTACCTAGCTTGACTATGGTAATCATTTCAAAATGTAACATCAAACCATCATCATCATATTGTAGGCCTTAAATATATGTAATTTTCTTTAATTACACTTTAGTAAAGCAGGAAAAAAAAGTTGCTTTCCCTGAAATGCCTTAATCAGTTATCCTACAGAGTTGGTTATTTTCTGTTATAAAGTCTGGGTGGCTCTTAAAACAATACGTATATACTTTATTCGCTATGAATTTGTGAATTTGACTTCCATACTGAATTTAAGATTCTTGAGGACATGGGCTTTTTTTTAAGTATTATTCTTTGTATTTCCCTGAGATTTAAAAGATGCCGAATGTGTTAATTAAAAAGATCTCTCTCTCTTTTTCCCCTTTTTTCTACATGGGTGATACAGTAGAAATGTGGCCAATCTTTAGATTTATGAAACAGGCACTCAGCAACGGTACATAGGCTGTAAACTGTCCTTTAAAACAGATTTTAGAAATTTTTACCAGTCAACTATATCACGAAAAGGACACATTCATGGAGGTGTGCTGCAACATTTGAATAGACCTGTAAAACTATGTATACCCTTTATTAAAGCAATATGAATAAGTTATCTCAGTTTAATGACTGCATAACTAAGCCCACTGTTCTTAAAACAAATACGTCAAAGAAAATTGTACCTGTGGGTCAAATTCCATGACTGGTATGGCATTTCATTGTCTGTGGAATTTTAAGTGGTCTTTTCATCTTAGTTTCAAAGTTTGAAGAGGTTGATCTGTGAGTTTTTCTTTTGTCTGCACTGATTGTATTGCTCCTGAAAAAGACTGCATTTTTAGCTTTGAAGTCTGGAATCCTGATTTAGCTGAAGAAGGAGAGAAACAGCTTCAGTTGGGTTTTCACTTACAGAACAACCTGACCTGATTTTGTAACTGAGTGAGTGGAAAAAGGAAGATTTTCGATTCCTGTTAATACTATTGGATAGCTAGGCACTGCCCCTCTAAAAATGGAACCAACACAAATTTTACAAGACTAATAGCATCCTTTACAGTTATCTTTTCAGTCTACCAAGCATCTGAGATAGATTCTTTAAAAAAAAAAAGCCAGATCATTAATAAATCTTTATGTCCCCTCCTCAAATCATTCAGCTCCTCTATGAAATATAATGATTTCTTCAGTAACAGTTCTTGCCACTTCTTCTCTAAGGATAGTTTGAAATATCAAATTGAATCGAGTAAGATGTCAAAAGGGCTATAAAACTCTACCAGATATGAAGTTATCTCTGTTTTTCAGTTTGATAGTAATATGACTTCTTTCAAGGCAACATACCATTTTAAAAGAGATAGCTTTGGCCTCTAAAAGTAGAAATTATTATACCAGAGTTTTCTGTGTTTTTCTTTTTAAAAAGTTACTAGTATATATAACACCCATACTGAACTCACTGAGAGGCAAAAATGATCATTTGTCAACAGCTGTTCATAATCTCTAATATCACAGTTTGCTGCCCCATAAGTTGAAATATTGGAGAAAAAAAAAGATAATGTTTCAGACCTATATTATTTACATTGTCCAGCTTCAATTACAATGCTCAGTTGTAAAACTATATCTTAAGAAAATTTTATTTTTAATCAGGTTAACAATATGAATTATGAATCAAAGTATCTTGAGCTGTATTTATTAATAATCAGCATTCTGGAAACACATGTATAGTTTTAGCTTAGGAACTGTGCTGATATGTACAAGCATGTAGTGATAACCTTCATCAAAGTCCAAGAAATGTCAAAATGTACGTGGTTATATCTTAATTTTAATTTTAATTTTTTATTAATGTACAATTATACTTCCCACCTTAAATATTTTTCCATTTAATTATGTTTTGTCTAATATGTATAGTATGAGTCTGCTGTAATAACTTTACAGACTGATAGGCTGAACAGACAACTGCACAATGGTCACACCATATATATACAAATAGAATTCAGACCCACAACCTTCAGCAGCCAGCCCAGGAACCCAAACAATAACCCCTGTAGCAACTAGTCCCAAGAATTGATGAGTAACTGACAGCTTCCTTAATTTTTGCCCTGACAACCAACTTAGGAACAACTGGAAAAAGCCAAATATGCTCCCCTAATCAATGATGTGGGGGCCCCAATTTTAGTCAGCTTGCCTTCAGCTTCCTCATGGTAACACCTTCCAGTCAGGGCATTCTTGACGCGTTCTCTTCTTTCTACTGCCATTCTTTCCCATTCCTCTGTCTTCCTTTGCATCTCTGCTAAGTGCAAGTGGTGGTGGCTGGCTTCCTTTCTGTAGCAAGGCCATTCAGGTCATCTTCATTTATTTACATAAAATCACCAAAACCATTTATTTGGAACTCTGCTTCAGTAATGTTTACTACTGTAATAAGTTCATTGCTTAAGAATTTCCACAAATTATTTTTATGGTTTTACATCGTGTATGTATCTGTGAATATTATTTAGTATTGTTTGGAAGGTTTTTAAAATTCATATACTCATTATCATACAATTACCCTTCTTAATTTTTTTCAATCCCTCTTATATTTTGCAAATTCTCCATATTAGCAAATTTAACTGATTTTAACTATAATATAATATTCAAACCTATGAATATGTGAAATCTCTTATTCTTTTAATAGGCATTTAGATCTTTTCAATTTTGGGCTATTATCAACAACACTTCAATAAATTTTCATATATATTTCTTCTTGTCCATATTTTACATGTATGAAAATTACTCCAGTGTCTATACCTACTAGTAGAATTGCTGAGCTTTAGAATATGGGCTTCTTCACCTTAATGTAATACTGTAAAACTACTCTTAAAATAATTGTATCTATTTACCCTAAAGTCAACTGTGTGTAACTTATATCATCAAACTTTTTAAATTTTGCTAATCTGATGGTTGTGAAATTGTATGTCACTGTCATTTTATTTTGTATTTTCCTAATGAAACCGAGCATCATTTCACTTGCACATTTTCTGTTGAAGAAGTCATTGAAATATTTCCTGTTGCACATTTATCTTTTATTCATTGGTTTAAAAGAGAAATTTAAGTGGACAAGTGGCAAGGACAACTTTGTTCAAGACTATTGCAATAGGGGAGAGAGATACAACTTAACTCCACTGAAACAAAATGGGGAAGATCTAAGCCATCTGATGAGCTGGTGGAAAAATACTGGAGGATGTTATGGTTGGTCAGTGTAATTCAGCCATCAGTGTTTACTATTTGGTGCTTATGGAAGTTATGTCCCTCCCTTTCCATAGTGACTGGGAGATGGAGGAGGTGCTCTCTCCTTGGATGGTTACATTTCAAAGGAATTCCTCCCTGTCTTTGAGAAAGACATCCTCAGGTTGTAGAACTGGAAGAGGGTGTGGGAAGATCGATATCTCAAAGAAGCAGAGAGAATTTACAACAGAAAATTTTCTAAAGTGAATGTTCTAAGAAAACATACGATTAGAGGACTATAGTATGGAAGAAATCTGTCTAAAGTTTAGCCAAGCTGAGGGGAACGACTTAGAAGAGCTTAAAATTCCTCTTGGTCATTATTTAGAAGATCTTAAAATTCCATATCTAAAATCTTTCCTGCTTTATCTTTTAGTCAGGGTTTATGGTGTCTTTCTTATTGCCAAAGTTTCAAGTTTTAATGAATTAGATTTGTCAACATTTTCCTCAGTGGTTTGTGCTTCTTGTTAATTCAACAGTAGAGATGTTTTTAGGTAGCTTTGAAGTTTACATAAGAGTGTAATCACTGGGGGTAAATTGAAAACGGAAAGAGCGTACATTCTTATTCCTGGGCTTTAAGCTACTGCGGTGTACTTTTGTGCTTCTAGGTGTCTTGTGGAGTCAGTGTAAATACACAAACTATTACATGCATCAAGGTCACTTGATTTTCTACCAGGTAGGTCTAGTTACCTGGGAGGGAATTCCAGTACGTGAAGAAAATAGAGCTCTCTCTTGGGGTAATTAATTTATAATATGGTAAGAATGGTGACACCAAGCTTCCTTAACTGCTTGCCCTGATTCTTTTTGCTACCAAAGATATGAGACAGAGCCTGCTAAGTCAGCGGTCAGTATCCACAAGCTGTGCCTGTGCAAGCAGGAAGCGGTTCGGCTGTTGGTCCGGCACTTCTTTGCCCCCTTAAAGTGATAGCCATTCTGCTTGTGAAGCTGCCACCCTCTCAAATAGCAGTGGCAAGGGGCTTACTGGTCTGTGGAGCTTCATACTGGATCAGACTAGCAACACCCTACTCACTTTGGAATGGGATCCTTACCACCACCTATGATATTTACTATTTTCTGAGCTCCTATGACCCACCGCTGCTCCCCTGCAATTCTACCAAAGTACAGCAAATTTCCTGTTATTATTTCAGTCCTTCTCCACCTTTAACACGAATGACTTCAGTCCTCACTGTCTGTCTGGTTGTCAATGCCCTAGGTCACACCTTGACCTATCCTTCTGAAAAAAAAAGGGGGAGAAGTAGAAGGGCATTTAGTACAATTTTTTAAATAAGTTCTTTAATCTAATTGAATTTGTACAGCAAATTACAAAAATTTCCCCAAACTTTGTGTGTTTGGATGTTTTTCTTCAGCAGCACCTAACACTGATGCATGATTTTGCCTATCTTTAAAATTTGATGCAATTTTTCAAAGACTAGGAGATAAATGTTTTAAGTGGGTTTTAAAATACCCATATTTTCCCAGAAGCAAGATCAGCCTGATCCTTGTTCTTTGAGGTAACAGTGCTTGTTTGATTAGATGCTAATTTTATATTCATAATATTAATAAAATCATCCATAAACTCAATGCTCCAAAACAAGTTTGATCCTGGTTTCTCTTTTTTGCTCTGTAGTCACTAAATCTGTGATATATTTATTAAAATGTTAGAATACTTTCTAAAAACAGAAGTAGCCATTGAACAAATATGTTCCAGTGCCTGTACAAACACAGATACATACAGTGAAAAAAATCATATAAAAACCTATCTCAATTACTCTTTTGAAAGTGACTGCCTGGCTGCCCTCACCCTATTCCACTGCCATCTCCCTTTTATCTTACTGTTTTTCAATTGTCAGGAGGCACTGACTGTCATCAAGTTTCAATAGGGCTTTGACTTAATAAGGTAAAGGTGGGGAAAGAACATGTCAATGAAAACAGCTTAAAAAAGCTCAGTGTGTATTGCTCCAAAAAAGGCTATCCAAGAGGGTTTCTGGGACTTTAGAGGTTTTTGTATCTGGTTTTTCTTTAAGACGATAGTATTCACACGTGAAACACTCTCCATTTCCTTTATTTTATCCAGTGAATATGAACTTCCTTATTGCACAACTTAGTAGTGATATTTCATCCTGTGAAAGAATTTAAAGATATATATAAACTCAGTTGCACTTTAGTGTGGGATCGCTGTTCACTGAAGCCACTGAAGAAAATGCTTTGGTTAAACATCATTTGTAGTTCCATTTTCCAGAGAAGCAGAGAGAAGGAAACATTATTCTACTGTATAAGACACCGATGGTGTTCAAAGGTTCTGTTATGGAAATATGAAAATTAAGTTAACAATATTAGGAGTAAATATTCAATCTCATTAAATTTAAAGATCTATGTATCATTTCTATACATCATTTCTATTATGTATTATATATCTCAGTAATATTGATTAAAATACCATTTTGGTTTTTCCATCTTTTTTATGTTTATATAGGTATTTTCATCTAAACATACAAAGCATGCACAAAAAACAATTTTAATCAATATCATGAAGGTCTAGAATACACATACAGTATTTTGTATTTGTTTTAGCCGTACAGTTTGATAAGTTTTCAAAAAAGTACACACCCCTACAACTACCAGCACAATCAGGATATAGAATATTTTCATTGCTCCAGAGAGATTTCTTATGCTTTTTTGTAGTCACCATTCTTCAAGCTCCAAATCTGCTGTGCTACCCAACCACTGGCCTCCTAGCAATCACTGATGTGCTTTGTACCACTTCAAATTAGTTTTTCTAGTCTAATGCACAAATGAAATTGTACTGAATGGACTGTTTTCTGTCTTCTATTAGTATAATGTTTTAGCAGATCATGCATGCCATGATATATGCAAGTAGCTTGTTACTTTTGACTACTAAGTCATATACCACTGTATAGATATACCATAATTTGTCCATTCACTAGTCATGGACACTGATTTGTGTCCAGTTTGGGGCCATTATGAATAAGGGTCCTATGATTATTTAAGTTTAAGAGTGTCCATGAATAGAGGCTTGTATTTTTCTTGAATAAATAGCTATGAGTTGAACTACTCTGTCACAAAGTAAGTGTATATGCAATTCATTGGGAAACTGCCTGTTTTCTAAAGTGGTTTTATCATTTTTACTGTGAACAGCAGTGAATGAAAATTCCATTCGTACCATAACATTCTTGAAAACACTAGGTGCTTTCAGTCTTTTTAATTTTAGCCATTATAGTAGGTGACCATTAAATTAGGAAACTTGCATTTTCCTAATTGTAATGATGTTCAACTTTTTTTTTCATGAGCTTATTGGCTTACATATCTCTTTTTAGAAGTACCTATTCAAATATTTTGATCAGTTTACAGTAAAATTTACTTGCTCTAAGTTCCATAAGTTTTTATAAAGGCATGCACTTGTGTAACCAATACCAAAATCAGTACATCGAATAGTTGTATCACTGTAAAAGTACTCTTATAATATCCCTTTCCGAACATGTTTAGTTGAATTGTTTGCTTTCTTATTTTTGAGCTGTAGAAGATAAAATATGTATATTCCTGGATATCAGTTTTTCAGCTGAAATAAGTATTGTAAATATTGCCTCTTACACTTCTTAATAGTGATTTTTAAAGAAGTTTAAATTTTGATATTCAATTTTATGTTCTTTGTCTTTCATGACTTGTGTATTATTTTAGAATCTTGTCTAACCCAATTTTGTGAAAATAATATCCTTTGTTTTCTAATAGTAGTTTTATAGTTTTAACTTAGTGTTTTTGAGTATGATTTAGAGGATTTTGGGGGAAGAGGAAGAGTTTGACGTGAAATAAAAATCAAAGTTTTCTGTTTTTGTTTTATTCAAGTGGTTATCCAATATAACTGCCTTGTTCTCAATCATAGAGGGAAAGCTTTCAGTGCTTTATCATTAGGTAGATGTTGGGTATATTTTCTTGGTAGTTTTTTTTATTTTTTCCTAGTTTTCTGAGACTTTTTTATTAATCAGTTAATCATTTTGGCAAATGCTTTCTCTGCATCAAGTGAAATTATCATACAGCACTTCTTTATTCTGTTAATGTGGTAAATTAAATTAATTTGGTTTTCTAATGTCAAACTGACCTTTCAATGCATGGATAAATTCTACTTGGCTGTATTCAATTTGGTTCTATTTTGCTAAGGATATTTGAATCAATATTCATGAGAGACTTAGTTTATAATTCTTATAGTGCTTTTGTCTGGTTTTGGTATTAGGATAATGCTGGCCCAATAAAATAAGGAAATGTCCTCTCTTTTTTTTCAGAAAGGTTTTTTTTGGTAGGATTGGTATTATGTTTTTCTTAAATGATTGAAATAATTTTCTAGTAAAGCTCTTTCTTTGAGTTTGTGGTTAACATTATGCCAAGGTTTTTAATTGTGAATTCAATATCTTCACTGTATTTATAGACCACTATAAATATATTATGTGTGTGTGATTATATGTATATATATACATATGTATATGTATATAAGTATATTTTAAAATAAATAAAAATGAGACTTCCATTTATTTTTGAATAAGATTTAGTAATGGAGTCTTTAAAATGTTTCTATTTCATATAGGTTGTCAGATCTCAGTGAATTAAACCATATTTACTCAATAAAATTCCTGATGTTTTGGTTTAAATATATCATATCGCTATTGTTTCCCTTGTTGCCCAATGTTCTTTATTACTTACATAGTGTTTTCCTTGTTTCTTTTGATTGTTTTTTAATATTTCATTGTGAATTTATTTTTAATATTTGCTAATTATTCTTTTGTTATCATTATAATTTACAGTGATGTATCCCCTTTAATCATGATATGGTCATTTGGGTGTTCTCTACTTTTTCTTAGTTTAAATAGATGTATAGAAATATTATTGATCTTTAAGAAAAAAACAGATTTTAGTTTTATTGGTTTTCTGTTTTGCTTTCTATTTTAGTGATGTTCACTTTTAACTTTATGATTTAATTTCATCTACTTAAGTTTTAATCTATATTTTCTAGCTTCATAGGCAGATGATTTGATCATTGATTTAGACCTTTACAGTGATAAATATTTTGAGTTATAGATTTCCCTCCAAGTACTGTGTTAGTTTCATTTCACAAACTTTAGTATTTTATGTTTCAATATTGTTCATGTCAACATATTTTCTAATATGTCTGCTGATTTCTTCTTTAACACATGGGTTTTCTTACAAGTGCTTTTTCTATACCAAATATCTGAGATATTCTAGGTATCTTTTATGATAAATTAAAACTATAATTTTACTCTATTTATGTCTAATTTTATTGAAATTTGTTTCATGAACTGTTATATCTTATTGAATATTATAAGTTCACCTGAGAGGAATATATTTTCTGCTGAAGGTGAGCATTGTGGTCTAAAAATATCAATTAGGTCGATATGGTTGATAGTGCTTTTCAGGGCTTCTATTCACCTACTAAATTTGTGTCTAATTATTATTTTTTCATTAAAATACTATTAATATACAATCTTATTTTGGTTTCAAATGTACATCGAGGTTCAACAGTCCCCTGATCAATGTATATTGTGATTGCAAATTATTATGACCCTTTATTCCCCGCCCCATCCCCACACCCAACCCCTTCCCCTTGGTAACCACTAGTCACTTCTCAGTGTCAATGAGTCTACTGCTGTTTTGTTCCTCCTGTTTTGCTTTGTTTTTATGTTCCACCAATAAGTGAAATCATATGGTATTTGTCCTTCTCCACCTGGCTTATTTCACTGAGCATAATACTCTCTAGATCCACTCATGTTGTTGCAAATGGCAGAATTTCTTTTCTTTTTATGGCTGAATAATATTCCATTGTGTATATGTCCCACAACTTCTTTATCCATTCATCTGTTGACGGACACTTAGGTTGCTTCCATATCTTGGCTATTGGAAATAGTGCTGCAATAAAAATAGAGATACATATAACTTTTCAAATCAGGGATTTTGTTTTCTCGAGGTAAATTCCTAGGAGTGGAATTACTGGGTCAAATGGTCTTTTTTAGTTTTTTCGAGGAACCTCCATATTGCATTCCACAGTGGTTGCACCAATTTACATTCTCACCAAAAGTGTAGAAGGGTTGCTATTTCTCTGCATCCTTACCAGCATTTGTTGTTTCTTATCTTTTGCATAGTGGTCAGTCTAACTGGTGTGAAATGATATCTCATTGTGGTTTTAATTTGCATTTCCCTGATGATTAGTGATGTGGAGCATCTTTTCATGTGCCTGTTGGCCATCTGAATTTCTTCTTTGGAGAAGTGTCTATTCAGATCTTCTGCCCATTTTTTAATAAGGTTATTTGCTTTTTGGGTGTTGAGGCATGTGAGTTCTTTATATATTTTGGAAGCGAATCCCTTATTGGATATTTCATTCATGAATATATTCTCCCACAATGTAGGATGCCTTTTTGTTCTACTGATGGTGTCCTTTGCTGTACAGAAGCTTTTTATGATGTAGTCCCACTTGTTAACTTTTTTTTTCTTTCCCTTGCCTGAAAGATATATCAAGGAAAAAATTGCTCATGCTTATATTCAAGAGATTTTTGCCTATGTTTTCTTCTAAGAGTTGTATGGTTTCATAACTTACATTCAGGTCTTTGATACATTTTGAGTTTACTTTGTGTATGGAGTTAGACAATAATCCAGTTTCATTTTCTTACATGTATTTGTCCATTTTTGCCAACACCAGTTATTGAAGATGCTGTCTTTCCCCCATTGTATATCCATGGCTCCTTTATCATATATTAATTGAAAATATATGTGTGGGTTTATATCTTTGCTCTCTGTTCTGTTCCTTTGATCTATGGGTCTGTTCTTGTGCCAGTACCAAATTGTTTTGATTACTGTAACTTTGTAGTAGAGCTTGAGGTTGGGGAGCATAATACACCCAGATTTATTCTTCCTTCTCAGGATTGCTTTGGCTATTCAGGGTCTTTTGTAGTTCCACATGAATTTCAGAACTTTTTGTTTTAGTTTGTTGAAGAATGCTGTTGGTATTTTTATAGGGATTGCATTGAATCTATAGATTGCTTTGGGAAGGATGGCCTGTTTGGCAATATTAATTATTCCTATTCATGAGTATGGGATAGATTTCCATTTATTGGTGTCTTCTTTAATTTCTCTCATGAGTGTCTTGTAGTTTTCAGAGTATAGGTCTTTCACCTCCTTGGTTAGGTTTTCCCTAGGTATTTTATTCTTTTTGATATAATTGTAAATGGAATTAGTTTCCTGATTTCTCTTTCTGCTAATTTGTTGTTAGTATTAGGAATGCAACAGATTTCTGTGTATTAATTTTGTATCCTGCCACCTTGCTGAATTCAGTTACTAGTTTTAATATTTTTTTGATGGAGTCTTTAGGGTTTTTTATGTACAATATCATGTTGTCTGCAGACAGTGACAGTTTAACTTCTTTACCAATCTGGATGCCTTTTATCTCTTTGTTTCGTCTGATTGCCATGGCTAGGACCTCCAATACTGTGTTGAATAAAAGTGGTGAGAGTGGGCATCTTTGATTTATTTGGGATTTTTTTGTTTCCTGAGGTAAGCCAGTATTGCTGTGTACTTTCCTCTTAGAAGTGCCTTTCCAGCCTCCCACAGATGTTGGGCTGTTTCCTTTTGTTTTCGTTTTCATTTGTCTCCATGTATTGCTTGATTTTTGTTTTCATTTGTTCATTGGGACATTGGTTATTTAGAAGCATGTTGTTTAGCCTCCATGTGTTTGTAGGCCTTTATGTTTTCTTTGTGTAATTTATTTCTAGTCTCATACCATTGTGGTCCAAGAAGCTACTTGACACAATTTCAATCTTTTTGAATTTATTGAGGCCCCTTTTTGTGGTCTAGTATTTGACCTATTCTGGAAGACATTCCATGTACACTTGAGAAGAATGTGTATCCTGTACGTTTTGGGTGGAGTGTTCTGCAGATCTGTTAAATCCATTTGATCTAATGTATTGTTTAGTGCCTCTGTTTCCTTATTTATTTTCTGTCTCGTTGATCTATTGGTGTGAGTGGTGTGTTAAAGTCTCCTAAAATGAATGTGTTACAATCTATTTCCCCCTTTGTTTCTGTTAGTATTTGTCTTACATATTTAGATGCTTCTATATTGGGTGCATAGATATTTACAATGGTTATATCCTCTTGTTGGATTGATCCCTTTATCATTATGTAATGTCCTTCTTTGTCTCTTGTTAATTTGTTTGTTTTGAAATCAATTTTGTCTTATATAAGTACTGCTAGTCCTGCTTTTTTCTCCCTATTTTTTGCATGGAATATTTCTTTCTATCTCTTCACTTTTAGTCTGTCTGTGTCTTTGGGTCTGAAATGAGTCTCCTGTAGGCAGCATATAGACAGGTCTTGTTTCTTTATCCATTCTGCCACTCTGTCTTTGGTGGATTCAGTCCATTTACTTTTTTTTTTTTAAGTCAGTCAACTTTTATTAAAGGGCTTCTTGGAGCATTTGAGATAAGCCATAGTTGGCAAATTCATTACATCAAATCACCTGGGAAGCATTTAAAAAATACAGATTATTTTCCTTAGCCTGACATGCTGAATCAGCATCTCCAGGAGTGGAGGTAGGAAACAATGTTTAGAAAAGTCAGATAAAACATGCCCGGGCCACCCTGATGGGCTGTCAGGCTCAGGAGCCACTGTGCACTGTGACGCTCGTAAAGGGAGGACACCTGAATTTTCCCTTTACTCACTTGACTTGGGAACATTCTTTTGAATATCTCTTGAAAGTGATTTCCTGGAACACTTTTTGGGTAGTGTTTCTGTAAAAGGTATTAAACTGCTTGTTAGAAAGAAGTATTCATTATACTAAAATCAACAAAAACTGAGTTTCTCCCCAAATTTTGTAGCAAGGATAAGTCATCTTTTGCCTTTGGCAATTCTGACCCAAATAATGGTGAAGAATTTATTAGAGGCTAATAAGGAAAATCAAGTCTATGAATTATCTTATATTATTAACCCATTTCTGTATTTCTGTGGCTATATATCTTAAATTTCAAGTCCAAATATTGCCATCAATATCAGCCAACATTAACATGGGCCAAATTTGTTTTTGTTTCATAAAATAACATGAAAGCTAAATATACCTCTGGAAACTCAAAACACAGGATTGTTTAGAAACAGTTTGGACTTGAGAGCAGGAGAATTTTTTTTTCACTTTTTTTTAATAAGGTATTATTGATATACACTCTTATTAAGGTTTCACATGAAAAAACAATGTGGTTACTATATTTACCCATATTATCAAGTCCCCACTCATACCCCAATTCAGTCACTGTCCATCAGTGACTGATTCACTGTTTGCCTTCTCTGCACTACACTGTTTTCCCTGTGATTCCCCAAACCGTGTGTACTAAACATAATATCCCACAATCCCCTTCTGCCACCCTCGCCACCCGCCCTCCCACAACCCTCCTCTTTGGTAACCACTAGTTCCTTCTTGGAGTCTCTGAGTCTGCTGCTATTTTGTTCCTTCAGTTTTGCTTCCTTGTTATACTCCACAAATGAGGGAAATCACTTGGCACTTGTCTTTCTCTGCCTGGCTTATTTCACTGAGCATAATATCCTATAGCTCCATCCATGTTGTTCCAAATGGCAGGATTTGTTTCCTTCTTATGGCTGAATAGTATTCCATTGGGTATATGTACCACCTCTTCTTTATCCATTCATCTACTGATGGACACAGGTTGCTTCCATATCTTGGCTACTGTAAAAAGTGCTATAATAAACCTAGGGATGCATATGTCTTTTCTAATCTGAGAAGTTGTATTCTTTGGGTAAATTCCAAGGAATGGGATTCCAGGGTCAAATGGTATTTCTATTTTTAGTTTTTTGAGGAACCACCATATTGCTTTCCACAATGGTTGAACTAGCTTACATTCCGACCAGCAGTGTAGCAGGGTTCCCCTTTCTCAGCATCCTCACCAGCGTTTGTTGGTCTTAATCTTTTGGATGGTGGCCATCCTTACTGGGGTGAGGTCATATCTCATTGTGGTTTTAATTTGCATTTCCCTGATGATTAGTGATGTGGAGCATCTTTTCATGTGTCTGTTGGCCATCTGAATTTCTTCTTTGGAGAACTGTCTCTTCATATCCTCTGCCCATTTTCTAATCGGGTTATTTGCTTTTTGTGTGTAGAGGTGTGTAAGTTCTTTATATATTTTGGATGTTAACCCCTTGTCAGATATGGCATTTACAAATATATTCTCCCATACTGTTGGATGCTTTTTGTTCTGTTGATGGTGTCCTTTGCTGTACAGAAACTTTTTAGTTTGATGTAGTCCCATGAGTTCATTTTTGCTTCTGTTTCCCTTGCTCGAGGAGATGCGTTCAAGAAGAAGTCATTCATGCTTATATTCAGGATATTTTTGCCTATATTGTCTTCTAAGAGTTTTATGGTTTCATGACTTACATTCAGGTCCTTGATCCATTTCAAGTTTACTTTTCTGTATGGAGTTAAACAATAATCCAGTTTCATTCTCTTGCATGTAACTGTCCAGTTTTGCCAACATCAGCTGTTGAAGAGGCTGTCATTGCCCCATTGTATGTCCATGGCTCTTTATCATATGTTAATTGACTATATATGGTTGGGTTTATATTAGGGCTCTCTAGTCTGTGACATTGGTCTATGGGTCTGTTCTTGTGCCAGTACCAAATTTTCTTGAGTACTGTGGCTTTGTAGTAAAGCTTGAAGTAGGGGAGCATAATCCCCCCAGCTGTATTCTTCCTTCTCAGGTTTGCTTTGGCTATTCGGGGTCTTTTGTGGTTCCATATGAATTTTAGAATGATTTTTTCTAGTTCATTGAAAAATGCTGTTGGTATTTTGATAGGAATTGCATTGACTCTGTAGATTGCTTTAGGCAGGATGACCATTTTGACAATATTAATTCTTCCTATCCATGAGCACGGAATGTGTTTCCATTTATTGGTATCTTCTTTAATTTCTCTCTTGAGTGTCTTATAATTTTAAGAATATAGGTCTGATGCAACTTTGAATGGAATTGATTTTCTGATTTCTCTCTCTGCTAGGTCATTGTTAGTGTATAGGAATGTCATAGATTTCTGCGCATCAATTTTGTATCCCGCAATTTTGGTGCATTCAGATATTCGATCTAGTAGTTTGGGAGTAGATTTTTTAGGTTTTTTATGTACAATATCATGTCTCTGCAAACAGGGACAGTTTAACTTCTTCCCTGCCAATCTGGATGCCTTTTATTTCTTTGTGTTGTCTGATTGCCGTGGCTAGGACCTCCAGTATTATGTTGAATAAAAGTGGGGAGAGTGGGCATCCTTGTCTTGTTCCTGATCTTAAAGGAAAAGCTTTCAGCTTCTCGGTGTTAAGTATAATGTTGGCTGTGGGTTTGTCATATATGGCCTTTATTATGTTGGGGTACTTGCCCTCTATACCCATTTTGTTGAGAGTTTTTATCATGAATGGATGTTGAATTTTGTCAAATGCTTTTTCAGCATCTATGGAGATGATCATGTGGTTTTGTCCTTCTTTTTGTTGATGTGGTGGATGATGTTGATGGATTTTGGAATGTTGAACCATCCTTGCATCTCTGGAATAAATCCTACTTGATCATGATGGATGATTCTTTTGATGTACTTTTGAATTCTGTTTGCTAATGTTTTCTTGATTATTTTTGCATCTATGTTCATGAGCGATATTGGTCTGTAGTTTTCTTTCTTTTTGTGGTTTCTTTGCCCAGTTTTGGTATTAGAGTAATGCTGGCCTTATCGAATGACTTTGGAAGTATCCCCTCTGCTTTACTCCTTGGAAAACGTTAAGGAGGATGGGTATTATGTCTTCACTAAATGTTTGATAAAATTCAGTGGTGAAGCCATCTGGCCCAGACATTTTGTTCTTAGGTAGGTTTTTGATTACCAGTTCAATTTCATTGCTGGTAATTGGTGTATTGAGATTTTCTGTTTCTTTCTGGGTCAGCCTTCGAAGGTTGTATTTTTCTAGAAAGTTCTCCATTTCTTCTAGGTTATCCAGTTTGTTAGCATATACTTTTTCATAGTATTCTCTAATAGTTCTTTCTATTTCTTTGCTTTCCATAGTGATTTTTCCTTTCTCATTTATGATTTTGTTTATGTGGGCTGACTCTCTTTTTCCTGATAAGTCTGGCTAGGGATTTATCTATTTTGTTTATTTTCTTGAAGAACCAGCTCTTGCTTACGTTGATCCTTTCTATTGTTTTATTCTTCTCAATTTTATTTATTTTTGCTCTAATCTTTATTATGTCCCTGCTTCTACTGACTTTGGGTCTCATTTGTTCTTCTTTTTCTAGTTTCATTAATTGTGAGTTTAGACTGCTCATATGGGAATGTTCTTCTTTCCTGAGGGAGGCCTGTATTGCAATATACTGTCCTCTTAGCACAGCCTTTGCTGCATCCCACAGACTTTGCGGTGTTGAATTATTGTTGTCATTTGTCTCCATATATTTTTTGATCTCTGTTTTTATTTGGTCATTGATCCATTGATTATTTAGGAGCATGTTATTAAGCCTCCATGTGTTTGTGGGATTTTTCATTTTCTTTGCGTAATTCATTTTGAGTTTCATTACTTAGTGGTCTCAGAAGATAGTTGATACAATTTCAATCTTTTTGAATTTACCAAGGATCTTTTTGTGGCCTAATATATGATCTATTCTTGAAAATGTTCCATGTGCACTTGAGAAGAATGTGTATTCTGCTGCTTTTGGGCATAGAGTTCTGTAGATGTCTGTTAGGTCCATCTGTTCTAATGTGTTGTTCAGTGCCTTTGTCTCCTTACTTATTTTCTTTCTGCTTGATTTGTCCTTCAGAGTGAGTGGTGTGTTGAAGTCTCCTAGAATGAATGCATTGCATTCTATTTCCCCTCTTAATTCTGTTAGTATTTGTTTAACATATGTTGGAGCTCCTGTGTTGGGTGCATAGATATTTATGATGGTTATATCTTCTTGTTGGATCAACCCTTTTATCGTTATGTAATGTCCTTCTTTGTCTCTTGTGACTTTCTTTGTTTTGAAGTCTATATAAGTACTGCAACTCCTGCTTTTTTCTCCCTATTAGTTGCATGAAATGTCTTTCTCCATCCCTTCACTTTTAGTCTGTGTATGTCTTTGGGTTTAAAGTGAGTCTCTTGAGGGCAGCATATAGATGGGTCTTGTATTTTTATCCATTCAGTGACTTTATGTCTTTTGATTGGTGCATTCAGTTAATTTACATTTAGGGTGATTATGGATAGGTATGTACTTATTAGCATTGCAGGCTTCAGATTCGTGGTTACCAAAGGTTCAAGGTCAACTTCCCTACTATCTAAGAGCCTAACAACTCACTGAATATGCTATTACAAACACAATCTGAAGGTTCTTTTTTGTTTGCTTGTTTGTTATACCCTCCTCCTTTTTTCTTCCTCCTCCATTCTTTATATATTAGGTATCATATTCTGTACTGTTTGTCTATCCCTTGATTAAATTTGGGGATAGTTCATTTAATTATGCATTTTATTAGTTATTAGCTGTTCTATGTTCTTTCCTGTGGTTTTATTACCTCTGGTGACAGCTATTAAACCGTAGGAACACTTCCATCTAAAGCAGTCCCTCCAAAGTACACTGTAGGGATGGTTCATGGGAGGTAAATTCTCTCAGCTTTTGCTTATCTGGGAACTGTTTAATCCCTACTTCAAATTAAATGATAATCTTTCCAGATAAAGTATTCTTGGTTCAAGGCCCTTCTGCTTCATTGCATTAAATACATCATGCCACTCCCTTCTGGCCTGTAAGGTTTCTGCTGAGAAGTCTGATGATAGCCTGATGGGTTTTCCTTTGTATGTGATCTTATTTCTCTCTCTGGCTGCTTTTAATAGTCTGTCCTTATCCTTGATCTTTGCCATTTTAATTACTATGTCTTGATGTTTTCTTCCTTGGGTCCCTTGTGTTGGGAGATCTGTGTACCTCCATGGCCTGAGAGACTATCTCCTTTCCCAGATTGGGGAAGTTCTCAGCAATCACCCTCTAAAAGACACTTTCTATCCCTTTTTCTCTCTCTTCTTCTTCTGGTACCCCTATAATGCGAATATTGTTCCGTTTGGATTGGTCACACAGTTCTCTCAATATTCTTTCATTCATTTGTGCTCTTCAATGATTGGATTTCCGACCGTAATTCATTCCTGAGGTCTTGAATATCTTTCCGTACCTCCATGAGCATGTTAATGATTTTTATTTAAACTCCCTTTCAGGGAGAGTCATGAGGTCCATATCATTTAAATCTTTCTCAGGAGTTCTATTCATAGTTTTACTCTGCACCAGGTTCCTTTGGCATTTCATATTTGTGTATGGTGCCCTCTAGTGCCCATAAGCTCTGCTCTCTGGAGCTGCTCAGCCCCTGAAGCAATCAATGTTGGGGATTGTAGGGGAGTGGTATTGGTGCCTCAGGGGAGGAAAGAGCTGTTTCCTCCTTCCTGGCTGCTATGCCTGTCTCCACTGCCTGATCCAGTGGGCCGAGCACACAGGTATAAGCCTCTGTGCTTTGCGTTTTTAGTTGTAGACAGATCTTCCCTCTGGCTGGCCCATGCCAGGGTAGGGTTTCCTGGTTTGCAAGCCAGGTGGGGCTGGCCAGGAGAAAGGCGCACTAGTCTACCTGTCACAGAAGGGGTTCTTGGAGCTGTGTAGGTAGCCAGGGAGCTGGATCACCTGAAGATCACAAAAGCTCCCAACCTGCTAGGTAGAGTGCACCCAGACAATTTTGTCTACCTGTCCTTTCTCCTGAGGAGTAAGCTCTGTGCAATCCTTGTCCCTTTAGCAGCCCTCTTGCTAAGGGCTTTTTTATTAGGAAGTCTCTCAGACTACCCATCTTTCTTTTGTCCCAGAGCAGCTGGATATGTATCCCTGCTTTCCACAAGCAGCTGGAATCTTAGTCTCTCCAGGAATTCTTCCTGTCTTAGCTTTCCAACCCCCTAAATAGGAGAGTATCATGAAAGCGCCATGAAATGTAGGTTTGTGCTCCCAGACCAGATCTCCAGAGTTAGGTATTCAGCAATCCCAGATCTCCACTCCCTCTCTGCTCTTTTCCTCTTCCTCCTGCTGGTGAGCTGGGGTGGGGGAAGGGCTTGGATCCTGCAGGACCACAGCTTAATACATTACCGTTTTCTGTGAGGGCTGCTCTTGTCTCCACGTGTATGCAGTTTGTTGCAGTCCTCTTTCCTGTTGCTCTTTCAAGAGTAGTTGTATTAGTTATATTTTCATATTATATGCAGTTTTAGGAGGAAGCCTCTGTCTCACCTCTCTTGCCGCCATCTTTCAGTCCATTTACATTTAAGGTGATTGTTGATAGATAGGTGCTTATTGCCATTTATTAATTGTACTCTGGCTGCTTTTTTATAGCCACTCTCTGTTCCTTTCTTTCTCTCTTATACTCTTCTCTTGTCATTGATAGCTTTCTTTAGTGTTCCAATTGGATTTCTCTTTATTTATTTACTTATTTAGTGTATGTATGTATTGTAGGGTTTAGTTTTGTGGTTACCAAAGGTTCAAGGATAGCTTCCTTACTATATAATAGTCTATCTTAAATTGCTGATTTCTCTTTTTCAAACACAAACTAAAGGAACTTTTTTTCCTTCTTTTTCCTCCACTTTTTTCATATTAGATATCTAAACGTCAAATATTCCTTGACTTATTTTATTTATAGTTGATTTTGCTTCTTTTGTTTTGTTTTAATTTCATACTTGTTTGGTAATTAGATGGTCTACTATGTGCACTTTGGCTTAAAAGTGGTGAAAGCTATTTAGCCTTAGGGACATTTCCATTTACAGTATTCCCTTTAAGATATCCTGTAAGAATGGCTTAGTGGTGGTGAATTCCTTCAATTTATGTTTATATGGAAATTGTTTAATACCTGCTTCAAATTTAAATGATAATCTTGCCAAGTAGAGGATTCTTAGTTGGTGGTCCTTCTGTTTCAGTACATTAAATATATCATGCGACTCCCTTCTGGCCTGTAGAATTTCTGTTGAGAAGTCTGCTGATAACCTGATGGGATTTCCTTTACAAGTATTTTTTTCTCTTTCTGGCTGCTTTCAACACTCTTCTTATCCTTGATCTTTGTCATTTTAATTATATGTCTTGGTTTTGTCTTCCTGGGCCTCTTTTTGTTAGGGGATCTCTGTGCTTCAATGACCTGAATGTCTACTTCCTTCCACAGATTGGGGATTTTTTCACAATTGTTTCCTCAAATGACTTTGTATCCCTTTCTCTCTCTCTTCTCCTTCTGGTACCCCTATTATGAAAATATTGTTTTGTTTGGATTGGCCACATAGCTTTCTTATCATTCCTTCATTCCTAAGGATCCTTTTTTCCCTCTGTTCCTCAGCTATTTGTTTTCCTGTTCTCTAATTTCCATTTCACTTACTGTCTTCTATACATGTTCTAATCTATTCTTTAATCCTTTCATTGTATGTTTCATTTCAGATACTGTATTCAATTCTGAATGGTTCTTTTTCATTCTTCTATTTGTTGAAGTCCACCCTGAGATCTTGAATACTTTTCTCTAAATCTGTGAGCATATTTATGACTTTTATTTTTAAATCTTTATCAATAAGATTGGTGATCTCTGTTTCACTTAGCCTTATTTATGGGGCTTTGTCCTGTAGTTTGTTTGGATCATATTCCTCTGCTTCCTCATTTTGTCAGATTTCTGTTTCTTCCTTTGTATTTAATGGCTCTGCTATGCTTCCTGATCTATAGGCTTTATGAAGAAGGTATCCTCTGGTGCCCAGAAGCTCAAGATTCTTTACACTCTAGTGCCTGGTTCTATTTTGGTGTGTGCTTCAGCTGTTGGCATGTAATGGATGGGATATCTTTCTGTCTGTGCTGGCAGTTTGCTTCATGAACAGTTTTGTGACCAGCCCAGGAGTCTCTGTTGACCTCACTGTGGGCAGGGCCACCCACTGTCTGCCCTACAGTAGTGTCAGGGCTGCAGGGATAATGGGATGGATGGGCGGGCTGATGTGCAGCTCTGCCTGGGCTGGACCACAGCACCAGGATTGGCCAACCCACTGCTGGGTCAAGTGAGTTGGCTTCCAGGCTTCCAGCAGCATGTGCATGGAGGGTCCTCATAGCTGCATTGCAAGGAAGGGAGATGGAGCTTCTGAGGCACCTGAGAATTCCTGGTCTGCTGGGCTGAGGAAGAGCTGGGAGGGGTTCTTTCTCCTGATGAGAGAGTTCCATCCAACCCTAGCCCTTCTGGACCTCTCCCACTGTTGGCAAATATTTCAAACTGCTGCCCTTGCTTTTGTTCTCAAGACTGGTGAAGCATGCCTGTCCTCCATAATAGCTGTAGTCTCCACTTCCCAGAGTGTTTGACCTTTCCCTGGTGTCCACACTTGCTATTCACCAGAACCCAGTGTAATGTGAACTTGGGCTACTGGTGCAGATCTCCAAGGCCAGTTGTGCAGTGATTCTGAGCTCCTACCCCCTCCATCCCATTTTTTCTCTCACATGTAGGGTGGGGTTGGGGGAGGGCTCAGGTCCCATTCAATATTTTCTCTGACTTTACCCTTTTCTGTGTGGTCTTCTCTTCTTCCTCAGGTGTAGGTGGTCTGTTCTGTACTCTTCAGGTCAGTTTCAGATTTAGTTGTATTTGCTGTATTTTCTTTTCTTATGTGTTTTTGGGGGAAGGATTCTGCCTTGCCTTCCTGCTCAGTCATCTTTTTCCAGAAGTCTCCTTAGTCTAATTATTTTTTAATAATTGAGAGAAAAATGTTATGGTATCCAGTAATAATTGCATACTTATTTCTTCTTTAGTTCCTTTAGTTTTGATCATGTACTTTGGAGTACTGTTATTGAGGGCACACAGATTTAGAATTGCCATTTCATTTATATAAATAGATGTTTTAACATTACTAAATATCTACCTTATCCTTAGTAATATTCATTTTCTTGAGATATATTTGAATAATTATTATGAAGCCTTTCCAGCTCTCCCATGATTAGTGTTTGTATTAATATCATTATATAATCTTTTAACTTTAACTTACTTTTATCTTCTTTTTTTTTATTTTGGTATCATTACTCTACAATTACGTGTGCAATATTATGTTTATTAAACTACCTACTTCATCAGGTCTGCCCCACCAACCCCATTACAGTCACTGTCCATAAGTGTAGTGAAATGCTACAGAATTACTACTTGTCTTCTCTGACTTGTACAGCTCTCCCCGTGCCCACACCTACATTATGTCTGCTAATCGTAATGCCCCCTTTTCCTCTTTTGTCCTTCCCTTCCCGCCCATCCTCCCCAGTCCCTTTCCCTTTGGTAACTATTAGTCCATTTTTGGGTTCTGGGAGTCTGCTGCTGTTTTGTTCCTTCAGTTTTTTTCTTTGTTCTTATAGTCCACATATGAGTGAAATCATTTGATACTTGCTTTTTTTGGCTTGGCTTATTTCACTGAACATAATACTCTCTAGCTCCATCCATGTTGTTGAAAATGGTAGTATTTGTTTTCTTCTTATGGCTGAATAATATTCCATTGTGTATATGTACCACATCTTCTTAATCCATTCATCTACTGATGGACACTTAGGTTGCTTCCATTTCTTGGCTATTGTAAATAGTGCTGCAATAAACATAGGGGTGCATATGACTTTTTCAAACTGGGATGCTGCATTCTTAGGGTAAATTCCTAGGAGTGGGATTCCTGGGTCAAATGGTATTTCTATTTTGAGTTTTTTGAGGAATCTCCATACTGCTTTTCACAAAGGTTGAACTAATTTTCATTCCCACCAGCAGTGTAAGAGGGTTCCCTTTTCTCCACATCCTCGCCAACATTTGTTGTTTGTGTTTTGGATGGTGGCCATCCTTGCTGGTGTGAGGTGATATCTCATTGTGGTTTTAATTTGCATTTCTCTGATAATTAGCGATGTGGAGCATCTTTTCATGTGGCTGTTGGCCACCTGAATTTCTTCTTTGGAGAAGTGTCTACTCATGCCCTCTGCCCATTTCTTAATTGGATTATTTGTGTTTTGTTTGTTCAGGTGCATGAGTTCTTTACATATTTTGGATGTAAACCCCTTATCGGATACATCATTTATGAATATATTCTCCCATACTGTAGGATGTCTTTTTGTTCTACTGATGGCGTCCTTTGCTGTACAGAAGCTTTTCAGCTTGATATAGACACACTTGCTCATTTTTGCTTTTGTTTCCCTTGCCCGGGAGATATGTTCATGAAGAAGTCACTCATGTTTATGTCCAAGAGATTTTTGCCTATGTTTTTTTCTAGGAGTTTTATGATTTCATGACTTACATTCAGGTCTTTGATCCATTTCAAGTTTACTTTTGTGTATAGGGTTAGACAATGATCCAGTTTCATTCTCTTACATGTAGCAGTCCAGTTTTGCTAACACCAGTTGTTAAAGAGACTGTCATTTCCCCATTGTATATCCAAGGCTCCTTTATCATATATTAATTGACCATATATATTTGGGTTAATATCTGGACTCTTTACTCTGTTCCACTGATCTATGTGTCTGTTCTTGTGCCAGTACCAAATTGTCTTTATTACTGTGACTTGTAATGGAGCTTGAAGTTGGGAAGCGAGATCCCCCTGCTTTATTCTTCCTTCTCAGGATTGCTTTGGCTATTCAGGGTCTTTTGTGGTTCCATATGAATTTTAGAATGATTTGTTCCAGTTTGGAAGAATGCTGTCAGTATTTTGATAGGGAATGCATTGAATCTGTAGATTTCTCTTCAGGCAGGATGGCCATTTTGACATATTAATTTTTCCTACACAAGAGTATGGGATGAGTTTCCATTTATTAGTGTCCTCTTTAATTTCTCTTAGAAGTGTCTTGTAGTTTTCAGGGAATAGGTCTTTCACTTCCTTGGTTAGGTTTATTCCTAGGTATTTTATTCTTTTAGGTGCAATTGTGAATGGAATTGTTTTCCTGATTTCTCTTCCTGCTTATTCATCATTAGTGTATAGGAAAGCAACAGATTACTGTGTATTAATTTTGTATCTGGCAACATTACTGAATTCAGATATTAGTTCTAGTAGTTTTGGAGTGGATTCTTTATGGATTATTATGTACAATATCATGTCATCTGTGAACAGGGCAGTTTAACTTCTTCCTTGCCAATCTGGATGCTTTTTTTTCTTTGTGTTGTCTGATTTCCATGGCTAGGAACTCCAGTACTATGTTGAATAAAGTGGGGAGAGTAGGCATCCTTGTTTTGTTCCCAATCATAGGGGAAGAGCTTTCAGCTTCTCACTGTTAAATATATTGTTGGCTGGGGGTTTGTCATATATGGCCTTTATTGTGTTGAGGTACTTGCCCTCTATACCCATTTTGTGGAGAGTTTTTATCATGAATGGATGTTGAATTTTTTCAAATGCTTTTTCAGCATATATGGAGATAATCATGTGGTTTTTGTCCTTCTGTTTGTTGATATGGTGGTTGATGGTGTACCATCCTTGCATCCCTGAGATTAATCCCACTTGATCATGGTAGATGATCCTCTTGATGTATTTTTTAATTCGGTTTGCTAATATTTTGTTGAGTATTTTTACATCTATGTTCACCAGGGATATTGGTCTGTAATTTTCTTTTTTTGTGGTGTCTTTGTCTGGTTTTGGTATTAGAGTGATGTTGGCTTCATAGAATGAGTTTGGAAGTATTCCCTCCTCTTTTACTTTTTGGAAAACTTTAAGACTAATGGGTATTATGTTTTCTCTAAATGTCTGATAAAATTCAGCAGTGAATCCATCTTGCCCGGGTGTTTTGTTCTTGGGTAATTTTCTGATTACCGATTCAACTTTGTTCCTTGTAATTGGTCTGTTCATATTTTCTGTTCCTTCCTTGGTTAGTCTTGGAAGGTTGTATTTTTCTAGAAAGTTCTCCATTTCTTCTAGGTTGTCCAGTTTGTTAGCATACAGATTTTCATAGTATTCTCTTATAATTCTTTGTATTTCTGTGGTGTCCGTCATGATTTTTCCTTTCTCATTTCTGATTCTGTTTATGTGTGTAGATTCTCTTTTACTCTTAATATGTCTGGCTGGAGGTTTATCTATTTTGTTTATTGTCACAAAGAACCAGCTCTTGTGTCATTAATTTTTTCTATTCTTTTATTCTTCTCAATTTTATTTAGTTGTCATTTGTCTCTCTATATTGCTTGATCTCTGTTTCAATATGGTCATTGATCCATTGATTATTTAGGAGCATGTTGTTAAGCATCCATGTGTTTGTTAGCCTCTTTGTTTTCTTTGAACAATTTATATCTAGCTTTATACCTTTGTGGTCTGAGAAGTTGGTTGGTAGAATTTCAATATTTTTAAATTTATTGAGGCTTTTTGTGGCCTAGTATGTGGTCTATTCTGAAAAACGTTCCATGCGCACTTTAGAAGAATCTGTATCCTGCTTCTTTTGGGTATAGAGTTCTGTAGATGTCTGTTAGGTCCATCAGTTCTAGTGTGTTGTTCAGTGCCTCTGTGTCCTTACTTATTTTCTGTCTGGTTGATCTGTCCTTTGGAGTGAGTGGAGTGTTGAAGTCTCTTAACATGAATGTATTGCATTCTACTTCCTCCTTTAATTCTGTTAGTATTTGTTTCACATATGTCAGTGCTCCTGTGTTGGGTGCATATATATTTATAATGGTTATATCCTCTTGTTGGACTGCCCCTTTCTCATTATGTAATGTCCTTCTTTATCTCTTGTTACTTTGTTTTGAAGTCTATTTTGTCTGATACAAGTACTGCAACACCTGCTTTTTTCTCCTTATTATTTGCTTGAAATGTCTTTTTATATACCTTCACTTTTAGTCTGTGTATGTCTTTGGGTGAGGTGAGTCTCTATAAGCAGCATATAGATGGGTCTTATTTTTTTATCCATTCTAGTACTCTGTGTCTTTTGATTGGTGCATTCAGTCCATTTGTATTTAGGGTGATTATCGATAGATATGTACTTATTGCCATTGTAGGCTTTGGATTTGTGCTTACCAAAGTTTCAACAGTAGCTCATTTACTATCTAACCATCTAACTGTAACTCACTTATTACGCTATTATAAACACAGTCTGATGATTCTTTATTTATCTCCCTTCTTATTCTTCCTCCTCCACTCTTTATTTGTTAGATGTTTTATTCTATACTCTTTTGTGTTTCCCTTGACTGCTTTTGTGGATAGCTGATTTTATTTTTTGCCTTTAGTTTGTATTTTGTAGGTCTGCTTTCTTTGCTGTGACTTTATTTTCTCTGGTGACATCTATTTAGCCTTAGGAGTATTTACATCTAGAGCAGTACCTTTAAAATACCCTGTAGAGGTGGTTTGGGAGAGGCAAATTCCCTCAATTTTTGCTTATCAGAAAATTGTTTAATCCATCCTTCAAATTTAAGTGATAATATTGCTGGATACAGTATTTTTGGTTCAAAGCCCTTCTGTTTCATTGCATTAAATATATCATGCCATTCTCGTCTGATGATAGCTTGATGGGTTTTCCTTTGTAGGTGATCTTTTTTCTCTCTCTGGCTGCTTTTAATAGTCTGTCCTTATCCTTGATCTTTGCCATTTTAATTATTATATGTCTTTGTGTTGTCCTCCTTGCATCTCTTGTGTTGGGAGTTCTGTAGGATTCCATGGTCTGAGAGACTATTTCCTTCCCAAGCTTGGGGAAGTTTTCAGCAATTATTTGTTCAAAGACACTTTCTATCCCTTTTTCTCTCTCTTTTTCTTCTGGTACCCCTATTAGGCAAATATTGTTCTGTTTCGATTGGTTGCACAGTTCTCTTAATATTCTTTCATTCCTAGAGATCCTTTTATCTCTCTGCCTCGGCTTCTCTGTATTCCTGTTGTTTGATTTCTAGTCCATTAACAGTCTCTTGCACCTCATCCAGTCTCTTCTCAAGTCCTTCAGTTGATCATTTTATTTCTGTTATGTCCCCCCAGACTTCATCCCTTAGCTCTTGCATATTTCTCTGTAGCTCCATCAGCATGCTTATGACTTTTATTTTGAATTATTTTTAAGGAAGATTGGTGATATTGGTCTCACCAGGCCCTCTCTCTGGTGTTTGAGGGATTTTGGACTGAACAAGGTTATTCTGCCTTTTCATGGTGATGGAAGTTTTCACCAACGAGTAGTGTGAGTGTCAGCTGGGAGAACAAAGTCCCTTCCTGCTTGCTGCTCACCTTGCCTGTCTCAACTGCCTGTGCCAGTCAACCACACACAGGGATCAGCCTCTGGGTTAATCCCCTGACCTTCCATGGGTGGGTCAGCCCTTGGGATGGCCTGGGGCACTGGTGGTGGTTGCAGGCAATCAGTGCATGTTCGCCATGAGAACAGAGCCCCTATATGCTTTTCGGAGGCCGTGCTGGTTTCCTTTGCCTATGCTGGTCAAACAGGTACAGGGGGAAGCCTCTGGGTTAATCCCCTGAGCTGCCGTGGGTGGGGCAGCCCTTGGGATGGCATAGGGCACTAGTGGGGGTTGCAGGCAATCAACGCATGATTGCTGCAAGAATAAAGCACCTTTGTGCCTTCTGGACTCTGCACCAGTCTCTGTTGTTTGTGTCCGTCAACTGAGGGCAGGCGCCAGGCTCTGGGTCTGACTTGGTTAGCCACATGCTGGGAGAGCCTCTGTGTGGTTGCTGTGGGCGGGGCTGCTCCCCAGTTGCTCTGCTGCAATGGCAGGTCAGCTGGTTCACTTGTAGTGCTGGCGGGGGTGGGGCGGGAATGAATGGCATGCTGCTTATCACCATGAGGGGCTTTGGAGCTGCATTGCCACCCAGCGGTTAGGGTGCCTGAAGTTCCTTAAAGTTCCCAGCATGCTGGTCTGAGTGTGCCAGGACGATTTTGTCCACCTGTTAAACCCTTGTCCCTTCAAGACTTTTAAAGCTTCTGATTTTCTTTTGTTCCAGGGCAGCCAGCTGTGGGAACCTGTTCGCAGTCTTAGTCTCAGATTTTGCTTTTCCGTTCCTCTAATATCCAGTACACCATGCAATGTGTGTCTGTGCTCCCAGTGCAGATTACTAGGGCTGGTTATTTAGCAATCCTGTGCTTCCACTCCCTCCCCACTCTGATTCTTTTCCTCCTGCCAGTGAGCTGGGGTGAGGGGAGTGCTCCAGTTCTGTCGGGTCACGGCTTTGTATCTTACCCTTTTTGTGAGATGCTGAGATCTTGCAGCTGTAGATGTAGCCTGGCTGGTGTACTGTATATTCTGGTCACTCTCAGGAATAGTTGTATTTGCTGTATTTTCAAAATATATATGATTTTGGGAGGAGATTTCCGCCACCCTACTCACACTGCCATCTTGAGAAATCTCTGTCTGTGGGAAAATTTGGCAACATTCTTTCCATGCCCTCTTCCATCTTTTGTACTATTATGATCATACTTTCTACCTCTATGTATGTTATAACACACGTTAGATTGTTGTTATTTTTGCTTTAAACAGTGAATTATCTATTGAAGAAATTGAATAAAGAGAAAATAATCTTGTTTTCCATGTATTTACCATTTCAAGAACTCTTGATTCCTTTTATAGAACCAGTTTCCATGTACTATCATTTGCTTAACACTTTAAGAGATTCTTTTAACATTTCTTATAGTATATGTCTGTGGGAGACAAATGTTCTCTATATTGCCTTCAGAAGATTTTCAAAAGATAAATCGACCCTTTAAAGAAGGTTTGTTGAATTTGTGTTGGCATGGCTTTTATCACTTTAAAAATACTGTTCATTGACTTGGCTTGTTTTCTTTCCAACAAGTTTGCAGTCATTCCATGTTTCCCTTGTAGGTAATGTGCTTTTTTTTCTCTCTCTCTCTTTCTGTTTTTTAAATGTTCTCTTTATCATGGGTTTGTATCTATTTGATCTGTTCTATTTTGTCAGTTTTTTAGCAGATGTCTTGATGTTATTATAATAACAAAGTAAGTGTTCCCTCCATTTAAAAAAATTCTTCACACTATTATAGCATGACCTT
Source organism: Phataginus tricuspis (assembly GCA_029783875.1). Taxonomy (NCBI): domain Eukaryota; kingdom Metazoa; phylum Chordata; class Mammalia; order Pholidota; family Manidae; genus Phataginus; species Phataginus tricuspis. Next base: position 58,344,400 of record JAQQAC010020896.1, read on the forward strand.
GAATTCCTCAAAGAAGATTGATCTCCTTTTACCCTTTCTCAGGGGAATTATCTGCTAGAATGGCCATTTCAACAAGAATGAAAGTCAAGCCAGAAAATAGCTTTTCATTTTTTGGAAATATATTCTTTTAAGTATTTTGACTGGTTAATAACAATCATAAGGGGAATAGCCAGTGTTTTTCATTGATTCCAAGTTTACTGAAATGTTTTTAAATGCATGGAAGTTTTACTTTTAGGTTGGAAAAGAGAATGAACACCATTATTTCAATAAATATATTTCCAGTGGCTTAGAGAATTTAATATCTGTTGGAACAACACCTAATATAAGTAGTATCATTTGAAAGGCCTTGCAATAACACTCCATCTACACAACAGTTTCAACAGTAGTAGCTTGCACTCTATATTGAGTATATCAATGACACCCATATTTCTTATTCACTGTGCTGCTGCTAATTCATGACATACACAGTATGTGTCTACCCTCATTACTTTGGATTAAATAGGTGAAAAATGACACTTTTCTAGTACATCAGAGAGGACAATCTGCCTTATTAATTAATCACTCATTCTTAAGCAACCCATTGCATTGGAAAGAATTGGAGTCAACTATTACCTCTCTTGTCCTAGACTGAGAGGAAATTACATAGGATAGGAAAAAGAATCCCAACTCAGGAAGAAGAGTATGAGAAATGCTATGTGTATTACTTTTCTTTTGCGGTTGTAACTTTTAGTGGCTTAAAACAACACAAACTGATTCTCTTACAGTTTTGGAGATCAGAAGTTTGAAACTGGTTTGGCTGGGCCACAATCAGGATGTCAGCAGGGCTGGTCCCTCTGGAGTCTCAAAGGAGAATGTTTCTTTCCTTTTTCTACCTTTGGGAGGGTTCCTCGATTCCTGGGCTTATGACCTCTTCCTTGAATCACACCAATCTCTTGTTCAGTCTTCACATCTCCTACACCTCCTCTATAGTCAAATCTCCCACTTCATTCTTTTTATGACACTGTGGTTACTTTAGGACCCAACCACATTATCCTTGGTAATCTTCTCAAGATCCTTAACTAAATCATATCTACAAAGGCCCTATTGCTCTGTAAGATGATATTCACAAGTTCCAAGGTTTGGAAACTGATTATCTCTGGAGGCCATTATTCACCCTGCCACAGTATAGTTCTTTGTCTAAATATGCTAGGATTTTTCTCCCATTAAAAAAAAAAATCTTTATAGAATATGACTTGTGATTTAGCCATAAAAATAAATATGATCCCCAAAACACTTAAAAAATTTGTGCTATCTATAATCAAAGTGTAGCTAAGTCATTCTTTTCATAAAATATGACCTTAATTTATCAAAGTAGAATTGCCATTTTATGGACATGTCTCCTCTCACCTCTTGATTGAGTGGTTCTTCCATTTTTCTGTGCCTTTCCAAATTGTGGCAATTATATTGGATTAAAGGGCCCACTCTACGGCAGTATGATCTTATCCTAATTAATTACATCTGTAAGAACCCTCTTTCTTTTTTTTTTAAATTTATTTTGGTATCATTAATCTACAGTTACATGTGCAATATTATGGTGATTAAACTACCCCCTTCATCAAGTCCCGCCCACCAACCCCATTACACTCACTGTCCATCAGCATAGTAAGATGCTATAGAATCACTACTTGTCTTCTCTGAGTTGTACAGCCCTCCCCGTTCCCCCCCCAACATTACATCTGCTAATCGTAATGACCATTGTTCCCCCTTGTCACACCCTTCCAACCCATCCTCCCCAGTCCCTTTCCCTTTGGTAACTATTAGTCCGTTCTTGGGTTCTGTGAGTCTGCTGCTGTTTTGTTCCTTCAGTTTTTTTCTTTGTTCTTATACTCCACATATGAGTGAAATCATTTGATACTAGTGTTTTTTGGCTTGGCTTGTTTCACTGAGCATAATACTCTCTAGCTCCATCCATGTTGTTGCAAATGGTAGGATTTGTTTTCTTCTTATGGCTGAAAAATATTCAATTGTGTATATGTACCACCTCTTCTTTATCCATTCATCTACTGATGGACACTTAGGTTGCTTCCATTTCTTGGCTATTGTAAATAGTGCTGCAATAAACATAGGGGTGCATCTGTCTTTTTGAAACTGGGCTGCTGCATTCTTAGGGTAAATTCCTAGGAGTGGAATTCCTGGGTCAAATGGCATTTCTATTTTGAGTTTTTTGAGGAACCTCCATACTGCTTTACACACTGGTTGAACTAATTTTCATTCCCACCAGCAGTGTAGGAGGGTTCCCTTTTCTCCACATCCTCGCCAACATTTGTGGTTGTTTTTTTGGATGTTGACCATCCTCACTGGTGTGAGGTGATATCTCATTGTGGTTTTAATCTGCATTTCTCTGATGATTAGTGATGTGGAGCATCTTTTCATGTGCCTGTTGGCCATCTGAGTTTCTTCTTTGGAGAAGTGTCTATTCATGTCCTCTGCCCATTTCTTAATTGGATTATTTACTTTATGTTTGTTGAGGTGCGTGAGTTCTTTATATATTTTGGATGTCAACCCCTTATCAGATATGTCATTTATGAATATATTCTCCCATACTGTAGGATGTCTTTTTATTCTACTGATGGTGTCCTTTGCTGTTCAGAAGCTTTTCAGCTTGATATAGTCCCACTTGTTCATTTTTGCTTTTGTTTCCCTTGCTTGGGGAGATATGTTCATAAAGAAGTCGCTCATGTTTATGTCTAAGAAATTTTTGCCTATGTTTTTTTCTAAGAGTTTTATGGTTTCATGACTTACATTCAGGTCTTTGATCCATTTTGAGTTGACTTTTGTGTATGGGGTTGGACAGTAGTCCAGTTTCATTCTCTTACATGTACCTGTCCAGTTTTTCCAACACCAGCTGCTGAAGAGGCTGTCATCTCCCCATTGTATATCCAAGGCTCCTTTATCAAATATTAATTGACTGTAGGTGTTTGGGTTAATGTTTGGATTTTCTATTCTGTTCCACTGGTCTGTGGGTCTGTTTTTGTGCCAGTACCAAATTGTCTTGATTACTGTGGCTTTGTAGTAGAGCTTGAAGTCAGGGAGCGTAATTCCCCATTTTATTCCTCCTTCTCAGGATTGCTTTGGCTATTCGGGGTCTTTTCTGGTTCCATATGAATTTTAGAATTATTTGTTCGAGTTCATTGAAGAAAGCTGTTGGTAGTTTGATAGGGATTGCATTGAATCTGTAGATTGCTTTAGGTGGTATAGCCATTTTGACAATATTTATTCTTCCTAGCCAAGAGCATGGGATGCATTTCCATTTGTTAGTGTCTTCCTTAATTTCTCCTAGGAGTGTCTTGTAGTTTTCATAGTACAGGTCTTTCACTTCTTTCGTTAGGTTTATTCCTAGGTATTTTATTCTTTTAGGTGCAATTGTGAATGGAATTGTTTTTCTGATTTCTCTTTCGGTTAGCTCATCATTAGTGTATAGGAAAGCAACAGATTTCTATGTGTTAATTTTATATCCTGCAACTTTGCTGAATTCAGATATTAGTTCTAGTAGTTTTGGAGTGGAGTCTTTAGGGTTTTTTATGTACAATATCATGTCATATGCAAATAGTGACAATTTGACTTCTTCTTTAACAATCTGGATGCCTTGTATGTCTTTGTTTTGTCTGATTGCCATGGTTAGGACCTCCAGTACTATGTTGAATAACAGTGGAGAGAGTGGGCATCCCCGTCTTGTTCCCAATCTTAGATGAAAAGTTTTCACCTTCTCACTGTTAAGTATGATGTAAGCTGTGGGTTTTTCATATATGGCCTTTATGATGTTGAGGTACTTGCCCGCTATACCCATTTTGTGGAGAGTTTTTATCATGAATGGATGTTGAATTTTGTCAAATGCTTTTTCAGCATCTGTGGATATGATCATGTGGTTTTTGCTCTTCTTTTAGGTGATGTGGTGGATGATGTTGATGGATTTTCGAATATTGTATCATCCTTGCATCCCTGGGATGAATCCCACTTGATCATAGTGTATGATTCTCTTGATGTATTTTTGAATTCAGTTTGCTAATATTTTGTTGAGTATTTTTGCATCTACATTCATCAGGGATATTGGCCTGTAATTTTCTTTTTTGGTGAGGTTTTTGCCCAGTTTTTGTATTCGAGTGATGTTGGCTTCATAGAATGAGTTTGGAAGTATTCCGTCCTCTTATTTTTTGGAAAACTTTAAGGAAAATGGTTGTTATTTCTTCTCTATATGTTTGGTAGAATTCAAAGGTGAATCCATCTGGTCCGGATGTTTTGTTCTTGGGTAGTTTTTTTATTACTGATTCAATTTCATTGCTGGTGATTGGTCTGTTTAGTTTTTCTGTTTCTTGTTTGGTCAGTCTTGGAAGGTTGTGTTTTTCTAACAAGTTGTCCATTTCTTTTAGGTTTTCCAGCTTGTTAGCATATAGATTCTCATAATATTCTCTTATAATTCTTTGTATTTCTGTGGGGTCCGTCATTGTTTTTCCTTTCTCATTTGTGATTCTGTTTATGTGGGTAGATTCTCTTTTTCTCTTAATGAGTCTGGTTAGGGGTTTATCTATTTTGTTAATTTTTTCAAAGAACCAGCTTTTGGTTTCATTGATTTTTTCTATTGTTTTATTCTTCTCAATTTTATTTATTTCTTCTCTGATCTTTATTATGTCTGTCCTTCTGGTGACTTTGGGCCTCCTTTGTTCTTCTTTTTCCAATTTCAATAATTGTGTCTTTAGACTGTTCATTTGGGATTGTTCTTCCTTCTTTAAATAGGCCTGGATTGCAATATACTTTCCTCTTAGAACTGCCTTTGCTACATCCCACAGAATTTGGGGCTTTGTGTTGTTGTTGTCATTAGTCTCCATATATGTTTTGATTTGGTCATTAACCCATTGATTCATTAGGAGAATGTTGTTAAGTCTCCATGTATTTGTGAACCTTTTTGTTTTCTTTCTACAATTTATTTCTTGTTTTATACCTTTATGATCTGAGACGTTGGTTGGTAGAATTTCAATATTTTTGAATTTACTGAGGTTCTTTTTGTGGCCTAGTATGTGGTCTATTCTGGAAAATGTTCCATGTGCACTTTAGAAGAATGTGTATCCTTTTGCTTTGGGGTGTAGAGTTCTGTAGATGTCTGTTAGGTCCATTTGTTCTAGTGTGTTGTTCAGTGCCTCTGTGTCTTTACTTATTTTCTGTCTGGTTGATCTGTCCTTTGGAATGAGTGGTGTGTTGAAGTCTCCTAAAATAAATGCATTGCTTTCTATTTCCTCTTTTAATTCTGTTAGTATTTGTTTCACATATGCGGGTGCTGCTGTGTTGGGTGCATATATATTTATAAAGGTTATATCCTCTTGTTGGTCTGACCCCTTTTCCATTATGTAATGTTCTTCTTTATCCCTTGCTACTTTCTTAGTTTTGAAGTCTATTTTGACTGATACAAGTACAGCAACACCTGCTTTTTTCTCTTTGCTGTTTGCATGAAATATCTTTTTCTGCCCCTTCACTTTTAGTCTGTGTATATATTTGGGTTTGAGGTGAGCCTCCTGTAAGCAGCATATAGATGGGTCTTGCTTTTTTACCCATTCTGTTGCTCTGTGTCTTTTGATTGTTGCATTCATTCCATTTACATTTAGGGTGATTATCGATAGATATGTACTTACTGCCATTGCTGGCTTTAGGTTCGATGTTACCATAGGTTCAAGGGTTTCTTCTTTACTGTCTAAGAATCTAACTTAACTTTCTTGTTAAGTTATTGTAAACACAGTCTGATGTTTCTTTATTTCTCTCCCTTCTTATTCTTCCTCCTCCATTCTTTATATACTAGGTTTATTCTTCTTTGGCTTTAGTTAGTATTTGGATGGTCTGCTTTGTTTGCTATAATTTTATTTTCTCTGGTGACATCTTTTTAGCCTTATTAGTGATTCCCTCTAAAGCAGTCCCTTTAAGATATCCTGTACAGGTGATTTATGGGAGGCAAACTCTCTCAGCTTTCGCTTGTCTGGAAATTGTTTAATCCCTCCATTATATTTAAATGATAATCGTGCTGGATACAATATTCTTGGTTCTAAGCCCTTCTGTTTCATTACGTTAAATATATCATGCCATTCTCTTCTGGCCTGTAAGGTTTCTGTTGAGAAGTCTGATGATAATGTGATGGGTTTTCCTTTGTAGGTGATCTTTTTCTCTCTCTAGCTGCCTTTAATATTCTGTCCTTATCTGTGATCTTTGCCATTTTAATTATTATGTGTCTTGGTGTTGTCTTCCTTGGGTCCCTTGTGTTGGGAGATCTGTGGGCTTCTGTGGACTGTGAGACTATATCCTTCCCCAACGTGTGACAGTTTTCAGCAATTATTACTTCGAAGACATTTTCTATCCCTTTTTCTCTCTCTTCTTCCTCTGGTACTCCTATAAAGCAAATATTATTCCATTTGGATTGATCACACAGTTCTCTTAATATTCTTTCATTCCTAGAGATCCTTTTATCTCTCTCTGCCTCAGCTTCTCTGTATTCCTGTTCTCTGATTTCTATTCCATTAACGATCTCTTGCATCTCGTCCAGTCTGCTGCTAAGCCTGATCGCTTGTCTGATTTCTGCATTATCTTTCTTCACTTCCCTCACTCTTGCATATTTCTCTGTAGATCCATCAGTATGGTTATGACTTTTGTTCTGAATTCTTTTTCACGAAAGTTGTGAATTTCCATCCCTTCAGGTTCCCTCTCTGGTGTTGTCTGGGTCTGGGTAAGTTTTGTTTGTACCATATTCCTCTGTTTTTTCATGGCAATAGAAGTGTTTGCTGGTAGGTGCCACGGATGTCAGCTGGGCTCTTTAAGACTTTTAAAAAGAAAAAAAAGAAGAAAAAAGGAAAGAGAGGAGAAAAAAAGAAAGAAAGAAAATAAAGAAAAGAAAAGAGAGAAAAAAACTCCCACCGGGAGTAGATTTTGTGGGGATGCTGTAGGTGGCACTGTTGCTCCACTATTCTGCAGCTGCAGCCGTGCTGCTCTGCAGGGCCCTTTGTAGCTCTGGCCGGGGCGGGAACGAATGGGAGGCTGTTGATCTCTGTGGGAAGTCAGCAACTTTTCCGAGTCACCAGCCAAGGGGTCCAAAATTCCCCAGGACTCCCAGCCTGCTGGGATGAGTGTGCTGGGATGTTCCTGCTCCTCCATTGGGCCCCTGTCTCTTTAAGACCGGTGAAAAAAGCGTTCGTTTTTCTTTTGTCCTGGGGAGGTGGCTGTGAGGACCCGGTGAGTTCCCCGGCTCAGATCCTGCACCCTCTGTCTCTCCAATCTCCAACACACCACGTGATGTGTGTCAGCGCTCCCGGCGCAGATCACCAGGGCTGGTTATTTCGCTGGCCTGTACTTCCACTCCCTCCCTGCTCTGAATCCTCTCCTCCCACCGGGGTGCTGGGGTGGGGGAGTACTTGGGTCCCGCCGGGTCACGGCTCCGTATCTTACCTGCCTCGCAGGGTGCTGAGTCCTCTCAGGTGTAGCTGCAGTCTGGGTGCCGTCCTATATCTTCTGGTTTCTCTTTAAGGAATAGTTGTATTTGCTGTATTTTCATAAATATATATGGTTTTGGGAGGAGATTTCCACCGCCCTGCTCATGCCGCCATCTTCCCAGAAGTCAGAACCCTCTTTCTAAATAAGATCACAGTCTGAGGTAATATGGGTTAGAACTTCAATATATGAATCAGGGAGAGGGAGACACAAGTCAACCAATAACAGACCTGGAGGTAGAAAAACTGACTTAAACTAGCCCCTGTCTTTTTTTAGGTGAGATGGTGGAGCTCAGAAAGGTTTGGGGTCCTAGCAAATATAACACAGCGAGTGATTAAAATTCTACCTGACATAACAGCTCAAAACTCCTAATTCTCACTCCAGGATTCTTTCCATATTATTTGAATTGATTCTCTTCTGGATAATTAGAGATATAATTGTGACATTTCTTGGCTGATTTCTACTGAGTGTGTACTTTTGATATGCATGTTTTAAAGAAGTAGCAGAACCTGAGTTTAACATTTTCTGACAAGAATTTCAGCCCAAGAGAACACTTGTGAGATTGCTTCATAAAAGGAATCTTGGTAGCTTATCCCATCTCAATTGTAATTCCAAAGAAATTACCCGTCAATTTTAGATATGCCCTCATTTGAGCTAGACAACTTTATCATGTCAGAGGCAACAATGATGACTAATTTAATTACACTTCACTCAATAAGTCATCAAGAAAGTCTCTCACGACAGTCCCCATCTACAGTATTTCTAGAAAGTGCCTATCCCACTAAAATTTTCCCAGCCTTAATAAAATTTCTATTGCAACAATTTATAATAGAAAGCTCAAAAACATAATCCTGATATCTATCTTCAGAAATCATCAAAAACCTTGGCACAAAATTTAGACAGATAATAAAGATCTAAAAATTTTCATATGACTAGATATTAATTTGAATTTCCAAGTGTCATTAACATTATTTATATTCCTTCCATCATCACTTGTCTTTCAATGACAGTCATAAAGCCAAGAGATTTATTTACATAGCTCAAAGTTTGTGTTGGTTTGTAATTTACAATGTTCAATATGAAACTAATTAATGCTGTACAGAACTGGAATTGTGTCACTTGGAATTATTAAGTACTTTCCATAGAAACAACATAGGCCCAAGCAAACTTAGAAAATTTCAATTGGTGATGAGACCAACAATATCTACTGATGCTCAGTGAAGTTTTCTCTTCATTCTATATTCTTTTTAAATGAAACTGGGAGCATGGAGAGTACATAACACCTTGTCAAGCTCAGTTCCATGGGATCCAAGGATGCGATGGGGTTCAGGCTAATCGAAGTGCTTATTTCTTTTTCTCCAGGGTAACCAAATTTTTCTTACCAAACCGTGAAATTAGATTTGATTCCTTATCATAATTTAAATGGGGAATGTTAGGAAGACTGATACAGTTGCAGAACTCTCCATCACTTTAAGTTTAAGTTTAGGATAACCCATCTGGATTCACTTACACCAGTCATTGCAGAAACACTGCTTTAAGTAAATTTATTTTCAGTTTTCAGGACAGGATAGGCTGCTCATTAAAAATATATATATATAGTCATTACTTTTTAAGTCAGAAAAATAAGGATTTTTTAAAAATATAAAAATAGATATGTTCCCTTATTATCTTGGGACTTCAAGTATGGAAAGAATTAAACATTTAAAATAAATCTTTGATGGGTTTTGGCTATGTTTTTAATAAAGAAAATTGGCATTTTTCATAAAAATAATATTTAAGTATTGGCTGCTTAGGAATAATAATTCTGACAAACTAAAATATGTTAATCAGAGAAGTTAGAGAATCTTCACATACATTCTCAAGTCAGTTAAACATCATAGGAACAAATAGTATTTATTTAAATAATATATTACATTTTTTAAATTATCTGAGATTAATTTATGAGAATGTAGTAGGGCAAACTGTTTCATACTTAAACTTCATTCTTTTCTCCTTCTTTATTTTTGTCCACAATTAGAAATTTTCTTTTTTCTCTTCTTTTTTAAACTTTCATAGAACACCAAATTGGTGTGAATTCTAAGCTGCTAACTATGAATACTAAAAATTCACACTTGCAAAATATGTCAGATACGGTCATTTTCCTCTGAAAGTCCTTTGACTGTCCTGCACTTTTTAGGAAGCCTTTTCTCTGCTTTCGTCCCAAAACGGGAAATAGTCAAGAAACCTGCTTAACTACTTCCTAAAGAAGTTTCTTTGTATATATATACAGTTTATAGAAGCAAGAGTATGAGTGCTGTAAAAGTAATTGAGTAGTAGTTCCTAGATATTTTGTAAAAGATTTAAAGCAGCAAAGAGATGCAAAGTTCATGCAGAATCAGATTTTTAGGAATATGTGGGAGCTAAATTTCTTTCCAAAACTCATAAATTCAAAATTTTCACCGGTGATTTTGAGAAATGCAAATAGTGTACTGTAGACAGAGAATAGATTTGTAAAGTGAGAAAACTTAGGAAATTTCATTAAAAAAAATTGTTCTGAGTGTGACCTTGACAGTGTAGTCATATAAAAGGCGTTAATTCCCTTAAGAACTGTCTAGTTGGTCTTTCTCTATCAACTTTGGATGTGATATAACACAAGTTGTTTTTAACCTAGAGATTTAAACTGCATCATTAATGTCTTCTTAGACATGAAAGGGTCAGGATAAATGACTTCTAAGGCCTTATAATTACCTCTTCCATCTGACTCCCGCTTCCAACCTGTAGGTGGTAGACCCAGTGTCAATGTAAGCCATTATTGCCGTAAGCATTTTGAGATAGTTAGCATTGTAACCTTTAAAAAATACTGTTTTCCAATCAGAAAAATGTGGTTCATTTTTTAAAACAAGTAACAAGGCACATTTCATTTTTTATTTTCCAATGTGATTTCAGGAATATTTTAGGAAATTCTTATATTTGTTTCTAAGTAAATCTTAGCAACTTCTTTCAACATTAATATAAAGACAGGCTTGTTGGAGAGCATACAGTTTTATTAACCTTGCTCTCATCACTTGAAACTCAGATGTTCATGTAAATGTTGGCATTTGGCGGGGTGGACATACAGTGCACAAGGGAAGTGATAAGGAAAATAAGAGCAAATGGGATTTATAAAGAAGAAAATTGCTTCCTTTAACACTGAATGCCCTTGAGGGTGTTGGAGCTATGTCAGATTGAGTAGGTGATTTCTTAAAGTTCTGTTTTTTATTTCACCTTACTTTGAAGAATGAGAAATGCAAAAGTGGATGTCATCCTATACACTGAGAATTTTTAGTGTGTTAATGGATATTATTTTGATCGCAAGTAACAAAACCCATGTGAAGTGATCTAAACTTAGTAGGGAAATTTTGTTAAAGACAACAGAGGATGTCTCACTGAACCAAACCATAGTGATATAACTGGGCTTTCTTTTACTTTTAAATATTTGTATTTATTTAATACTGCTTCTGGAAATTGGTTCATATCAGATCATGTGGATCTTTCTCATTTTCAAAGCTGCTGAATTCTTTTTTGTGTGATACCCATCCTAGTGTTTGCACCCAGTCTTCTATGGATGAGTATTAATATATTTCCAATATTTGCTTTTATATATAGTATCATTAAATAACTGCATGTTATTTTATAGTGTGGACTATATTCTTAGGATAAATTCTTAGGAATATGGGGAGGTATTTTTCTATTAATTGCTAAATACCTTTCCATAGGTGTGGTCTATTTTTGCATTCCCACAGGAATAAATTAGACTATTGCTTTCTTTACCGCCTGGCCAAAGTAGTGTATTGTTTAGCTTTAATTTTTTTTGCTAATTTCAAGAGAAATGGCTCCTGAGTCTAATATTAATCTGCATCTTTTATTATGTACAAAGTTGTCTTTTATACATATTAATGATTGTAAATCTTATTTTGTGAACTGTTCATTTTTGTGTGTCTGAGGACCTATTTTTCTATCAGAACTTGATTTGGGGGTGTTTTTTCTCTTTTTTAAAAGCTCCTTATATTTTAGGTAAATTATCCTTTTAATCTACTTTTTGTGTTATTTGTTTAAATTACATTTCTGTCAGTTTTCTTTTGACTTTGCTTATATTTGTTTTCCTAATGAAAACGGCTTTTTAAAAGTTGTTAAATTAACTATGCTTTATTGCTCCTGGATTTTAACAAAATATTATAGTGCCTTCGCCTACCCAAGTTACAAATAACTTTTTTTTTTGCTTTACATTTTAAAAATATTATATTTTATTTTGGTAAGAACACAGTCTGAGGTCTACTCTCTTAGCAAAATTTTAAGTGCACAATACAGTTTTCTTTTAACTATAGGCACAATACGGATAGCAGATCTCTAGAGGTTATTAATCTTGCTTCACTGAAACTTTATGCCATCTTTGATTGGTAGCTTCCCATTTTCCCTCCTCCTAGCCCTTTGCAACAACCTTTTACTCTGAGTCTATGAATTTGACTATTTTAAATATCTTATGCAAGTGGAGGTCATACTTTACGTTTATGTCTTAGATCTACCAGGAATTTTTCTGGGGAATGGTGTCTGATGTGGATATACTCTCACCTTTGTCCAAATGTCTGTCTCAGTTTCTAGGCTTTACATATTCTAAAAACCACTATATTCCTAACTGATGAGCGATACCTCCTTTCCATGTACTACAACTTCATATACACACTGATCTGCATTTTGAATTTCTATTGTATTCCATTTGTCCTCTTTATATATATATATGCACTACTACAAGGTTCTTTTAATTATAGAGGCTTTATGTTACATTAGTTACCTTGCCATGTCCCTTTCTTCTTCTTTTTTCTTAAAATTTTGTAGATATACATGGAGGATTTTCTTTCCATGCAAACTTATTCACCATATAAACTTTAGAAGCAACTTGTCTAGCCCCAGATACTGGTATTTTTATTGAGATGGCATTAAATCAATGTATTTCTTAAGAGTAACTGACATCTTTAGTGAGTCACCTTTTCAAAAAAACAAGAGCTGTCCTTCCATTTGTTCAAGTTACTGTTGGAGTTGTTTAAAGTTTTCAAAAGTAGGCTTTCATATTTCTTATCAATTTACCTAGTATTTTAACCATTTATAGTTAACATAAGGAGAAAAAAGTGCTTTCTCTACCTAAATCTTTAAATTTTTGTTGTTTATACATATGGAGTATTTTTATCTATTAATTTTATATCCTACCACACTGAATTATTATACTAATTACACTTATCATTGATTCTCTTGTGTTATTAAAGAATACTATGTATCAAGGGTTTTTTGTGTGTTTTTTGTTGTTGTTTGTTTGTTTTAGTAATAAACAACCCAAGCTTTTAGTGACATCTCACAATAACCATTTATCACGACCACAGGTCTCTACATCAGTAATTTTGGCTGTACTCGGCTGAGTGATTCTCCAGGTCATGGCTGAGATCATGTGAGTCTGCACTTAGCTGCTTGTCAGGTAAGAGGCTCTGCTTCTGGGGACTCGCTGGAAATTAGCTGTAACCAAAATAGGGGTTTGTGAATACCATGTCACTCATTATTCGACATACTCAAATAGGACCATTTGCATAGTTAACTCAGCAGAGTTTCAGAAGCTTAAACAAATGTGCGTAAAGCATCTTGAGGTAGGGCTCAGAACTGATGCAGTGTTGTTTCCCCTATATTCTATTTTTTTCTTTTTTTTAAATTTTACTTATTTATTTATTATTATTTTTTTATTTACAATTTATTTGGATATCATTAACCTACAATTACATGTGCAATATTATGGTGATTAAACTACCCCCTTCATCAGGTCCCCCCCACTAACCCCATTACAGTCACTGTCCATCAGCATAGTGAGATGCTATAGAGTCACTACTTGTCTTCTCTGAGTTGTACAGCCCTCCCCGTGCCCCTGCTACCTTACGTCTGCTAATTGTAATAACCCTTTTACCCTCTTATCCCTCCCTTCCCACCCATATTCCCAAGTCCCTTTCCCTTTGGTAACTATTTAGTCCGTTCTTGGGTTCTGTGAGTCTGCTGCTGTTTTGTTCCTTCAGTTTTTTTCTTTGTTCTTATACTCCACATATGAGTGAAATCATTTGATACTTGTCTTTTTCGGTTTGGCTTATTTCAGTGAGCATAATACCTCTAACTCCATCCATGTTGTTGCAAATAGTAGGATTTGTTTTCTTCTTATGGCTGAATAATATTCCATTGTGTATATGTACCACATCTTCTTAATCCATTCATCTACTGATGGACACTTAGGTCACTTCCATTTCTTGGCTATTGTAAATAGTGCTGCAATAAACATAGGGGTGCATCTGTCTTTTTGAAACTGGGCTGCTGCATTCTTAGGGTAAATTCCTAGGAGTGGGATTCCTGGGTCAAATGGTATTTCTATTTTGAGTTTTTGAGGAACCTCCATACCGCTTTCCACAATGGTTGAACTAATTTGCATTCCCACCAGCAGTGTAGGAGGGTTCCCTTTTCTCCACATCCTCGCCAACATTTGTTGTTGTTTGTGTTTTGGATGTTGGCCATCCTCACTGGTGTGAAGTGATATCTCATTGTGGTTTTAATCTGCATTTCTCTGATGACCAGCGATGTGGAGTATCTTTTCATGTACCTGTTGGCCATCTGAATTTCTTCTTTAGAGAAGTGTTTGTTCAGCTCCTCTGCCCATTTCTTAATTGGATTATTTGCTTTTTGTTTGTTAAGGTGCATGAGTTCTTTATATATTTTGGATGTCAACCCCTTATCAGATGTATCATTTATGAATATATTTTCCCATACTGTAGGATGTCTTTTTGTTCTACTGATGATGTCCTTTGCTGTACAGAAGCTTTTCAGCTTGATATAGTCCCACTTGTTCATTTTTGCTTTTGTTTCCCTTGCCCGGGGGGATATATTCATGAAGAAGTCGCTCATGTTTATGTCCAAGAGATTTTTGTCTATGTTTTTTTCTAAGAGTTTTATGGTTTCATGACTTACATTCAGATCTTTGATCCTCCTTGAGTTTACCTTTGTTTATGGGGCTAGACAGTAGTCCAGTTTCATTCTCTTACATGTAGCTGTCCAGTTTTTCCAACACCAGCTGCTGAAGAGGCTGTCATCTCCCCATTGTATATCCAAGGCTCCTTTATCAAATATTAATTGGCTGTAAATGTTTGGGTTAATGTTTGGATTTTCTATTCTGTTCCACTGGTCTGTGGGTCTGTTTTTGTGCCAGTACCAAATTATCTTGATTACTGTGGCTTTGTAGTAGAGTTTGAAGTCAGGCAGCGTAATTCCCCTTGTTTGATTCCTCCTTCTCAGGATTGCTTTGGCTATTCGGGGTCTTTTGTGGTTCCATATGAATTTTAGAATAATTTGTTCCAGTTCATTGAATAAAGCTATTGGTAGTTTTGTAGGGATTGCATTGAATCTGCAGATTGCTTTAGGTAGTATAGCCATTTTGACAATATTTATTCTTCCTAGCCAAGAGCATTGGATGCATTTCCATTTGTTAGTGTCTTCCTTAATTTCTCCTAGGAGTGTCTTGTAGTTTTCAGAGTACAGGTCTTTCACTTCCTTGGTTAGGTTTATTCCTAGGTATTTTATTCTTTTTGATGCAATTGTGAATGGAATTGTTTTTCTGATTTCTCTTTCTGTTAGTTCATCATTAGTGTATAGGAAAGCAACAGATTTCTGTGTGTTAATTTTGTATCCTGCAACTTTGCTGAATTCAGATATTAGTTCTAGTAGTTTTGGAGTGGAGTCTTTAGGGTTTTTAATGTACAGTATCATGTCATCTGCAAATAGTGACAATTTGACTTCTTGTTTACCAATCTGGATGCCTTGTATATCTTTGTTTTGTCTGATTGCCATGGCTAGGACCTCCAGTACTATGTTGAATAACAGTGGAAAGAGTGGGCATCCCTGTCTTATTCCCGATCTTAGATGAAAAGCTGTCAGCTTCTCACTGTTAAATATGATGTTAGGTGTGGGTTTGTCATATATAGCCTTTATGATGTTGAGGTACTTGCCATCTATACCCATTTTGTTGAGAGTGTTAATCATGAATGGATGCTGAATTTTGTCAAATGCTTTTTCAGCATCTAAGGAGATGATCATGTGGTTTTTGTTCTTCTCTTTGTTGATGTGGTGGATGATGTTGATGGATTTTCGAATGTTGTACCATCCTTGCATCCCTGGGATGAATCCCACTTGATCATGGTGTATGATCCTCTTGATGTATTTTTGAATTCGGTTTGCTAATATTTTGTTGAGTATTTTTGCATCTATGTTCATCAGGGATATAGGTCTGTAATTTTCTTTTTTGGTGAGATCTTTGCCCGGTTTAGTATTAGAGTGATGCTGGCTTCATAGAAAGAGTTTGGAAGTATTCCCTCCTCTTCTATTTTTTGGAAAACTTTAAGAAGAATGGGTGTTATTTCTTCTCTATATGTCTGGTAGAATTCAGAGGTGAATCCATCAGGTCCGGGGTTTTGTTCTTGGGTAGTTTTTTGATTACCGATTCAATTTTGTTGCTGGTGATTGGTCTGTTTAGTTTTTCTGTTTCTTGCTTGGCCAGTCTTGGAAGGTTGTATTTTTCTAAGAAGTTGTCCACTGCTACTAGGTCTTACAGCTTGTTAGCATATAGATGCTCATAATAGTCTCTTATAATTCTTTGTATTTCTGTGGGGTCCGTCGTTATTTTTCCTTTCTCATTTGTGATTCTGTTTGTGTGTAGATTCTCTTTTTCTCTTAATGAGTCTGGCTAGGGGTTTATATATTTTGTTTATTTTTTCAAAGAACCAGCTTTTGGTTTCATTGATTTTTTCTATTGTTTTATTCTTCTCAATTTTATTTATTTCTTCTCTGATCTTTATTATGTCTGTCCTTCTGGTGACTTTGGGCCTCCTTTGTTCTTCTTTTTCCAATTTCAGTAATTGTGTCTTTAGACTGTTCATTTGGGATTGTTCTTCCTTCTTTAAATAGGCCTGGATTGCAATATACTTTCCTCTTAGAACTGCCTTTGCTGTGTCCCACAGAAGTTGTGGCTTTGTGTTGTCCCACAGAAGTTTGTGTTGTTGTTGTCATTAGTCTCTATATATTCTTTGATTTCTGTTTTGATTTTGTCATTAACGCATTGATTCATTTGGAGAATGTTGTTAAGTCTCCATGTATTTGTGAGCCTTTTTGATTTCTTTCTAAAATTTATTTCTAGTTTTATAACTTTGTGATCTGAGAAGTTGGTTAGTAGGATTTCAATATTTTTAAATTACTGAGGTTCTTTCTGTGACCTAGTTGGTCTATTCTGGAGAATGTTCCATGTGCACTTGAGAAGAATGTGTATCCTGTTGCTTTTGGATGCAGAGTTCTGTAGATATATGTTAGGTACATCTGTTCTAGTGTGTTGTTCAGTGCCTCTGTGTCTTTACTTATTCTCTGTCTGGTTGATCTATCCTTTGGAGTGAGTGGTGTGTTGAAGTCTCCTAAAATGAATGCATTGCTTTCTATTTCCTCCTTCAATTCTGTTAGTATTTGTTTCACATATGTTGGCGCTCCTGTGTTGGGTGCATACATGTTTATAATGGTTATATCTTCTTGTTGGACTGACCCCTTTATCATTATGTAATGTCCTTCTTTATCTCTTGCTACTTTCTTCGTTTTGAAGTCTATTTTGACTGATACAAGTACGGCAACGCCTGCTTTTTTCTCTTTGTTGTTTGCATGAAATATCTTTTTCCATCCTTCACTTTTAGTCTGTGTATATCTTTGGGTTTGAGGTAAGTCTCTTGTAAGCAGCATATAGATGGGTCTTTCTTTTTTATCCACTCTGTTACTCTGTGTCTTTTGATTCGTGCATTCCGTCCATTTACATTTAGGGTGATTATCAATAGATATGTACTTGTTGCCATTGCTGGCTTTAGATTCATGGTTACCAAACGTTCAAGGGTTGCTTCTTTACTATCTAAGAATCTAACTTAACTTTCTTGTTAAGTTATTGTGAACGCCGTCTGATGTTTCTTTATTTCTACCTTCCTATTCTTCCTCCTCCATTCTTTATATAGTGGGTGTTTTATTCTTTGCCTTTAGTTAGTATTTGGATAGTCTGCTTTCCTTGCTATGATTTTATTTTCTCTGGTGGCATCTTTTTAGCCTTAGGGGTGCTTCCCTCTAGAGCAGTCTGTTTAAGATATCCTGTAGTGGTGGTTTATGAGAGGCAAACTCTTTCAACTTTCCTTTGTCTGGAAATTGTTTAATCCCTCTGTCATATTTAAATGATAATCGTCCTGGATACAATATTCTTGGTTCTAGGCCCTTCTGTTTCATTACGTTAAATATATCATGCCCTTCTCTTCTGGCCTGTAAGGTTTCTGTTGAGAAGTCTGATGATGGTGTGATGGGTTTTCCTTTGTAGGTGATCTTTTTTCTCTCTCTAGCTGCCTTTAATACTCTGTCTTTATCTTTGACCTTTGCCATCTTAATTATTATGTGTCTTTGTGTTGTCTTCCTTGGGTCCCTTGTGTTGGGAGATCTGTGGGCTTCTGTGGACTGCGAGACTATTTCCTTCCCTACTGTGGGAAAGTTTTCAGCAATTATTACTTCAAAGACACTTTCTATCCCTTTTTCTCTCTCTTCTTCCTCTCGTACTCCTATAATGCGAATATTGTTCCGTTTGGATTGGTCACACAGTTCTCTCAGTATTCTTTCATTCTTATAGATCCTTTTTTCTCTCAGTACCTCAGCTTCTTTGTATTCCTCTTCTCTAGTTTCTATTTCATTTATCATCTCCTCCACTGTATCTAATCTGCTTTTAATACCATCCATTGTGTTCTTCAAGGATTGGATCTCCGACCGGAATTCATTCCTGAGTTCTTGAATATCTTTCTGTACCTCCATGAGCATGTTAATGATTTTTATTTTGAACTCCCTTTCAGGGAGAGTCATAAGGTCCATATCATTTAAATCTTTCTCAGGAGTTGTAATCATAATTTTACTCTGGACTAGGTTCCTTTGGCGTTTCATACTTGTGTATGGAGCCCTCTAGTGCCCAGAAGCTCTACTCTCTGGAGCTGCTCAGCCCCTGAAGCAATGTCAGGGAGTGTAGGGGAGTGGTATTGGTGCCTTGGGGGAGGAAAGGGCTGTTTCCTGGTTCCTGGCTGCTATGCCTGTCTCCACTGTCTGAACCAGTGGGCTGAGCACACAGGTATAAGCCTCTGTGCTTTGCCTTTTTAGTTGCTGTAGACAGATCTTCCCTCTGGCTGGCCTAACACCAGGGAAGGGTTTCCAGGTTTGCAAGCCCGGTGGGGCTGGCCAGGCGAAAGGTGCACTAGTCTGCCTGTCACAGAAGGGTTTCTTGGAGCTGTGTAGGCAGCCAGGGAGCTGGCACACCTGAAGATCAGAAAACTCCCAATCTGCTGGGCAGAGTAGAACCGGACAATTTTGTCTACCTGTCCTTTCTCCTGAGCAGAAAGCTCTGTGCAATCCTTGCCACCTTAGCAGGCCTCTTGTTAAGGTCTTCTTTGTTAGGAAGTCTCTCAGACTGCCTGCCTTTCTTTTGTCCCAGAGCAGCTGTGTATGGATCCCTGATTTCACAAGCAGCTGGAATCTTAGTCCCTCCAGGAATTCTGCCTGTTTTAGCTTTCCAAGCTCCTAATTACAAGAGTATCATGCAAGCACCATGAAATGTAGGTTTGTGCTCCCAGGGTAGATCTCCAGAGTTAGGTATTCAGCAGTCCCAGTTCTCCACTCCCTCTCTGCTCTGTTCCTGTTCCTCCTGCCGGTGAGCTGGGTTGGGGGAAGGGTTTGGATCCCGCAGGACCACAGCTTTAGTACATTACCATTTTCTGTGAGGGCTGCTCTTGTCTCCAGGTGTATGCAGTTTGTTGTAGTCGTCTTTCCCGTTGCTCTTTCAAGAGTAGTTGTGGTAGCTTTATTTTCATATTATATGCGGTTTTAGGAGGAAGCCTCTGTCTCACCTCTCACGCCGCCATCTTTAATCCCTATATTCTATTTGACTCGTCAAAGTTGATCAAAAAGCCAGTCCAGTTTGAGGGGTGAATAAATGGTCTCCATCTTTTCATGGAAGTACTAAAAAATGACATTGAAAGGGGTATGGATTTAGGGAAAGGAATAATTTATGGCCATTTTTTTTTGCAATCTGTCAAAGTCTGCCCACGCACCATAGTTTTTTACATTCCTTGACGTATGAATGTGCTTCTTTGTATCCAAGGACTCCCTAAATTATTATTATCTCTAAAGATCTAATTATGACAGCAGGTACAAGTACAGAACAGTATGACTTATATCATGTCCAAAAAATCCTCTTTATGTTCTGGAGACCTATTAATTAAGAAGATGAGTTATCTGCCCGTTCCCCACCATATCCAACATGCAAGAGTGAGACAGGGATAGGCTCTCCAGAACAGATACTCTCAATGTCAAGGGGACACAGGTTGGCACACACAGTCACTGCTTTGTTGCAATTCTGAAATTCCACTGGACAAATGTTGCTGCCATGATTCCAGGGACAAGGAATGGTCCTTGATTACTTCCCAGTCCTGCTCTGTGGAGATGGCTCCCTGATCCGTTGTTTTTCTCCGTGGGGATGATTCGCTATTTCTTTGATCTCCATGGATTTTGACTTCACTTTCTAGATTCTTGATTCTGTCATTTCTAATGACCTTCTTTTTCCATAAGAGAGGTCCTGTTTTGGCACCTAAGCAGGTTTTACACACAGAAAGCAGGGAACTTAAAGTATCTTGCAATTTGAAAAATCTCACTTAATTTTAGTGTAAACAACAACACATTCTGTGGTACATACTTTTTGAAAACTTTGCAGTTTCCAATGACTCTAGCTGCATTCAACAAAAGCCAGACTCAAAGTTAATTTTAAAATATGCCTGCCTTTCTAGACTAAGAACTACTTGGTATGTTAGAATGCTTTGTGACAATATTATTAAGATTCTTACAACATTTTTGTCCATCTGAGAGGATCGACTAAGTACCATCTTAAACCATTCTATAGACTTGAAAGTCAATAAAACCATTGATTTGGGCTATGTTACAGGGCCCCAATTCACTTATAAAAAATATTTTAACAGCTAAAGAGACTGAAGATAGAAGGGTTTCTAGTTTAGTTTAGTTTTTTCCCAACATAGCAAACCTGGCTGGTTCTATATTTCTTTTAAAATTTACTTGGTTCCTTTTTTAAGATGACTCTCTTTCTTCCTATTCTTTATCACACATGGCTAAACAAAGCAACTGAGATGTTTAACATTCTGCTGTAAATCACCTCCTCAAGGTCCAATTCATCAGGCTCATTTTTTACAAGTTACAAGTGACAGTTTTGTTAGTTTCTTCATTATGACATAACACTGTTGATATTTTCCCAGGCTTCTGTATCTGGGTCGCCAGCATTTTTCCAGTCTGTGCTAACTTTCCTTGATGACTTTCAAGAAAATGCCTTCCATTGATGCAACATGTTTTTTATCCTTATGTATCAGTTAGCTTTTGCTGAATAACAAATCACCCCAAATGTACTAGTTTTAAACAACAACCATTCATTACAAGCATGATTATGTGGTGATTTGGGCTGGGCTCACGTTGGCAGGTCTTTGCATCACAACTGGATTTATTATTAATGAGTCTGTAGTCAGCTGCTGTCAGTAAGAAGGCTGCTTTTCTAGGGGTTGGCTCCTTGTTCACTGGGAAGATTATGTTGGCAAATAGAGCGTGATTTTGTGTTGTTTAACAGTCAAGGTCAGGCATGTTCATATGGTGCCATAGCTCAATTCCAAGCACAAAAGCAGACTTGTAGAAAATCAGAATGGGCATTCTTGCAGACTGTAGGTCAAAGCCAGTTACAAGGCCAGTATAGACTCAAGGGGTTGATAACTAGTTTCCCACCCTTGATAATAAGAGGTATAAAATTACATTCAAAGAGGAATAGGTATAGGGAGGGAAATTTGCAAACTTTTCCGTCTCACCAGGGTTACTGTTTTTTTTTTCCTTTCTCCCATTTGAATGGCATTTTGGCTAGAAATTGAATGCCAGACTATATTCTCTGTTAGGGCAGGACTATTGCTCGACTTGCTGTCTTTTTATGTTCAATGTCTAATAGTTATCCTGTCACATAGAAGGCCCTTAATAAACGTTCATTGAAAGGACAATTGGATGTTATTTGGAAGATCAGACATTGGGCTGCTGATATATATCAAATGAATGCCACACTTAGGGGTCTTTGTAGGTGACCAGTACCCCTTTGACAGGTGACTCATCAGCATTTTCCTGTGAAGTGAGGCTTTTAAGAATGTATCTGTTTATCATCTATTATCTATTTATCATCTATCTATCTATCTATCTATCTATAGCTATATTTATAAGTTAGAGTAGTGAGAGTAGGACTTGATAGTCTAAAGGAAAGAGCTCAGAAATGTAGAGAAAGCAGTACTTTAATATAATGAGCAGGATGAAACTGGGGACTTGAAGGAGTAAAATGTTTTAATTTGTTTCTATGATGAATAATTCTGTGCAACTTTAAATAGACTGAAGGTGAGGGATGGTCTATAAATAGGACAAAGCAAGAAAAAGAGTGTGCAGGATAAAGAAGAAAAGGCATTGCTAGTTTTATATAAATGGGATTAGCATTTATTTACATTTTTTCACCTTTTCATTTAGCTCTTACCTTTGAAATACTTCCAGTTTTCTTTATGACATAAATCACGTCATATATGGGCAGGAATGAATTTAGTAAGAAATTTGTAATAGGGTGAAACTTGGATTGCCATTCTGCAAAACCAAAGTGAGCATTCCTTTTAAATATAAGGTACATTATCAGCAGCTAAAAAGAATAAGGTATGTATGTATTAATACAAAAATATCTTTGAGACATACCAAGGATGGAGGGAGAAATGCTAAATGTAGGTTTACCTAACAATTTTTTTATAAGGAGAAAATTGTTGTGTATAATTGTGTAATTAAAAATGATTCAATTGTTTTTAATTGTGTCATTTAAAAAGAGAAGACAGAACAATGAAATATAAAAAACACTTTTAAACTATATTCAGTTCTTTCTCTTAACTTTACCATTCTTGTCCAAGCTATGTTTTTTACTTATTTGACTTTGTAAGTCAAAAAAATTTTCTAACCGCCGCCTTCTCCTATGTGCAGTCTATTCTCCACATTTTTGCTAGAATGATCTTTTAAAAGCAAAACTATAGTTACTTAACATTTATTTTAGGATAAAGATATAACTTTTAAATGGTTTCAGACTCTAACACCCTGTGATGTCTGATTCCTTTCTTGCTCCTCAGTCTGAATTTTGCTGACTTTCAAGATCATGATATCAGTCCTTAAACACACACCTTATTGTGCACAAAGCTTTATGCAGTGTCTTATTTTATCTACTGTGAAAAATGTTATGAATAACTTGACTCCTCTACATTTTAACAGGAAAATAGTTAAGAGTAATGAAATAAATAATATGTTAATTAATTCACTAACTACAGGCAACTGAACAGTAATTATGATGAAACCGCAAATTCTCAACTCATTGCTATGACTAAAAAAGCCTTCCCCAGGGACAATAATCATGTTTATGTTTATATCTACCTGAGTAGCTATCTATGTATCTACCTGTCTACTTTCTATACAGAGGACATAGATTGGCAGACAGAAAACTTAATGCCAAGTTGGGGCTTAATGTTGGATTTGTTTTCCAAACTTCCACATTAAGCCATAGCCTGGCTGACCTGGGATAATTTATAAGAACCACAGGGACATGTTTTTTAAAAAATGAGATGTTTTGAGATTTAAACCACAGAAGTCTGGTTGGTTCTGGTCTCACTTTCTTGATCAGTATTCCCAAATAATGGCCTCAGAAGAGCTAGATGGTTTACATCTAAAGACAGATTACTCCTAATGCATGTGGTTAAGAAAGTCCATCACATTTCTTCTCAAAGGCAGGCTGCCTACCTTCCCACCTACCCTTCCATTTCACTTGCCCTGGAAGAAGGAAAAGAGAGAAAGAATGTTCAAAAAGGAAGACTTAGAGACAAACTGCATGGTGATTTGATCATAAACTCTTTACTCAGTCAACGTGAAGATTATAAGAATAATAGACTATTATTAAAACCACAAAGCAGAGTAGGAGGGAAGTGGACTAGAGAGCAGCCTTAAGCTCCTTCCCCTACAAGACAATACTATACTAGCCTAGCTTTGAAAATGACAGCAAGTGTTATGCTCGTAGGTTTCTTTGGTATTACCAAACAAATACCATATATATGACTTCCCTGTAAATTACTATATGACACAGTGTAAAGTGGTTACTGCTAGCCATGGGGGACACTAAATAGCCTGGTCATCCCTACCAAGGGGGATGCCTAATAGTATTTTTATGTCCCAGCTCTTTGCCTCCTATTTTTGGACTTTCATCCAAAGATGACTCTTGAAATCCAAGGACATCTTGAAATTTAGCTGAATCGTTGAAACTTCATGTTATTTTTAGTTCTGTAGTTCAATTCCCTCCCCCCACCAGTTAAGGATTAAACGTTAAATTCTTAGGTGGATTTAATATTCATAGGATATTCCCTGCTAAAAGCTTAATATAACTAAATAGATCAAGAATTATGAATTTTTAAAATATCATTACCTACTAATTTTGAATTATAAGGGGTAAAAATACACTTCAATATTTAAAAAAAATCGTAACTCACAGTGATTTGGGATATGAGGCTCCTTTTTTCTTAATATGGTACTGTGGTTTCTTTGGTTAGTGACTAGTAGCAGTGATGAGCAATAAAAGTAGATAACTCACATTTTGAGTGATATTTTATAGTTTTCTAAACGTTTTGACAGTGAAAACAATTGACCCTCAATACTTAGCAGCAATTCTATTTTCCTGCAAATGACTCACTCTCTCAAGTGATATTTAAAACTTTTATCCATTCTTCTCATATCATCAACGTCCCACCACTGCCAAGAACCCCCACAGGGGCAATTTCAGTATCTGCTGGCTCAGAGAGGGTGACATCAGTACACTAAGTGCCCAGTGTGGCCTCGCCTGCCCTCCTGCTCTCCTCTCTGCCCCTCTCCTAGAGAGATCTGAAGCTGAGTGGGCAGGGATTTGGAAAGGGTAAAGAAGATACACGAGGCAGAGATACAACTCTCAGTCAAAAGACGTCAACTCCAAGCCGTTATTCCCTGCAGTCATAGGCCAAGGAGAGAAGATCTAAGAGTAAATCAATTGAAATTTGATTACGACATTGCTACAAAGAACTGAGAATTCTAGTGAACAAATTGAGACTTTTGTATTTGTTCATTTGTTTTGTGAAATAAAAGAACCACAATAAGCTTAGTTAGTCCAGACTACTGTAACAATTACTATAGACTGGATGACTTGTAAACAACTGAAATTTATTTCTTAATCAGTTTCTGGAGGCTGGGAAGAGCTCAGGGTGCCAGCATGGTCAGGTTCTCTTCCAGTTTGTAGACTACCAACTTCTTTTGTACCCTTATTGGGCAGAAAGAGAATGAGCTAGCCCTCTGACCTCTTCTAAAGGCACAATTCCATTCACGAGGGTGCAGCCCTCCAGAGGCCCCACCTCCACATCTCATAACAAGGGGGATTATACTTCAACAAATGAATTTTAGGAGGATACTAACATTTACTCCATAACAATAAGAATTTTACTACATGAGTCACAGAGAAATGTATGGGATGATCTCTTTAAGTTCTCACCTAAATAAAGACAGAAATATTAACTTACTGAATAAATTTTAATGAGTGAACAGGAGGCGAAAGTTTCAGTTTGATTTTGTCATGAGATAAGCTTGTTCAACACAGTTGTTAGAAGTGATACACTTGCTTTCCCTTTCCTCTTCTTTTTCCCTTCCATTGCTTTTCTTTCCTTCCCCTTCTTTTAGTAAACGTCGACTCTTAAGTCATTTCCTGTAGTCATCAGCTAAAGGGAGAAGATCTAAGAGTAAATCTTAGTAAAAAAAGGTTTCAGTCCTCAAGGGATTAGGTGGGACAGAAAAAAGTCGGCGCCTGCCCTGGGAGAGCAGGGACCATGGTGACGCAGAGCAAAGCATGTTGGTCAGAACCGGTGTGAGGGCCCGGCACAGGGAGGACCACGCCCGCACAGCGCGGTAGCCTCACCGGGAGGACCGGGTCCGAGTGGATGAAGAGACTCGCATGAGGAGGGAAGGAGACCCACAGGTCGAGTCTGTTCTCCTTGGTTCTTGTCCCTGCTGAAACAAATAATTGAAAGGCAGAGACCCAATAGCAAAATACAACGAAAGTTTATTTGAATACATGCCAAGGAGGAAGTGGGCCAGATTCAAGGTAGACAAAGGCCCCCGAACTTTTAGGATAGGATCTATTATCATGCCCTGGCTTGAAGGTGCCTGTTTGATTGACAGGGTGAGGTCATTTGATTAACAGTTCTAGTTACACACCTATTCCTCTTGGTGCGCATGTCGTTTCCCAAAATGCACACAGAAAAGCCCATGTTGGGGGTGGGGGGCAAAACAGCAATGTTCTTTTAATGAGATTATGAGGAGGTACGGTTTGGGCATGGGCAGTTTAGTTTTGTTTACATCTGCGTGGTGATCTGGTAGGGACCAGTCTGGCCTGGTCCCACTAGGCAAGGAGGTAACCTCCCTGCAAAGCCTTTGTTGTCCTCAAGTGGGACCCCCTAACTGGGCGTTTATGTCCTTGAACCTTGTCTTCCCTTTCCCCAGCTGCTCAGGTCTATCTTTCTACCTAAGAGTGGAGTGGAGGGTGTCAGCTGAGTACAGGGAGTCAGAGCCCGGGTGGAGTGAGGAGAGCATCCAGCCAGAGGTTTGTCAACCCATGCGCTTCACTTCCTCATTCAGGACTGGGTACCTGAGGATTCTGGGTACCTGAGGATTCACTGAGAGACTATGAAGTCTGTTGCTTTAGTCTGGTCTCAGGCTGTTCAGAGAACTCAAGTTTGTTATCCAGAGAGCATTTCGGGAGCTGAGTGATGGAAAGTAGAGCAGGGCTGCTGGGCTTGGTGCTGCTAAATCAAGGTCAACCTCTCACTGGAGTTCACAGGTCAAAAAGCAAGAACAAAAAGCATTGAGAAGTGGTATGTGTGATGGTTTGGCTATTGGTATTAGCTTCGGATAAAGATCAACCTTTCTTTAAATCCTACATATACAATGGTCCATTATTTTAATTCTCATGTTTTTGTCTTCTTATCTATAAAATGAAGATTATAAAACCCAGTGTACTAGGAGGATATCAGGACTATTATTGCATTGGTTTTGATATCTGTTTCACTTGCTGTTTCATTATGATAATAAGATCAATAATTATCACCAATGAAATCTTATTAAACAACCCACAAATCAAAACCTTTTAAATATACTATTTATATATCAGATGTAGCACCAAGATCAATTTTCACTTTTAAAAAGACAATGGAATTATTCTGAATGTTTGTGATGATATTAATGATATATAAATAATCCTATTTATATGTTCTCAAAGTGAGAATATATTGACAGAGGGTAATCAATTTTACAAAAATGAAAGAATATAAAATTTGCATAATAGTTTAACTTAATTGTAAAAAGATTTTATTATAAGCAGTAACTGACCAGTTGAAAAAGATAAGAAACATTTTTTTAAAAACTTAAATAATAATTTTAAATCCTTTACATTTTCATGTAATAATCACACCCTTTCAATGAGGACAGTTTTTTTTAGCCTGATGAGAGGAAATTACCATTCTTTTTACAACATTTTTAAGTAATAACTAAACCATAAATAATTAAGTATTCTTTTGTACTGGGTGACTAACAAAGCTTTGCTTTTTTAAAATCTTGATAATGTTCATTGAATTTTACCAAATACAGAGAAAAAAGAAAGCCTGAAGAACTGTAGTTGTCTAGGTCTTTAAAGAATATTCAGAATGCAGCTAATCTACAAAACCTCAATCAAAATCTTATTTTTCTTTTCTACCTAAATGATAAGAATTTACATTAAATGAGAGGCTTTTTCTCTGTATACTTACTTAGCTTACCACTGACTGAGTCAGGTTATGTTGGAATATTTGTGATGATCCAATTTCAAATAACCTCACGAAAATTCATGGTTATATTACTATTATGCAAAAACGTGTTCTCACATTTTCTGCACTAGTTAATTAATACTTTTCCACACAAGAAATTCATTAAACAACCAGAGTAATCACAATCCAAATCTTAGTGTAATTTATCAATATTTCATTAAAAATGATTTATAAGTAAAAATTAAAATATTATTTTTTGTTTTCTCTATTAAAGATTATTTTCTCTATTAAAAGGTTGCTAACAAAATGTCCTCCTAAATTTCAACTCTACCATTGAAGAATATTTCTTCATATCATGTTGCCTTTTAGGCGTTTAAAATTTTCCATTAAAATAATAATTTAAAATGTTAACGACTAACAATGCTCTTGAGCAAATGTGTATAATGTGTGTAACTTCTGTGTTCAGGACAATATAGATATGCAGAAGAGGTATGGGGACATATATACACATACATGCACAGAGAGTACTGTATGAGGAAGAGAAAGTGTCAATGAATGGGAAAGCAGACTGTGCCAAGCCAAGTTTGCAAATAGCACTTTGACGCACAGTAGTTCAAGAATACCCTCTGGTGTGAAGTTCAGAATATGAAAGCATGCAAATGAATATCAACTTAAAAGTCGGGTTTTAAATTAGTTGAGATAGAAATATTTGGCATTTTCTACAGGACCAGATATTTTCTATATTTGGACATAAAACCTATTCATGTGTGGACATTTAATAAGAATCTAACACACTCATCAGTGTAGAGTACCAATTTCATGGCTTAATAATATTAAACCAAAAACAAATACAAACAAAACTCACCCCCTATATCCTAGACATTGGACCCATTTGGTCATTAAACCATTGTCTTAAAATGCAACTGGGGAATCTCTCCTGTCACCCTTCACTCTGAGCTAAGATGGCTACTTTCAGTTCAGAAGTACTGAAAATTTATAAAGAAGTAATGAAATGCCCTTCAAAATTATAGAAATAATTAGCATTATATACTTGTTTGTTACAGGAGTAATTAGCTAAATAATCTAGGAATTATTGTAACATTGTATTTCATAGACAGTGAAAATTGTTAGACACTGTGCTTCCAGAATAGAACAACCAAAATCTAACCAACAAGACTATTCTGGAGGGATGAAAGGGAGAAAGTAACTCCCTTTTCAGAAATAAATAATTAATGTTTATCTATTTGCCCCCTTCCCACTCCTAAAATCCCCTCTACTTCCAGCACCATTTCTGATGGGAGGGTGAACTGCTAAAAGGCTAATCTTGAGGTAAACTATATGGTGTAAAATTATTGCTGAAATTGCACTGTGCCTGACTTTATACTTGCATTTTTATTAAATATTTATTCTTACTTCTTTCAAAAAGCATTATATATAGGGTACATACTTTGTATGTATTCCCATTTTCTTCCAGATTACATGTATAAAATCTTTTCCCTGGCAATAAATGTACTCAGTCATGAGATATTCTTAATCTTCAAAGTTCCTGAAGCATATTTTTGGGAATCTCCTATCTTTAAATACCTTTGTATCATTTTCATATTTATTATGAGAAGACAGTGTAGGTACATGCACAAGTCGATGATAGGAACAAAAAATATATATAGCTTCTGAATTCTGCCTTTAATTTGGCAAAGGCTCTAAATATGGAAAAGGCTTTTTACCTGTGAGAGCTAAACAACCAAATAGATGTCTTTTAGTCCCACAGTGCAGAGGCTTAGTAAGAAATACCAGTTTAGTAAAATGGCACTTGTGGTAGGCTATTTTTTTAACTAATGTTTTAAGATAGATTTTTGAAATTCTGAATTGATCTGTCCAATATGTATGATACCTACTTTTCTGAGCATGACCCACTGTTAACTCTTCCAGTGGTGATAAACTCTAGGTTGTGAAGATAATATTTCATTTGGATTTAGAATATTTCCTTGGCAAAACATTGGTTTAGGTCGTTGAGGTGATGTTTTAGTCTTTTTGCTAAGATTCATGCTAATTAATTTTCGAGGCTTTTTCAAAAATAAGATTGTAAGGGTTTGGGGAGTACTCCTGGGGAACTATGAGTCATATGCATTTTTCATTTTCTATTTAACAGACCTTTTTTCCCCCATGAATGACTGAATATATTTTTAAACAGTGAAGATTTTTTTCACTAATGAAAACAAATAATGAAATATGCCATATCAATCCACATTATTTTTGAAAATCTTTGTTACTTTAGTGTATTATATAAATAGAAAAGATGAGACATACTCTTGAAAAGCAGGAAAGATTTTTGTGGACTACAGCCCCCCTGCTTCATTAAAACAATATTCCTTCAGATACATGGATTCCAATTCTTTGATTTATGAAGTAATCCCATTACACCTTATAGGGTAAGAAGAGTTAAGTAGACAAAGTCCTTTATATACATGCATGAGTATGTGTGTGCACACACCTACATATGCATAAACAATAGTATATCTGTATTGTAAAATAAGTTAAATTATATAGATAATCAAAATAAAAACAGAAAGTCAAATCTTCACATGTCCCTTACCCAGCTGTCCCCAGAGTTAGCACGTTAGTTTACTGCATAGCTAGAGTTGTGCTGGAACTGGCTCCTACTGTCTCCCAGGCTAACTGGGCATGTCTTTTCCAAAGTGTGTGTTCAGCGACATCAGATTGGTATTGTGTTAATTACCATATGGCTGATTGCCACACTGGGAGTATTCGTACATGATAATCAGCAAGTACTATAAATCAAACCCCCATCGCCACCCCTGCAACAGGTTTACCATCACACTACTATAAATATCCGTCTAGAATTTCTCTTCTCATATATGTACGTATGGATGTTTTTAACAAAATTAGATAAATATATGTTCTATCTTGCAACCTGCTGGTTTTGGTCAATAATTTCCATTATTCCATTTAAATAAAATTTCGTCTCATCAAGCAAATTCAAAAAATTTTAATTGACATAAAATGTCTTTTCACAGATGATTTGACCTAAAAACCATTATGGACTGTGAGAATATTTGAACTCCTGCCAAAGGCTTTGTTTATGATATTAGAACATCAGATACTAGAACGATTTCTATCATAGTACAGCCAGATTTGGCCTCATTGTTCTCTTCCAGGTATCCTGATATAGGTTTAAATCATGTTTTTTTTTTGTATCAGAGACAGTGTAGGGTAGTGGTTAACGTCTAAGGCTCCTGAGTCTAGGCTGCAGCTCTGCCACTCACTACCTGTGTGATACTCAGCAAGTTATATAGCCCTGCTGTTCCTCATATAGTTACTTTCTGTGTAAAATGGGAAAGATAAATACCATCATGAATTGATTATAAAATGCATTTTTCACTGTCTAGTGTCTTAAAATCAATGTAATAGTATATTTATCAGCTTTGTTTCTTAGTGGCACATAAAAATGGCCTATCTTAAGTCTTACAATCAATGGTACAATGGTATCTTATACCAAATAAGTTATGATAAAGTTATGTACTTTACAGAGTTTTATGTTTAAATAGATACATATGTATACATGTATAGATATATGAGCCTACAACATAGTAAACAACTGATTATTTTTATTATTGATCATACTGATGTAAGGAAAAAAAGAAAGAGTTTTCATAGGCATTTTCTCAATAAATTGATTATTAAAATCTTATGGTCTGTTAAAACTCAATTAAAATTTTAACAGAGCAATTGAATCGAAACTAAATGAATTCTGGGAGAGAGGTTTATTATTCTCTTTTGAGTCATAGAATGAACTGTTTTGAAGAAATAAAGAATTCCTCAATGGATTTTTTAGAGTTATAGGAAAGGATCAGTAAAGATCAAACTAACCAAGAGAACACTCTTGCAGGCATTCTTACAGTGTTTCTAAAGAATTTTCAAGCTCCACTTAGCACCACTAATTAAGACTTAAAATTATAAATTGGTCACTATTAATGAAGGTGCTTACTAAATATAGCTATAGGGCACTTAGAATAATTATTAAAGTGAAATATCATTTTTAAATTTCATTGCTGAGTCAATAATAAAATATCTTTTGGCTATAAATTTAAGGGTGGTTTATTAACTTTGACACCATGATTAATGATACAATTATTTTTAATATTTTTATTTTTAAATTATAAAGTTTATTGAGAGCTACAAGTTTGATGAACTTTTACTAAATTACTCAACCAATTTCAGGAATTTCTGCATATATAGAAAGTTAAGCTAGATCATTTTCTAGATCTTAAATGTGAATTTGCTTTACAATTTGATCTTGATACATTTTATTTACTTAGAGCATTAGATATTTGTCTTTAAAATTATAGGTAACCCAATCAAGCAGTTGATTTAAATAAAAAAAAATGCAGTCGAATTAGGATCTTGAGATCATATTAGGCAGAATAGAAAAAGCATGAGATCCTCTTAGAGTACAGTGACTTCTTCTAAGATTTTAGCATCCCCTGAACATGACCCCTCTTGATGGAATTATTATCCTTAATGTGAAATATAATTTTTCCAAATGATTTTAATGGGAAAATGATTTCAATCACAGTGGTTAAGTCACTGGATCTGAAGATCCAAGCTGTATAAATGAATGTATTGATTAGCCATCTACTAATAACAATGAATTTTATAGAGCCAATTCAAAGTAAGAAAAATAAAAAACTGTCAAGTGAATAGTAATAAAATCTATTCCTGGACTCACTAACTCTCCTGTGCAGCTCCTGGGCGTCACAGTCAATATACTTTAATGCACTCACTAGGAAAAGGTCAGTGAAAATAGAAAAGTATATTCCATTGCATATGCTCATGTTAATTTGTACATTCAGTGACTTTCTCTTTAGGAAAATTAAGAAAAAAACATATCAAAGGCCAAGTATATTAAAGAAAAAGAAAAATAGACTCATAATTACTTCTTACAGATTAGTATCTAAATGGCTGTAACTAAAGAAAAGTAATCATAAGGAAAATTTGCTTTCTTTTGATTAGTCAGGAATGTTGCTTGAATAAAGAATCATCACACTGCAGTTTGAGTTTATATTTCCATTACTGTAAGATGTTATTTCTCCCTCATTGATCTTTTATTAATTTTGAAAGGCACCTCAAGAAAACATTAAAAACAGTGGGAAAACATTTCTGGTGCAATGTTTTTATTTTACACATGAAGTAATGAAGGCACATGAGGTGGAATTACCTTCACAGAGTCACAACAATTCTTAGCTTACAGAACAGGTGCATGACTTTTCTGAACTCAAGCTCACTGATATTTTTGCTATGTAATTTTTCCACCTACAGATATAAATTATACTCCTTAGCTTGAAGATATTTCCATTTAGTTAAAAAAAGAAAAATTTCAAAAATATCTTGGAAGAGTTGATACAGAGAAATATTTTATAAATTAAGTCCAGAAAGACTTTTTCAGTAAATTTGGTGCTGGTCTTTTATCATAAAATTTAACTATTCTGAGCCTCAGACTTCTTGCCCAAACTAGAAGATATTATTCCAAAAGCCCCACTGAAGTATAAAATTTATGATTCATATCATCTGGTGTCAGTGGAAAGAGGTCATAGATGCTTTATATTGTGAATGTGACCTTATAGTTCATGTTCTAGCTATAGGCCATTTGGCAAACCCAGTTTAAACATTCCTGAGAGTACTCAGACAAATAATAAAGATTCCCTATAAGGGTCTATGAAGCAATACTAATATTATGTATTTATTCAGCCAATAGATTCTAACATAGGAAGATTAAATTAATGTCACATTGTAAGAATCCATAACTAGAAATATAAGCAAATAATCATATTTAGCTCAACAAAGAATCATAACATTTATAGATACATTGAATCGCTTTCACATACATTTTTTAAATGCTTAATAAATTTGTGTCAAACCACTGAAAAATATAGACTATGTAAATTCAGTATTTGATTGTTTTGATGATGTTTTGAAGTATTCATAGTATTGTTAACTAAATATATGTATTTAATTCTGCTTCAAGATACTTAACGATTCTGAAACTTAATTTCTTTTTTCTTTGTAAAACCAAGTGGATAGTCATGTAGTGAACACATTTTGTGAGGTATCAACTGTTTTCTGGGAATCTGGGTTGGAACCAAAAGGTTTACAGAAAATGTTAACTTGACTCTGAACTTTATACATGTAAAATCTCACTTGAAAATATAATTTTCTGAAATCCTACAATTCCTGGAATTGAGATCTTATCTGTTGTGTGTATGTGTGTGTGCAAATAATAAAGAATAGCCTAACCTTCCAACTCTTTAGTTTTTCTTCTTGTAGCAAAGAGAAAGCTGACAGTCAAGCTCCTCTCTTCATATACCATTTATCATAGTATATGATTAGAAATCTTCGATCTTTTTGCCTATTTGCTTGTCGCCCAAGTGGCTAATACTGAAGTTACTACTTTTCTGCAAAATCAAAACTAATTTTAGATTCCTTCATTTGGATTAAATCTTTTTTACAAAGTAATCATAGCACTACAATAGTAAAAACTGTTCTGAATTTTATGGGGCCTCAGTTGATCAAATACATTTGCAACTCCAAAAATATCATTAAACTACTTTCATTAAGACCCAGAAATATTTTGCAGCTCATGACTGATTGCTTATATATTGTTTCCATGCATTCTATGCCCAGATATCTTTGTTTTATCAGTGACTCTGGTAATAATA
>JAQQAC010020896.1:58378682-58422531 GCA_029783875.1 Phataginus tricuspis
CACACGTCTGTTGTGCATAAAGTTTTATTATTCATTTATCAGTATTTTGGGGTACACATGTATTCATTTCTCTTCCATAGTTAGGAAGTGAAGTTAGTACCTTGTGTATATATATATATATATATATATACACACACACATACTCATTAAACTTTCTAAAGAATGAAAAACTGTATTGCAAAGTGGCTGTAACATTTATTTTTGCTTTCCCACCAGCAAAATATGAAAGTTCCAACTGCTGTACATCCTTGTCAACATTTGATATTTTCTCTTCGATATTGTTAGTCTTTTTTTAAGCCATTCTAATGGGTGGTTTGGTTGTATCTTTATACATAAATACTTGCAAAGCATTCTTTTCAAGTGCACAAGAAACATTTACAAAACTGATGAATCTGACACACCAGGAAAAAAAGAACCTTTATTTGTGGTAATATTCCTTCTACTAAAATGTATGTAATCTGGTATTTACACCAGCTTTCTTACCTTTCCTGATTGCATGGTACCAGTATTTCTAATTTTTTACTTTTGTATGTGTGGGTATATATAATTTAAAAAATTTTGAAACATTAGACTTATAGAAGTGAAAAAATGAGTACAGAAAGTTTCTGTGTACCCTACACCTAGATTTACCTGATTGAACATTTTGCCTTAGTGTGATTTAGCATAACAATGTAATGTTGTTACACTACTACTATTAAGTCACATGCTTTACTCAGATTTTCACTAATGTTTTTCTCTGTTCCAGGATCAAGTAGAAGATCTCATTATGTACTTGTCACGTTTCCTTAGTCTATTCCGTAGTCTATGTCAGTTCCTGAAGCTTTCTCTGTTTTCCATGACCTGGATATTCTGGAAGAGTATTGGTCAGTTATTTTATAGACTATCCCTCAATTTGGGTTTTTCTATTTTTTTTTTTTACCATTAGATTGAAGTTATGATATTTCAAAAGAAAAACAATGAAGGGGAATGCCCTTCTCTCCTCACTGCTTCGTATCAGGAGTTACATTATAACAATATATCAATACTAATAATACTAACCTTGATCAGATGGCTAAGATAGTGCCTTCCAGCTCTCTTCACTGTTAGGCTATTATTTTCTCCTTTGTCATTAAAAATTATCTTGAGGGAGAAACATGGAGATAATGAAAATATCTGTTTCTCCTTTCATTTTGCCCAGTAATATTTAGTAAACTGTATCTTGACTGCAAAAGTTCTTACACTGGTATTTGAGTGAGGATTTCCCTCATCTACATGAGCTAACTGAAATTTTCTGTAAGGAAGAGCTGCTGATTATCCTCCATTTGTTTAATTACCTAATTATTCATTTATATCAGTATAGGCTCATGAATATTTTCTTGGTCATAATCCAATGCTATCATTATTTTTTTTTTTTTGCTCAAAATATTCTACTGTAGCTTTTGAGACCCTTTTCTGGGTCACTTCAACATATCCCGTACTCTGTTGAGCATTTCCTTACTTTCAAGCACTACAAGGTACTCCAGACCCATTTTGGAGTTAACCACTTCTCCAAGAATTCTAGATTCCTTTTATTAGAAAATGGCATATATTTTTATTCACTTAATGGGGTTTCATTTCACTTCCTCAAGCAATAAATGAATTGATGAAGTTCCATTTATGAATATATTTTTTTATGGATCATGCTGTATGGCATAAAACACGCCCTTTTTCTAACCCAAGACTAGAGACTTTCCTCCACACAAGCTTTAAATTTTAGAATTTAATCTATGCTTTGTATTTAATTTTTTTTGCATAAGTTTTGAGGTACATATTAAACTCCAATTGGGCCAAAACCATTTGTTGAAGAAATAAAATTTTCTCTACTAAATTGCCTTTGCATATTTATAAATATACAACTGGCTGTATTTTATCTATTAGTAGGCTAACTAGTTCTTTTCATCTATATGTTTTTCTTTTTGACCATAATACAGTATCTTGATTAAAGCAACTTATTAATGAATTCCAAAATCAGGAAGTATAAGATTTCCAGATTTGTTCTTTTTCCACTTGTTTTAGTAATTCTAGTTACTGTCTTTTTATGTAAATTTAGCATAAGCTTGTCAATACTACAACAATGCCTACAAGGAAATAGGTTGGGTTTTCATTCACTCTATAAATCAATTTGGGGAGTACTAACACTACAAAATGTTAATTATTCTAATCCATGAACTCAGTGTATTTATTTATTTATGAGTACATTCTTGATTTCTTATTCAGTGGTTGTAGTCATCAACATGCAGATTTTATATGTATGTATTAACTTTAACCTAAATATTTTTTCCTAAATATATAATAAATGTTACTTAAAAAAATCAATTTCTAGTTGTTTATAGTCAATATTTACAAATGCAATTGAATTTTTGAGTACCCAGAGCCATTTCTAATATCATTTATCAGATCTAGTAACTTTTTATAGACTTTTGGGGGAATTTATATGTAACTAGCAGGTCTTGTGTATATAGAGATTTATTTATTTTCATTCTGTATGCTTTTATTTCTTTTTCTTGTCTTATTTCACTGAACAGGACTTCCAAAACTAGTGAGAGAAGTCATTCTTGCCTTGTTCCTGTTCTTAGGGGAAAACTTTGCTGATTCTTTGCTGAGTTGAGTCTTTGATGAACTTGTTGAATACATGTTTCAATACTTTTTGCTGTTTTTTTCATTTCTACCATTTAATTAGATTTTTAATCAGTTTGCATCAGGCTGCTGGATTTCACATCTGATCTTGCGTGTTGTTCGGCTTTCTTTATAATGTTCTTTAACACATTAATCATAGATATTTAATCATACGAGTGAGATAATCTCAACCTGATGTCACACCTGAGTCTGTTTTTACTGATTACTCTGTCTCATGGCATTTTGCTTTATTTTTTGCTTTGTAATTGTTGAAAAGTAGACATCTTTTGTAAGATTATAGGGTCTGGGGTAAATAATATTTGTTGTTGGAAATGTGGACATCTTTCCTATTTTATCTAAATATAGGCCATCATATGTTCAGATAGAAGGTTATATATATTGCAATAATGGAAGAAAATAATATATGAAAATTTCTGTAAAACGTTAGCTGCTTCCTGGATGTTATGAACAATTATGCAAGCTTGTGTTCCTTTTAATATTTTAATTAAGCCTAGAGGAAACTCACAAATGAGAAAATGGTGCAATGTTAAGTACTGTACTGTTTACTATTTTATCTCCAGAAACTAGCTCAGAGCCTGGATATTGTAACTGACTAATAAGCATTGCAGAATGAACAAATGAATGAAGGAATAAATGAATACAGGAACACACAAAAGGAGTCAGTTGCTGCTAGATTTTGGAGGCACATGAGTGACAGATTCATGAATCAAGAATATTTGACATCTGTTATATAAAGGTATTATACCACATAGAATAATGAAGTTCTCATTTTATAGATGCTTTCATACTATTAGGAAATATATATTAAATATATCTGTTTAAATATTATAAGTCAAGGAAAAAAAAAGCATCACTGAGAAACCATTCCCTCACACATTTCTTGGAAAAGATTGAGAATAATTTCAGAATCTCCATAATATAGAATATGTAGGAGACTCTTTGTAATGTATCAAATTTGATGAGCTATTTAACCAAAATAAATCTTTTAATATTAAAGTGCTACATATATAAATATGTAGTTTTTATATATGTAGTACATACTACATACATAGCACGAAGAATATAATTTTATTTTTCATGGAAAGACCTATTGGGGAAATTCGCAATTGGAAAAAGAATAAAAAAACTAAAACTAAAACTAAACCAAACAAGCAAAACTAAAAGTCAGAGGTCAATGCAAGGGTAAATAAGGACTAATAAAGAGAAGTAGGAATTATAAGCAGGATCTTACGATGTCTCTAACTTTATAGATTATTAACAGAAAATAGATGCAGTCTTGTATTCTTCAAGGCCTATGAAAGAGTATGGCATGAAATAAGGGGGACAAGGGTTGAGTTTATCAGCTGGTGGAGAGAACATGGAAAAAGACCTCAAGCATATGGTCTGAGTTTCATATTTAAAATTAGAAATATTTATAAGCTTCCACATTATCATACACAACTTCTGGGCTTATAGTAGAACCAGAAAGCAAATACTGAAAGACAAAGCATATCTCCAAATGCAAATAAAATGATGCAATAAATTAAATGAAAAATAAGTCATAATATTTAGTTCCTTAGTGCTTCTACTTTGTTTTTACTTTAAAATAATTGCACAGTTTATTAATATTTTCTCAATCATTCAGCAAATTCTTGTTGGCCCCCTTCAATGTGTGAGGTGCTCTTATAGGAATAGTTCATAATCCCTTATGCTTAGTAGTGGCTGTGACTACCATAAAAAAAAGATAATAAAGCAAGTGATTAATTTAAAAAGGAGATTCTACTTAGATTCATGGACCAAGTTTTGGGTAAATGTCAGGTAGCCACCAGTTATTTCGCTTATTGAAGAAAACGTGTATGTATTTTTGTGGAGAACAAAAACTGTGGCAAAAAAATGTTTTAAGGGAATTGATTCTTATTGATACACATGGAGAGGAACTTTTACCTCCAAATTTGTAACAAATATATACAAATGAAGGAAAAATACTTGTGTTGCCACAAATTTTTTTCATACTTAATACTTGAATAAATGTATCTAATTTCCTTACATGCAGGAATATTCTCACATTTGCCACGTAACAAATAGTGTGAATTCAATTAATTTTTGGATGCAAATGGATATGAGGAAACTGAAAAAGCAATTGGCTCAACATCATATTCTAGCAACATATTAGATTTTATTTGACAGTGCTTGTTAAAGAATAACAAACCTTTCTTTTTCGTTATTTTCTACATATGCTTGTAGATATAGGTTTCTTGTAGATATGCTTTCTATATATGCTTGTAGATACACTTGTCAGTGTTGATATAGGTATATCTGAACTTCCTAAAACATTGCTTATTTGTTAATTGGTGGCTTCAAACTAAAAAATGATTTCTCTATGAATGTCTCTCTATGTATATTTATATGTACATATATTCATATTCAGTGCTGGAAACTTTAAATGGATGGTAACTCTTTGTGCAGATGTATTTACAAGCAGGAAATATAAGAATATTGGAAACTATGTTTTTATGGTAATTATGTTCACATTTTTTTGATGGCATGGACACAATTTCCCCTCCTTATATTCTTGCTGTAGAGACCACTCATTCCCCTCCTGACTGAAAGAAGGGATCAGTCTTCCATGGAAGATTAAGGGTCTAATATATTTGTATAAGTATGGAGGAAGGGAATTTGAGGGAAATAAAGAACTGGAGAGAAGCATCACGATTAGCAGAAGTAATGTTGGGGGGGCCCGGGGAGGGCTGTACAATCAGAGAAGACAAGTAGTGATTCTATAGCATCTCACTACGCTGATGGACAGTGACTGTAATGGGGTTGGTGGGGGGGACCTGATGAAGGGGGTAGTTTAATCACCATAATATTGCACATGTAATTGTAGATTAATGATACCAAAATAAATTATAAATTAAAAAAATTAAAAAAAAGAAAAATCAGAGTCTGTCTGCCCTATTCTCTTAGAATCACAAAATGTTAAGTAAGAAATTTCTTATTAGTGCACTTTTATGCATTGTCTCATCTAATGATCACTAACATGAGCTGAGAATCCTGTTAGTAAAGATTTTAAGATGAAGAAAAGCTAAGAGAATTAATGTAAATTCACACAGAATCTATAGGATGCAAATCCAGGTCATATGATGCAACATTTTCCTTTACAATGCTGTTAATTATGTTAATTGAAGGTTAAGGTCGAGTTGGCTGAGGAAATTTACTTTGCTTCCCTTGAATTAGTAATTCAGATTTTGTATATTCAAGGATTCAACCGACATCTTTTCAAGATATCCTGTTACAGAACTCTTCCCCTCCCTATAATGTATGAGGAGAAACGTGAATAATTTTCAGATGGCTTTCTCTTAAGATGTTGGCAGTCTCTATTTAAGGGTATAATATTTAGACAAGTAAAACATTAAACAATAAAAACGCAAATTGCAATTCAAGAAAACAGCGCAATGTGTGACAAGAAAAGCACGAAATTAAACGTGAAATTTGCTGGTCAGAAGACCATGGATGAGATTTCAGAGGTCAGTATTTTTTCTTGCAAGTGAAATAAAGGAAAGCTGTTTGGAAGATATGGGATCTAAAATGGGTGTTCAAACTAGAAGTTTCCTACCCTTCTATGTCATAGAAAAAGAAGTGGGAATGTACACAGTTTACATGATGACCAGTCTATGTTCAGAAGCAATGTTTATTCAACAAGGAACCAATTTCCAGAGGGCTGTGATGCAAGGAGCACTTTTCATATGTCTTCTCATAATTAAGAGTTTCAAACTGCT
The DNA here is from genome assembly GCA_029783875.1 of Phataginus tricuspis. Classification (NCBI taxonomy): domain Eukaryota; kingdom Metazoa; phylum Chordata; class Mammalia; order Pholidota; family Manidae; genus Phataginus; species Phataginus tricuspis. Next base: position 58,385,093 of record JAQQAC010020896.1, read on the forward strand.
GAGAAATGTCTGCTTGAAGTTACTTCCCATACAATAGCACAATTCCAAATAAGAATATTTTATGGGGGTGAGAAGGTGTGGACATTTTATTTATTTTTAATTTTTATTGAGATGTAATTGACATATCACACTGTATTAGTTTCAGATGTACAATGTAATGCTTTGATTTGTATATATTGATAAATGATCACCATAGTAAGTCTAGTTAACATCCATTGCCATACCATATATAGCTACAAAATTTTTCTTGTGATGAGAACTTTTAAGATCTACTCTCTTAGCAATAGCATTGCTAACTATAGTCACCATGCTGTACATTTCATCCCCAGGGCTTATTTGGCAATTCACAAACAGTCACAGACATATAAACTGTTTTTATTGTGAGCTTATTGAATCTATAATAAATTTGTTAACAATTGAAATATTTTTAATGTTGACTTGTCCAACCTTTTGAACATGTTATATCTTTCTATTTACTTATGTCTTCTTGTTTTTCTCTCAGTGATATTTCGTAGTTTTCTTTGTAGAGGTCATGCATAATTTTTATCAGACAGTTGATTTCTTAAAATCATAGGTTTCTAGGTTCATTTGGTGTTGTCTTTGTGCCACCTTAGCAGCAGGCTTTTCTCCAAGGAACTTTGATTTCCTGTAGTGAAAATAATATTTAGAAGCCATAGGAAATACCTTAGTCTTCACTTTTCCCACATGTGTAACTCCCTTCTCCAATTGTAAAATTCTGTCTACCATTATCCTTAACAGATTTCCTTATTTAAACAAATGAAAATGTAGACGAAATGTTTTCAAAATTTCTAGTCCATACCAGTGTACAAGACAAACCTTTACTAACTAGAGTTCAATGGACTTTTTTTAACCATTCCTTTTTTAAGGTAAATTTTACATTTACTAGTACAAACCACAATCTTAACAAGATATAGAATATTTCCATCACCCCAAGAATTTACTTCCTGCCTCTTCCTACTTAATCATCCCCCTGAGGCAAATACTTTTGATTTTTTTAAGCCAGAAATTAATATATATACAAATTAAATCATATGTCAGGCACTCTTTTGTGCTTGGTATATTTAATATTATGTTGGTCATATTTATTAACGTTATCATGTGTACTATCAGCTCCTTTTAATTGCTTAGCAATATTCCATTGTATTAATATACCACTGTTCATTATACTTTCTCCTCCTTATGGACATTTTGAGTCATTCCTGGCTCTGTGCTATTTTGAATTAAGCTGCTATGAACATTCTAGTCCAAGTCTGTGTGGACATATATTTTTTCCAAGTCTGTGTGGACATAAATATTTAAGAATGGGCTTATTACATGGGAATAGAAAATATGACTAGTTTCCAGGATGTTACCAAAAATATTTCCAGAGTAGTTCTAACACTTCGCTCTCTATCCAGCCATGTGTGAGAATTCTAGTTGTTTCACAGCTTCACCAACATTTGATGTTTTTGTTTTAAATTCTAATGAGTGTATAATAGTATTTCGTTGTGGTTTTTCATTTGATAGTTTTTGAAACTATTATAATTGCTATCATTTACTATCTTATTTTCAGACTTTTTGTTGCTAGTTTATAGTCAATACAGTGATTATATTTTTGTACATTGGCATTGTATTCCACAACTTTGCTAAATTATCATAATTGTAATAGTGTATCTATAGATACTTTGGGATTTTTAATGTATAATACTGCATCATCTGCAAATAATGTTAAGTTCCTATTTCACTACTCATCAAATAATATGGGCTAATATTTCACTTCTACTCCATACATATTTTAGCAGACAAGATTTCTTCATTAAGATGGCAGTATTCAAAAGACCATCTAGAAAATAAAAAAGGAGTGCTTTACAATTTATTTTCCCTTTCATTATTTCTGTGTCAGCACGGTAGCATTTCTGAAAACAAAAAAAACATTTAAAATGAAAAGAAAAAGAGGAGAGTTCATAATGGAGAAATCTGTCTTTGGAAAGCCTGAGGGAAGCATCCAGGTCATAGTTCTCTGTGTCCTTAGAAGACAGGGTGACTGGCGACAGAAGAACCTGAGGTCTTCCAAGCTCCGGGCTTCAGAGGAATTCCAGTGTTTCCTTCAGAGAAGACCTGATGATGACTGATACTGACCCAGAGGCGAACAGGGTGCAAAGAGAAACAGTCCAGATACCTGAAAGCTGTACTCAGATTCTGTGTGTTTGTGTTTCTTGAAAGAAACCCACCTCATGTATTCCTCTGAACCAGAGCCTCTCAGAAAAACCTTGCACAGTTACTTTCAGGAGAGACTGAACCACTGGAAATACTTGCAGGTCAGGGCTTTATCTCAGACAAATCTAAGTATATCCAGACACAATTATTGACCAAAGCATGCAAATTTGACTGAGCCTGTTGTTACAGTTAAGAGGTCATATCTCCAAGTAACAACTCTCAATATTCCATTCCATTACCATGCCTTTTATAGCAAGAGATTTGCACTGAACAAAGGAGAGCAGCTATAGACAAGACCCAAACAGACACTATTTCCAATTCACAGGGATGAGCTCTTTCTTCCTCCAACTATTCATTACAGACATCTACAAGAAGCAGTCCATTGCTCAGTGACACCGTTCACCTTCATTGTTCTGAAGTATAGGGAATCCCCATGTATAGCGGATATCCAAGAGACCATGACCATTATCCTAATCTTAGTTAAGTTAGACCACAACCAGTGCATATCCATTTATTTTAAAAAGTATTGCTTGCCAAGACAGGGATGCCCACTCTCCCCACTTCTATTCAACATAGTACTAGAGGTCCTAGCCACGGCATTCAGACAACACAAAGAAATAAAAGGCATGCAGATTGGAAGGGAAGAAGTTAAACTGTCCCTGTTTGCAGATGACATGATATTGCACATAAAAAACCCTAAAGAATCTACTCCAAAACTACTAGATCTAATATCTGAATTCAGCAAAGTTGCGGGATACAAAATTAATGTGCAGAAACCTATGGCATTCCTATGCACTAACAATGACCTAGCAGAGAAAGAAATCAGGAAAACAATTCCATTCAAAGTTGCATTAAAAAGAATAAAATACCTAGGAATAAACCTAACCAAGGAAGTGAAAAACCTATACTCTGACAACTACAAGACACTTATGAGAGAAATTAAAGAAGATACCAATAAATAGAAACACATTCCGTGCTCATGGATAGGAAGAATTAATTTTGTCAAAATGGCCATCCTGCCTAAAGCAATCTACAGATTCAATGCAATTCCTATCAAAATATCAACAGCATTCTTCAATGAACTAGAGAAAATCATTCTAAAATTCATATGGAACCAAAAAAGACCCCGAATAGCCAAAGCAATCCTGAGAAAGAAGAATAAAACTGGGGGGATTATGCTCCCCAACTTCAAGCTTTACTACAAGGCCACAGTACTCAAGACAATTTGGTACTGACACAAGAACAGACCCATATACCAATGAAACAGACTAGAGAGCCCTGATATAAACCCAACCATTTTAATATGTGATAAAGGAGCCATGGACATACAATGGGAAAATGACAGCCTCTTCAACAGCTGGTGTTGGCAAAACTGGACAGTTACATGCAAGAGAATGAAACTGGATTATTGTTTAACCCCATACAGAAAAGTAAACTTGAAATGGATCAAGGACCTGAATGTAAGTCATGAAACCATAAAACTCTTAGAAGACAAAATCTCCTGAACATAAGTATGGATGACTTCTTCCTGAACGCATCTCCTCGAGCAAGGGAAACAAAAGTAAAAATGAACTCATGGGACTATATCAAACTAAAAAGTTTCTGTATGGCAAAGGACACCATCAACAGAACAAAAAGGCATCCTACACTTTGGGAGACTATATTTGTAAATGACATATCTGACAAGGGGTTGACATCCAAAATATATAAAGAACTTACATGCCTCTATACCCAAAAAGCAAATAAGCCAATTAAAAAGTGGGCAGAGGATATGAAGAGACAGTTCTCCAAAGAAGAAATTCAGATGGCCAACAGACACATGAAAAGATGCTCCACATCACTAATCACCAGGGAAATGCAAACTAAAACCACAATGAGATATGACCTCACACCAGTAAGGATGGCCACCATCCAAAAAACTAGGAACAACAAATGCTGGCGAGGATGCTGAGAAAGGGGAACCCTCCTACACTGCTGGTGGGAATGTAAGCTAGTTCAACCATTGTGGAAAGCAATATGGAGGTTCCTCAAAAAACTAAAAATAGAAATACCATTTGACCCGGGAATCCCACTCCTTGGAGTTTACCCAAAGAATACAACTTCTCAGATTCAAAAAGACATATGCGCCCCTATGTTTATTGCAGCACTTTTTACAATAGCCAAGATATGGAAGCAACCTAAGTGTCCATCAGTAGATGAATGGATAAAGGAGAGGTGGTACATATACGCAATGGAATACTATTCAGCCATAAGAAGGAAACAAATCCTACCATTTGGAACAACATGGATGGAGCTGGAGGATATTATGCTCAGTGAAATAAGCCAGGCAGAGAAAGACGAGTGCCAAATGATTTCCCTCATTTGTGGAGTATAACAACGAAGCATAACTGAAGGAACAAAATAGTAGCAGACTCAGAGACTCCAAGAAGGAACTAGTGGTTACCAAAGGGGAGGGGTGTGGGAGGGTGGGTACGGAGGGTGGGAGAAAGGGATTGTGGGGTATTATGTTTAGTACACATGGTATGGCGAATCACAGGGAAAACAGTGAAGCACAGAGAAGGCAAACAGTGAATCTGTGTCATCTTACTACACTGACGGACAGTGACTGAATTGGGGTTATGAGTGGGGACTTGATAAAATGGGTAAATGTAGTAACCACATTGTTTTTTCATGTGAAACCTTCATAAGAGTGTATATCAGTAATACCTTAATAAAAAAAATAAATGTTATGAGGATGAAAAGTATAGCATAGGGAATACAGTCAATAATATTGTAATAACTTTGTATAGTGACAGATGGTAACTACATTTATTGTGGTGAACATTTCATAATGCATACAAATGCCAAATCATTATGTTGTACACCTGAAACTAACATGTTATATATCAACTATACTTCAATAAAAGATTTTTAAAAATAGTATTGCTTGCCATATTAATTTCATTCAATATAAATGACACATGAAGTTATATACAGAGTTGATTAGTTGTCTCAATAAATAATATCTGTATCTATAGCTTAAGACAAACACAAGTTATTTGCTTATAATCCTGCAATTTGGGCTGAAACCAGCTGGGTAGTACTTCTCCTGATCTTGTCTGGGATATTTCTTACAGCTGTTCTCATCTGGTAGCTTGACTGGGACTGGATCACTGGAGAGTCTCACTCACATGTCTGTGGTTGGCCGCACCTGCTGTCTGCGGTACTTCATTCTCCTCCATTTGGCCCATCCAGCAGAATAGCCTGCTGGAGTGGGTAGCTGTAGGGGCCTCCTAGCAGGGCAAATACCAACACTCGGTCACTTATCAAGCCTTTGCTTGCCTCATGTGTGTGATTTGTCATTAGTCAAGCCAGATCACCGGACAAAGCCCTGAGTCAGTGTGTGAAGGTGTGGATACTGGGACGTATGATTGGTTGGTAGCATTAATTTAATGTACTACGATGTCCCAGTATAAATAAATCATGCCTTATTTTTGTCATTTATTCTCTTGGTTTCATATACCTTGAAATTTTTCCATTGAGATAATTTTAGACTTACAGAAGCAGCAGAAATTAGTACATATAATATTCTTTCCTATACTTTTCACCTCTTTCTTCTAATGTTGACATCTTACCTAGCCGTAACACAACAAAACCAGTAAGTAATCATTAGCACAATGTTATGAACTGAAATAGGCTTTCGTTGGAATTCATTAATTTTCCTACTGGTATCATGTTTCTTTTTCAGAACCCGATGCAGGCAGAATTCTGTGTTATTGTATTTCCTTGGTTTTCTCCAATCTGTGATAGTTTCTTAATCTTTCCTTGTCTATCATGACACAGACACTTTTCTGGTCAGTTATTTTGTGAAATGTATCCCAATCCCAGTGACTTTGCCTGTAGCCTTTTTATGATTGGATTAAGCATATGCATTTTTGGCAAGTATACCACAGAAGTGATGTGGCCTCAATGCATCTATTAGGAAGTATGTTATGTCAGTATGCAGTAATGTGCTGATGGTGTTAACCTTGATCATTTAGATAACATGGTGTCTGCCAGGTTTCTCCACTGAAAATATATATCTTTTCCTAAGCATAGCCCTGTTATCAACTAACTTTCCAGGAGAAAGAAAGAATGAGTTTAAAAATAAATGACTAGTAACACCTCCCTGCTCAATTTCTTAATTTAGTCTAACAAACAGGGTACTGTAACTCACTTTCCCCAAATACATTTATATTTCTAGTTAGGAGTATGGTCTTATAATTTTTAAATATTTGATTATTTCTACTAGGAGTGGATTTTCATCATCTTAATTTTGGTGAACTTTTTTCTCAACTATCTCTAAGATTTTCCATAGTTTTCTTCTCTGTGTATTTTTAAACACCTGTTATGATACTATCAAAGTTCACCTAAGTAGTACAAGATATTTACTTCTGAGAACTACGTGTCTACATTTCAGTGACATGACAGACCCTAGCAGTACTCTTGTGAAGCAACTCATCTAAATGACTTTAGTATGTTTTGATGTTTTGTATTTCAGCATGTCTGTTGTGCAAGCATAGGCATTGACTTTCTTTTTTGTTCTAGAGTACTTTGTAAGCATGTTTTATAATAATCAACCTTGGCAAATAGAAATAGTGTCAGGCATGCTGACTATTTATAATAGATTTATATTGCAATCTCAGGGTTCCTTTCCCATAATGTAACCCACTCTATGTGCAAGTAACTTTGGTCTTCTTTGCATTTCCCCTTAGGAAGTTGGGTCTAGGGAAATGACATAAGAAAATACTAATACACTAGCTGTTGTTATTGTAATTGCTATTGTGAGTAATAAAGTCAAGTCTCTATGACCGAGGAATAATATCATGGCTCCCAAGAGGGTACCATCTCTGACTCGGCGCAGGTCTTGATACCTCCCTGTCACTTTCTTTCCTCTCTGTCTCCTTTTACCCTCTTTAGCTGAAGAACATAAACGGGGGAGATGAGTGCCAGACAGAAGAGCCAAACTGAAGGGAAAACATTAAAATAAATGGGTGGTATATTAAAAATCTGGAGATGAACCATTTGGACTCATGGGAAATAAGATGCTTTCAAGTATGTGTTTGTACCCTGAAAGCAATACAAACTCAGCCACCTCTTTATAAATGTGTTATTATATTCTCTATGAGATTATATTGCAATTTTATTTATTTTTAAACTGCCAAATAAGAACAAATGCTAATAAATAAAAGTAAACAATACAAAATTTGATACTGGAAAGAGTTATAAAACGATTTCACTCTTGCTCGACCCAACTTACCCTTCAGCAGTAAACACTGCTAATGATCCAATGTTTCCCTATGCATAAGAATCAATAGGAGCATATATGAATACATACAATTTTTGTTAAAATTTTTAATACAGCTGTGGTCATGCTTTATGTACTTGTTATTTTTTTCTTCCTAACTTATCAAGTATCTGGATAATTTTTGTATTAGTGTATTTGGAGCTACCCATACTTACAATTGCTACTAAATATTGCTCAATGTATATAACTATTACCCAATTTATAAGCATTTTATTGTTTATGCTTACCAATGGTGCTACTATGAGTATCTGTTTGCATATGTCTTTCTGCATATGTGTAGGAAAATCTTCTAGAAATGTATTTGCTGCTAAAATGGTATATGCCTTTTAATTTTTATGGATACTGCCAAATAATTTTTCAGGGAAAATTACATGAATTTATATTTCTTACAAACAATGATTTAGATCATCTATTTTTCTTGTTTCTTATCCAGAAGATAATAGTAATTCTTTAATATGGTGGGTGAAAATGTTTTAGGTGAAGATTGTAGTTTGTCTAGGTAATATTTCCAGTTTAAGGAAATTTCATTATTTGACTAGGTTGCCTTGAATTTTTTTGTCCCAAATTAAAGTTGACATTTATTAAATGAATTGTGTGCATCTATATGATGATATGTCTTTCATTTTCAGTTTTATTAACATAAAACTATCCCTAAATTTCTCAATAAGTTCACCTTGATCTGGGTTTATTTTTTATACAGTGCTATATGTTTGTTTAGCATTTTCCACCTATTTACATATGCACATATATTTGATGTGTGACTTTATCTTACGGTAGTCACTGGTTTTGATGTAAGTATTATGCTAGCATCTTCAAATTAGTTGAGAAGCATTTACTCTTTTTCTAAGATTTGAAGATTTTGTATGACTGCAATGGTCTCTGAAAACTTTGGTAGAATTTGCAAAACTGTAAAAATAAAACAAATTATAAAAGCAAATTAAATCTAGTCCTAAAATATAAAAAGCAGATAGGGAAAAAATGAAATACACTCTGTAGTTTTAAAAAATGGATTATAAAGGGCTTATGAACTGTATTAAATTGTGAAAAAGTGTATTCTGTAAGAAAGGACATAAGGCTTGAAGTCACACAATTCTGCATTAGAGTGAAACTTCAGCTATCTCTGTGACATATTACTTGGTTCTAAGTCTTAATTTTCCAATATATAAAATAATATTACCTTTAAGGTCATTGTAGAGGTAAAAATGAAGTAACACTTATAAAACATTAGTTATGGGCATATAGGATATCCTAAGTAAATGTTAGTTTTCCCCCTTTATGTTTTTTCCATTACTGAAGTATGAATTAATGCTGTGTTTAGGCTCAGAAGGTAATCTTCATTATTTTTGAGAGGCTAATTCCATGTGTCAGGACTGTTCTATATCATTTGAATATTTCATCCAAGGCTTCTATTGAACATGTTACCAACACAGCATGTTGTAATTCAGAGATTTGCATTTCAAAATTAAAGGGGTAACTGGATCAGAGTTTAATGCTTACACTGCAGACTTGCTTTTTATATTCCACCCTACAATTTTAGGAGTTTCATAGACAATATTATGAACATTCACATTCTATGTGGAGGTCACAACAAACTCCTCTAAAGGCATTCTTTAGCAGAATCAATTTTGACATCCATACAGGCTCCAAACAAGCTTCAGGCAGTGAGCATATGCTAGTACAAGTCACTCATGTAAATAGAACAGCTTCTAATGTCAGTTTTGCCCATAGCACAAAAAGGAGAAATCTCGAAAGATCATCAGGACCAAAGAAAGCAGTATTTCAGAATATTGTCATATAAGTTCAAATGTAGCCAATTCTATTTAAGCAAATGTCTGCAGAATCCATTTCTCTGTTTTCAAATTCAAGTATACAGATGCTTGAACATAAAGGGTCACTTTGAGGGATTCTACCATGTCAACTTCAGCTCTATTATCTAGTTTATTAATTCTTCATCAGTATTTAAATATGCATTCCATTTTACTTTTTATTACATATTATGTCATATGTACCATATATATTTTTACTTGAGAGGTTCTATTTGATTCTTATCAACATTTTCTTATCAGTTTTAATGGTTTCTTATTTGTTGGTGATACTTTCCTCTGTGTTTCTTCAAAGATCATAAAGGTAATGTTTGCCCTTTATATATGGAGGTTGTTAAATCTGAAATACTCTTACCCGTAGTGACTGGTTAGCTCCTGCGTTTTGAAATTCTTTTTGGTTCATATTTTATTGGATTCATTTGTGGGGAGCAAATGAGGACTCTGAGTTTAGGACACCTTCCTGCAAAGAGGTGCTGTTACTTGTTTCTGCCAAGAGTTGGGGAGCATATCTGTTCGTAGTTGGTATCATATTTCTATAAAATTTCTGCCAGTTATAATTAATTTCATCATAAGTACTTTTTCATATTATAACTACCTCTGCATAAACATAGTTTTCAGTGGTTGCTTAACATTCGTGGTGTGAGTATAACAAGCATTCTCTTGTTGGACATTTTGATTGTTTTCATATTATAAATAACTTCACAACAGATACATACTTTCATGAGGTTTCATTTAGAGTTATTTTCTCATGTTAGATGTAAAATGACAGGGGCAAAGATAATGAAGCAATCTCAAGTCCTTGGGTGTCGAATTGCTATTCAGAGGGTTTATAGAAATTTGCACTCCTTAAGCAGTTATCAAAATGCCCATCTCAGTCTACCTTTACTCTGATTGCTAATTTGTAGATGAAAAAGTGCATTTCATCATGCTTAACTTTCTTTTTCCAATTTCTGATGATGCTGAGCATATTTCACATCTTATTCATTATGCGTTTTTATTTTGCTGAAGAATCCTTATTAAATTCTTGTGTTACTGTAGTTTTATTTTTTGTTCTTTGTTTACTAACCTAATCTTTCTTCAGATCTTGATGGAAGTTCAGAGAAAACCAGTTTAAGAATTTAGAAAAACCTGGGAGTTCTTTATTCTATCTATGCACATTATGCCACTTATAATTTTAGGTCTTGAGGCTCCAAGTTTGTATTATAGTTAATTTTATATAGGTCAAAGGATATACACCTAAATCAAAGTATACCCAGTGGTTAATAGTGTGCTTTTTTCCAGTAAAAATATATTGTAAACGGATTAACCATCTCAACTTTATGATGACTAAACCCAACTTTCTTAAACTGTATTTTCCGAGTTTATCAATATTATCAATTTCTATCAATACTGATGCTCTAAAATTAACATACTTGATAAATGATCATTTTTACATCTGCATATTTTCAAATTTTAGACTTTTCTCCCCAGTTCATGGGTCAAACAGAATAGTGAGATAACTAGTTTCCATCTCTGTAATGATAATAGCAATCTAATGTTTAATAAACCAGTTCAATAGCTTGTGAGATATATATTAATATATTACACATAAACACACAACAAATATGGTGGTTTATTAACTGTGTTGTACATGTGTGAGTGTATATATGCATTAGCACATAAAATATGTTTATGTAATAGCATGTAAACATTGTATGTGTACATATCAATATTTTAAACTGGAAGTTAACTTAATTTTCTGCTGTCTCAGAATTTCAGATTTCCCAAATGCTTAGAATTTAGGTGATAAATTATCTACTTATGGCATAATAACAAATTGTAAAAACTTTTGTACCATGTAGCTTATCTCATCACTTTGGGTGCTTCCAGAGTCATGGAGATGGGACAGGAGAGTTAGAAGGGATTTATACAGCAGGAGTTATTCAAGAGCTGAGGCATTTCCTCTGTCTTGAACCAAGGGAAGGGGGCTTCAGAGAACCATCTGAAAAGTTTGATCAGTGTCACAAAGTTGGGAGCCATAGGGAATATCCCTGGCTCACACCTGAAAAAGTCTAAAGGCAACATGTGATGGCAGAGTAGAGAAGGGATGAAAGAAAATTTTATTTCCATTTACAGGAAGAGGTTAGGGGCCTGCCTATCATGATCTAGACATGGCTCACATTTTGAGTTTATTCTTGTGATAGGCATGTAATGCTATAAACTTCTCTTAGAACTGCTTTTGCTGCATTGCATAGATTTTGCATTGTTTTTATTTTCATTATTATCCATGCATTTAAAAATTTTTCCTCTTTAAGTTTTTCACTGACCCACTGGTAACTTAGCAGCATGCTGTTTAGCCTCCATGTGTTTGCGCTTTTTCCCATTTTTTCCCTGTAGTTGATTTCTAGTTTGATACTGTTGTGGTCAGAAAAGATGCTTGGTATTATTTCAGTCTTCTAACTTTGTTAAGACTTGTTTTCTGGTCTCACATGGATCTACTCTGTTGAATGTTCCATGTCCTAAAGAGCATTCTGATGTTTTGGGATATATGTTATGTGTATAATTATCAGGTCCATTTGGCCCCATGTGTCATTCAAAGCCAATGTTTGCTTATTGACTGATTAAAGAAATCTGTCCAATATTTCTTGTAATTCTGTTTTAGTGGTGGTGAACTCCTTTAACCTGTGCTCATCTGTCTGGATGATCTATCCAATGATCTAAGTGGGTGTTAAAGTCCCCTACTATTATTTTACTATCAAGTTTTCCTTAATATCTGTTAATATTTGCTCTATGTATTTAGTTGCTCCTCTGTTGGGTGCACATATATTTACAAATGTTATCTCTTCTTGTTGATTGAGTCCTTAATCATTACAAAATGTCCTTTGTCTCTTTATACAGTCTTTGTTTTAAAGTCTCTTTTGTCTGATATAAGTACTGCTACTCCAGTTTTTGTTTTTGTTTTTTTCATTTCTATTTGCATAGAATATCTTTTCCCATTCCTTCAGTTTCATTCTGTGTGTCTCTTTAGGTCTGAAGTGAGTCTCTTCTGGGCAGCATATAAATGGGTCTTTTTTTTTTTAATCCCTTCAGTCATCCTATGTCTTTCGATTGGAGCATTTAGTCCCTTTACATTTAAAGTAATTATTGATGGGATGTACTTATTGTCCTTCTGTTAAACGTTTTCTGGATATTTTTGTCATTTTCTCAGGTCCTTTCTTCTTCTATTGTTCTCTTCCCTTGTGGGTGATGACTTCTTTTGTGTTATGGTCAGATGCCTATTTTTTGTGTATCTATGATAGGTTTTTGGTTTGTACCGTGTGGTTTATGCATGACGTCTCACATATATAACAGTGTATGTTAAGCTGATAGTCACTTCAATTCAAACCCGTTTAAACAGCATTGCATACTTAACTGCCCCTCCACCATATTTTATTTATATGATGTTCTCGTTAACACCTTTTATTTAGTGCTTCCCCTAATTTTTAGTGGTTGGTTTTACTACTTCTTTTAGCCTTTATAGTAGCTTTTAAGAGACTGGTCCACCATATTTGCTATCTGATTGCTTTTATAGTGAAATTGTTAAATATCTTCTTGCTTCTAATTATGGCCTTTCCTTTTGCTGTTAAAGAAATCTGTCCAATATTTCTTGTAATTCTGTTTTAGTGGTGGTGAACTCCTTTAACCTGTGCTTATCTGATAAGTTCTGTGTCTCTCCTTCAATTCTAGATGATAACTTCGCTGAATATTCTTTCTTGGCTGTAGGTCTCCCTCCTTCCACACTTGGAATATATCATGCCTCTCCCTTTTGGTCTAGTTCATGCTGAAGAATCAGCTGATAGCCTTATGCAGTTTCCCTTGTAGGTAACTAATTGCTTTCTCTCACTGCTTTTAAGATACTTTGTCCTTGATCTTTGAACATTTTATTTATTATGTGTCTTAATGTGGACCCCTTCGAGTTAATCTTGTTTGGGGCAGTCTGTGTTCCTGGACCTAGCTGTCTGTTTCCTTCCTTAGGTTAGGGGAGTTTTCAACTATTATTTCTTTAAATAAGCTTTCCATCACTTTCTCTCTGCTTCTGGGAGTCCTATCATGCAAAAGTTAGGGCGTTTGATATTGTGCCAGAGCTCCTGTAAACTGTCCTCATTCCTTTGGATTTTTTTTTCTTTTTGTGGTTCAGCTTGAGTGCTTTCCGTTGCTGTCTTCTGAGTCATCGATCCATTCTGCATCCTCTAACCTGCTGTTGATACATTTCACTTATCGTATTCTTTGTCTCTGATTGTTTCCTTTTTATATTTTTTATATCTCTTTGTAGAGGGTCTTGCTGAGTTCATCCACTCTTCTTTCAAGTCTGGTGAGCATCTTTGTAACTATCACTGAAAGCTCGCTCCGTCAGCCGATTGCTTAACTCTGATTCATTTAGTTCTTTTTCTGAAGGTTTTTCATGTTTTTTGTTTCAGACATATTCTTGTGTCCTCATTTTGTTTGATTTACTGTATGTGTTTGTATAGGTTAGTCAAAGGGGCTACTCTCCCAGGCTTGAAAGCCTTGTGTAAAAACATCCCCTTGGGAGACTGCATGTGCCTGGCAGTTGGCTGGCTGGCTAGAGGCTGGGTGGGTTTGGACTGAGGTGTCCTGATACCAGGGCTCCCGGGGCATGGGCCAGGGTATTCTGTGTGGTTGTCAGCTAGGGCCATGCTGAAGGAGTGGCTGGTGTCAAGGGGGCACAGACCAGGCAGCTCCTGGGTAGCAATGGACTGTGGCCTTCTAGTGGGTGACTGGGGGCAGATGAGCAGAGTCCGGGGGTCTTCTGCATGGGTACCAGTCAGGCTCATGTTAACTGGGCAACTGGGGGTAGATAGGTCTGTCTGGGTGTCTTCCGGGTTGGCTCCTGTCTGCAGCCATGCACGCAGGGCAGCCAGAGACAGAATGGGCAAGGGCAGGGTGAACCCCTGCGAGTGCTGTGCTAGTACCACTTTGGTGGGGCTGCTTTATCTCTGACAGACATGTGTGGATGTGGCAGGGGCCGGGGGTTAAGTTTGCTCTGTCTGGAGCTGGTGTGTTGACCCTGACCCTATTCCTGGCCACAATAGCAACATGCGGGGATAATGGAAATGATGTAGCTCACCCTGTTCCCATCTGCACTAGCAACGTGCAGCTATAACGTAAACATGGTGCTCACCCTGCCGGTACTCTCTGGGGGCAACGCAAACAATGGCACCTCCAGTCCAGACTCCTCCAGAACTCACCTCGAGTTCTAGCAGTTCTCCTTCTCTGCCAAATAGGAGTTCTGAAATCAACTTCCTTCAGTTATTATTATAGTCTTGTTTAAACTCTCCAACTCTCACCTTTTTTTCTATTCTCCAGGGAAGGTGAGTCTGCACTCAGGTAGCTCAGTGACAACCCTCCCTAGAGCAGGGCTGTGCTGGGTATAAGGTTCTCTCCATTACCATGTCTCTGTCGCTCCTACCATTTTTTATGTAGCTTTTTATGCCTCGTTGTGCAGAAGGTGTTCACTCAGGCCTCCATTCTTCCTCAGGGTAAATGGCTCTGTGTATAGGTATAGATTTGGTGTGTAAATGGGAGGAGTTAGTCTCAGGCTCTTTCCACAATACCATCTTGGACCACATCCTAATTGACTGTTTTATTGACTTATTGTTTTTTGCTATGAGGTCAGAAAACATGTCCTGTATGAATTCAAAATCTGAAATGTGTTGGCACAGTTTTATGGCCCAGCAGTACATATTAATTCTTGTAAATTCTTCGTGTGAGTGTGACATGAACATGTCCAGTCTGGAATTTATAGATTCAGCATTCTATGTAAATCCCAAGTTTGTAAAAATATTCTATCCTGAAGATTTTTGTCTAACTTTTCTATCACTTACTGAGAAGTGTGCTAATATTTCCCAGTATTATTTTTTATGTTTCTCATAGTAACTTTTAATATTATTCATATTGAAATAATAGAGACATGATAATTCAAAATAGTTTGTATTCCTGATGAAATAAACTTTTTATAATTTTAGAATGACCTTTTATATCTCTACAAATATGCTTTTTGTCTGAAGGTCATTTTGCAATTATTAATATGAATATACATGTGATATCATTTATTTTACTTTTGAATGTTTTAGATGAATTTATTATAAAAATTTAGGTATTTAAAATCCATTCTGATGATCTGTGTCTTTTGATCAGATCATTTAAAACATTTATGTAGAATGGAATTATCAAAATACTTAGTTTGTAGCTTCACTGCACATCCTGTGATTTCTGGTTATCCTCACAAGTTCCTTGTTTCCTTTATGCATTTCTTGCTTTATTTAGAGCAATTATTTTAGTGATTACACTTTAAAGCCTTTATTTGCATGGAAATTACACATTCCACTTTTATTATCTCATGGCTATATATATAAAATTATAACATGCATAATTATTAAATCTAAGTTTACTGAAAATATTGTGTTTTTTTTATATCTAACTAAGCTTAGTGTCTCTGCGACCTTTGACTAATTTCTCCATCTCAGCTGCCTCCATGGTAGCAAGTCCGTACAACTTTGTTGCTTAGCTGTCCAGTAATTTCTGACTTTTTAAGCCACTTTTTTTCACTCAGGTGAAATGCCACAACCAAAGGCATGGGGCATATAGATTCCTAAGCAGTTGGTGAAAAGGCAGGTGGTGGAACCTCAAAGTGTATAAGGAGTTAACTTCCCATAGTTAAATGCTTGATCAATAGGAGACAGAAAAGAACCAGTACATAAATCACAACTCCCTGCCTATATTCCAAGTTACAGCCCATATGAAACTTCATATAGGAGCCCAGCGAGTACAATCACCTCACTTAGTTCTTTCATAGCTTGTGTGAGACAGTGGCCACTGAAGAAATGTACTTGTACTTCTGTATTTATAAATGCACCTTGTATTTACCTCCCATCCTTAGCCGCTGTATATCTGTTTATTTTCCTTCCTGCTAAATTGGGGTTATACTTCCTGATAAGACATTAGAATGTAAATCTTGCTTCAGGCTTGGTTTTCTTGGAAGCCTGGACTAAGACAATTAGAGAACAGATTCTCAGGCCGACATTTTGGTGGCTTGGTTACCTATGCATGTAAAAGGAATAGGGACCCCAATGCCCTAGCAAATGGGATAGTAAATCTGGCATTCAGTAACAACACAATGTGTTACTTAAGCTTTCACAAGTGTTTAATTCAAATGAGGTGGAGATAGAAGGTAAGGTTTGTGAGATCACACCTATGAGAATGGCAAAATCTGGAGCACTGAAACCACCAAATGCTGGAGTGGATGTTGAACAACAGGGACACTTACTCATTGCTGGTGAGAATTCAGAATGATACAGCTAATTTAGAAGACAGCTTTGTGCAATGTTTCTAGTTTTGTGATAAAAAAAAAATCCATATGCATATATGAGCTGAGTGAAATATAAATTTTGTAATTTTAGCGATTCTACATAGGAGTTAAATGGCCTTATAAATATTTGCATTTAATACCAAGATTGCACAATATAAAGATAAATGGAAAAATTCATCCACAAATTTAAGTTCTTAATTTTTCTTTACTTTGAATGACATTAAATAGCAAACAATGTGACAAGTGGAAAGCTAGATTGCACATGAAAGGAAAAAGGCATAAATTTTAGTATCTTTTTGGCACTATTTCCCTTTTTGAATGAGGTGCCCTGCATTTTCAGTTGCAAATTATGCAGCTGGCTTTAACTATATGTATATCTGTTCTTTATATATGCATATCTTAAATAAGTGTCAGAATTCTTTCTGTCCCTTTCCCCCATCACCAAGAACCAATTTGTGCCCTCTGAGGGTGCTATTACACTCACTGAAAACACATGCTCTAATACTTCCACCAATATCTGCAGCCATATGACAAAAATCTGAAAACATTTGAGGACTGTTTGATAAGGGGTCTGAACTAACACTGCCATCAGAGACACGAAATGTCATTTTTTAAAATAATTTATTTTGGTATCATTAATCTACAGTTACATGTGCAATATTATGGTTATTAAACTACCCCCTTCATCAGATCCCCCCACCAACCCCATTACAGTCACTGTCCATCAGCGTAGTGAGGTCAAAATGCCATTTTGTGCCCTACAATAGGGAGGGAGCTTATGGAAGATACTAGATAAACCATCATGGCTAGTGATGCCTCCCACTGTACTTCCCTACCTCACTCCCCCTGTCATTCAAACTGAACTGGGCTCACACAGTACAGGAGTGTCAGGACAAGTTTTGCCTGAAGCTCTGTTTTCTAGCAGACTTTGTTACATGTTACTAAGTTTCTTGTCTTCCATAAAGCTTGAAATTTCTATGGTGACACATTATTGTCCATCTTCACCTCATATTTCCTTGTGATTTTCAGATTTCATGACCAAACGTGTTACCTCTGGGAAGGTGCTGAACCTTATGACCTAGCCTCTCTTCCTGGTGTTTAGGAAATGGGTGACAGGAGAGCTTGAGGTGAATGATACAGGTGGCATTTTGTTTCAAACCATGGAGGCTAGATAAGAGCAAATTCCTTAGGTGTGAGCCAGTTCACCAGCACTTGTTAGAGTGATGCTGTCTGTTTCCCTTCCAATCTCATCTGAAGTAACTGCTTTCTTAACCTGCAGTTAGGCAATGAAGGGGGCGAACTGGAACAGAACACTGGAGAAGAAAGGAAAGTTTCAGAATCTCCTTTTCCACTAGTAACATCTCCTTTTCTAAGCTCCCACTTATCCACACACATACTGCTTCCTACAGGGATTCCACCACTTCCTTTTTTTTTTTTTTAATTGTTGTTGGATTCTGGGATACCAAAGATTTCCTCTTACTTCTGTAGAATCACCAGCTTTGGGTTATGTAGGAGAGCCCAAGCTAATTTTTCAAAATAAAAAGCCATTGAATTTTAAATTTGCAAATATTAAAGGGGCAAGGCAAGATAATTTGCACAGCCATGCTCAGTTTGTTTTCCACTTCAAACGTTGCTTTAAAAAAAAAAGGACTCATATTAAACTGAGTTTACTTTATGACTTAGTTTCTAATTAGACGGTTGATGGCTAATCATTACCATATTATTACTGCTATCATGACAATATAATACAATTTACTATCAACTAAAGGTAGCCAGATTGCTTGATGAATGTTTAGAAAGTTAATATTTGGTTTTGCAAGATAATATTGTAGCAGGTAGTTAAAGGCCAGAGGTTAAGTGGCAATTCTATTTAGATGTTAAAAAACTAATTAAGAAGTAATATTAGTTGTATAATAGCAAAGACTGAGAGCAGAAAACCAAAACATATGTATCTCTTTTTTAAGTGCCCCAAATCACAGCATTATCTATTATAAAGTCATTGTATAGAGAGAAGCTATAATAAATCAAAATAATGTTCATTTATTCTAATAGTAAACATTAAAAACTGTGTTCTGAGTAAAAGCTGATATAACAAATAAGAAAACATGAAATATTAACTATGGAATGTTTGAGACACTTTGCTTAAAATGTCTTTATTATGAATCACTTTATTCCTACATATAAAAGCATATGCAGGAAAAAAGACATACTACTGTATAGGAGAATATATTCATAAATGACATATCCAATAAGGGGTTGACATCCAAATTATATAAAGAGCTCACACACCTCAACAAACAAAAAACAAATAAGCCAATTAAAAAATGGGCAGAGGAGCTGAACAGACACTTCTCCAAAGAAGAAATTCAGGTGGCCAACAGGCACATAAGAAGATGCTCCACATCGCTAATCATCAGAGAAATGCAGATTAAAACCACAATGAGATATCACCTCACACCAGTTAGGATGGCCACCATCCAAAAGACAAACAACAAATGTTGGCAAGGATGTGGAGAAAGGGGAACCCTCCTATACTGCTGGTGGGAATGTAAACTAGTTCAACCATTGTGGAAAGCAGTATGGAGGTGCCTCAAAAAACTAAAAATAGAAATACCATTTGACCCAGGTATTCCACTCCTAGGAATTTACTCTAAAAATGCAGGAACCCAGTTTGAAAAAGACATATGCACCCCTATGTTTATCACAGCACTATTTACAATAGCCAAGAAATGGAAACAATCTAAGTGTCCATCAGTGGACGAATGGATAAAGAAGAGGTGGTACATATACACAATGGAATATTATTCAGCCATAAGAAGAAAACAATTCCTACCATTTGCAACAACATGGATGGAGCTAGAGGGTAACATGTTCAGTGAAATAAGCCAGACAAAGACAAGTTATCAAATGATTTCACTCATCTGTGGAGTATAAGAACAAAGAAAAAACTGAAGGAACAAAACAGCAGCAGACTCACAGAACCCAAGAACGGACTAAAAGTTACCAAAGGGAAAGGGACTGGGGAGGATGGGTGGGAAAGGAGGGATAAGGGGGAAAAAGGGGCATTACGATTAGCACACATAATGTGGGTGGGGAGCACGGGGAGGGCTGTACAACACAGAGAAGACAAGTAGTGATTCTATAGCATCTTACTACACTGATGGACAGTGACTGTAATGGGGTATGTGGTGGGGACTTGATAATGGGGGGAATCTAGTAACCATAATGTTACTCATGTAATTGTACATTAATGATACCAAAAAAAAAGCACATGCAGTATTTGTAGCATCCTAAGATTAATATCCTTGCAGATGGGATTTCCATCAGTCAAAGGCTTATATTAGAGAAAATTTTAAATCTATAAATGTACATAAACTTACTATAATAATAAAATTATTACAGTTAGTATAATGATAAAAAATTTCTGTC
Organism: Phataginus tricuspis; assembly: GCA_029783875.1. Taxonomy (NCBI): domain Eukaryota; kingdom Metazoa; phylum Chordata; class Mammalia; order Pholidota; family Manidae; genus Phataginus; species Phataginus tricuspis. The sequence continues at coordinate 58,405,233 of JAQQAC010020896.1, forward strand.
TCAAATTAACTTGTCCATTCTATGTAGTCAGGCATTCCTTATGAATTTTCAGTAAGTACCCAACTATTATACTGATTAGAAATAAAATTTTCATTTTAATGCTACTTTACAGAAGCAAATTGGAAAAGCAAGTCAGATTTGAAAATCATTTACCACATTTCAATGACCAATACACAGGGATTTTGGATCACTCTTGATTTTGTCTTACATGTTCATTATTCTTCACATTCTATTTAACCAATAATTTGTTAAATTGTTAACAACTTGTGCTGTCTTAAAAGTGGTGAACAGAGGTTTCTTAAATGGCCATCATGTTAAGGTCATTTACATTCATGGGAAGAAAAAGAGAAAAAAATTATCCTTGTCCCATGCTTTTAACACTTAAACCATCTATTCTACTATCCTGAATACTCCCTTATCTGAAACTTTTAAAACTGTATGAACAGCAATTAGATATCATTTAGAATTGCATCAACAAATGATGTAATTAGTTGTGAAAATTATTCAACCTGTTAGAAGGTAATGTGAATATAGGAATAAAAATCAGCCCTAAAACCATACTTAATAGCTATGATTTCAATTATATTTTATGCCTTTTTAAAATTGTTGTGATTCAAGTGCCTCAAAAGTATGAACAAATAGAAATATAATACTACCTGCATCTAGTATATATTCACAAAAGATTAATGGGGGATTAATAATTTCAGTAGACTTGGGGTTCATAGATGTACCCATGTCATCCTTAAGGTTATCACTCTTGTGCTTTGTCTCTGTTGCTTCTTCATTAATTTCGTATCAACTAGTTACATCATTCAGTTGATGCAATCCTAAATGATATCTAATTGCTGTTCACACAGATTTAAAAGTTTCAGATAAAGAGTATTCAGGATAGTAGAATAGATGGTTTAAGTGTTAAAAGCATGGGACAAAGATATTTTTTTTCTCTTTTACTTCCAATGAATGTAAATAAACTTTAATTTGATGTAAATAAAATAAAAAAACATTGATTTTGTATAATTTTAGTTTATGTTTAAAGTTCTTAGAGTTCAAGAGCTTGTCTATTATTCTTTGTAATTACATAGTTACATGGCTTCACTGAATATTTTCTATATAGGTCTTACCTAAATGTCTTTGGCCCCTTGTGAATATCTACATTATTGATGTCTCTCAGGAGTGCTTCTTAAATATTAATGTGCATACAAATCACCTGAGTATCTTATGAAAATACAGATTCTATTTCTCTAGGTCAGGGTTAGGGCCTGAGATTCTGCATTTCTAAAACTTACTAAGTGATGATTTATGCTTTTGTTGCTGGTCCAAGGGCCACAGTTTAAATAGGAAGGTCCTTCAACACTTACAGCCTGAATGACAATTTTCCTTTTATGTTGTTTACTCATTGTTTTGTATCAATTAAATATATCTCCCACTAGAGATAGCAAATAATTTCTCTTAAAATTAAAAAAATTGCTTTAAAAATATTTCTGCATCAACCATATTAAAAGTCTTGAGCATGTAATACTTGCTTAATGAAATTTCTGGACATTTAAAAAAATATCTGCAAAGTTTACTTCTCCATTTAACCATTTAACTCTATCTAGAGCTAGAGTGTAAAGACAGATAGGGCCTAAAAAACTTATATAGTAGAAAAGAAAACTTCACTGTTCATTTTTAACCAGTTTGAGTGTATATATGTATAAGCATAGAATAGCTATATTAAAGTTATTGGTCATATATGGACTATAAATAGAATATAAATACAAAAAAAACAAAAATGCCCTATGTAGCTAATATTCATATTTGAAAATAGAGATATTTTGTTTCTAATAAAAAAGGTCTAAGAGATTTTTAACTTATTTTCTTTTACTGCAAAAAAGAAGGAGGGGGTCTTTGTCTAACTTACAGTCTGCAGCTTAGACTCAAGGAGTTAAACAGGTTATTAAATGCTTTTTGGCTGCACTAATAACTCAAAAATTACCCCAGTGTTGATAATGCAATAAAATAGACATGTGCTTCTAGTTTTCCTCATGTTATCTTTAACTTTCTTATTAACACCGTACCAGTGGAAGAAGCAGAATGATTTCAGGATTAAGAGGGAAGTAAGTTAATCTTGGTAAAAATAAAGAGCCTAACAGTAGAGGAGTAAAGTACTTGGGAAAGATTATAAAGTGATGAAAAATGAATATAAGGACATTTAAAAGATTATGTTGAATAAAAATATATAACCAGCAAGATGCGATGAAAAGAAACTTTCTAGGAGCTAAAAAAGAAAACCAATTCAACTGAAAAAGTTATTTTTAAAAAGTAAATTTCTATTTTGAAATGAATTATAAGCTGTTAAAAACTGATATCCAAGAGAACATGCAAATAAAATAGAAAGGATTTTAATGTTTGTTTTATTATTGTATTACTGGTTTATGTATGGAATTGAGATTTTACCTATTTTTCTGAAGCTTGTTTTTCCCATTAACAAGAACCCATTTCCACATAGTCCTTCTTATATTTATGGCAGTAACTTACTGAATCTCTTTAATCTTCAAATAAAGCATATTTAGAATATTTCCTATTTTTAAAATAGTACACTGGTACTCAATTGGCAATCATTAACACATTTGTTTTCTACTGTTTTTGTGAGTATTTCTATATGACAAATTTAAGGAGAATATTAATATTAGTTTGCTAGGGCTGCCATAACAAGGAACCAGACTGGGTAACTAAAATAAAAGAAATATGTTTTATAGATGAAGGGGATTAAGAGATACAAACTTTCAGTTATAAAATAAGTCATGGGATGTAAAGTACAGCACAGGAAATACGGTCAATAATGTTTTAATAACTTTGTATGGTAACAGATGACAACTACACTTATTGTGGAGCATTTCATAATGTATACAAATGTGGAATCACACGTTGCACACCTGAAACTAATAAAATAGTGTATGTCAGACTATACTTCAATTAAGAATAAATTTAAAATAAACAAAAAAGGCAAATTCCTAAAAAACAAAATAAGTATTACTCACAATTCTGTAATCCAGAAGTCCAAGAACAAGGTGTTGCCGGGGTGGTTTCCGCTGATGGCTCCCTTCCTAGCTTATAGATAACCATCTTTTCCCTGTGGCTTCATTTGGTCTTCCCTCTGTGTGTATCCGGGTCGCCTCATTTTTGAGGAAAGCAGTTATACTGGATTACAGCCCACATTAATGATCTTCTTTTAAATTAATTATTGCTTTAAAGATCCTATCTTGAAAGGTAGTCTGAGGGACTGGAGGTTAGGACATCAATATATGAATTTGGCAGAGGGGGACACAATTCAGTCTGCAACAATCTTGATGAAATGCTTTTGCAGATCTATGATGTGCTAAGTTTTGTCTATTATGCTTCAGAAGTTTTTTCTACTCCCTCTCATCTGTTTTTTTAAGTAGTCATTCACTTTCTCTTTTATGTCAATTAAACATTTGAATTTTTGTCTGCTACAAATTAAAGGAGATTAGGCTTTATGCTGGAGGTAACACAGAGCCACAGAACATGCTGACCACCTCACATTATTGCATTAGGAAGATTACTGTGGTCGTGTGTCCTGGGAGGACCACATTGACTAGAACAGATTGCAAATGAATAGAGCCTAGCTGCATAGGAATCGTCACCATCCCTGTTTTCCATACAGATGAACTAAAAGAAAAGAGGTGGTTGTAGTAGGAATGTGAAGTAAGAGGTGGATGTGAAAGGCAGTAGGAAGGGAGAACAGTAGTGCTGGGGTGGACTGCATGGAAATGATAATTTTGTTTTTTAAAACAAATTTTAGAACATGCGATCAACATGTGTTGAAGGAGAGCTTAAGGGCTTCTGATCACCAGTTATAAGTCATTGAACTTGATGTCTGGCATACCCTTACAATCTCTCTAGTTAGGAGTCCCAAGGAAAAGGCATCAGTGATATTCAGTGGAAAGTGGGGAACTGTGCAAAATACATAAGAAGCATAGCAAACAAAAGTGATCAATCTACTGGGAATGGGACAAGGTGGGAGATGTTTTATGGTGTTCACCTCAGAGGGACTATATGTTTTCAAAAAAAATCCCCAAATACTGTCAGGAATAGTCAGGGAATTATAAAACAAGGAGTGGAGAAATCAGAAGACTCAGCTCTAAATGACAGTATATATATTGAGGACTCTGCTGAATTTGAATCCAGGTCCTGCAGTTTCTAGCTGTGTGAATGTAGGTAACTAATTTTCATCTTTCTGAGCCCTGATTTTCTCAGTTATAAAATGGGAACTGTAATATAACTTAAATGTTATTATTTTTTCAAATATTTTTTGTGAAATATTTAGAATGTACCATATCTTTTATTATTCATGTTATCATTGTTGGCACTGCCCTTTTCCTCACTAGTCATGATATATATACCCTGTTTCTCTAACCTCAGAACAGACTACACTTTAAATCAGTGTGCACTGTAGCCCTGATCACAGAGGTGTGTGCATGCTTGTTTTGTAATGATTATCTTGGAAGTACTACATTTAGGCTAAATGTAGACACATGGCTTGTTTAGAATGCAGGAGAATGTAGAAGGAAGCCCTGTAACTAAGAACCCAGTATAACTTGGGAAATTATTTTTAAAAAGTAACTTTCTGTTTTTGAAATGAATTGTAAACTATGGTAGTGTTAACAACTGTGATGACTGCTCACACACTCCAGCAATCCCTGCTTGCTACTGAAACATTTTTTTCCTCATGGTTTATCACTTTGAATGCTGGATCTCATCTAAATTGTATCACTCCCCAAATGACTGACAGTCATTGTAGTTCTACCGGGTGTAACTGAAGATACCTGGATATTAATATTAATGTAAATTTCCAGGGGTGTTCATACATCAAAGAAAGTAATCCTGAAAGCTCATATATTTAATTCCAGGGGACTCTGAAAATGGTATGGTAAATTTTTTCAATTCTATAGCTTTGAGCATTTCCATAAATGTGATGAAACGTGGTGTGTGTGCACATGTGCACCATGTATATGTATAGCCAACTATGTTAGGGTCATTTATTTCATGAAATGGTAAGGACTGAATTGAATAGAACAATAATAGGAATTTTATTAATTGTAAGTAATTTCCCCCACACAAATTCTCAGTTAGGGCTAATATTAATTTAGACTATGGAACAACTAGTCCTCAGGAGGCAAGGTCTTCTTAAGTAAACAAATACAAGTCATCTGGTATCACATAGAAAAATGAACTTTAATGATGACAGGACACAGAAGAAAATAATTAACAATCATCTTTCCTATCAAATTATATAAAAAATTTAATATCACAATGTAGGTGTAAATGAAAATGTAAAATATATAGTTTTTATGTAAAATGGAGAAAATGAATCCACCAAACATATCCCTTAAAACAGATAAGGAGAACAGAGTTTCAAAAATTGACATAGATGGATTCCTAGGAACACAAATAGACAAGCACGTCCTTCAGATTATTTTAAAGCAAAATCATTTGATTTCAATTCCCTTTCCAACACCAGAACTTATCAGTTAATCACTTCAGATCCTCCCCATCACTTCCTCCAGGAGAACACTAATTTCCACTAAAAATAAAATCAGCAGGAAGAAGGATGCAATCGTCTCCAAAAGAAGCACCTGTCAGCCTTTTTCTCCATACTGTCTTGGAAAAGAAACGCAAATGGTGCTAGAAATTGTATTTTACAGTGGTATGTTAAAAAAAATCCTGGTCTTTTTTTGACCACTTAGAACCAAATTTCTCAATAAATATTAGTTACAATGAAAAAACAACAACAAGATATTTTGCAGAATTAAGTATCAGGCAAGAAAGGAATTAAAAAAAAAACCCCAGCACCATTAGTTGTATAAATACATTATTTTTCAATAATAGAAAATGATCAGAGAAAATCAGGATGATAAAACAGACAAATATTTCTTTTTCTACCATTCCCTACCACATACAATGAATTCTGGAAATCAAATAATATTCTTAGTAGCTAACCAGACCTTCATTCAGTGTTTAATAATGTTTGTGTATTTATTTATAAATTATTTAATTTGTTAATTAAAATAATATCTCAAAGCAAAGAAACCTGATGATATTATCAGCTAGCTAAAGTGATTTTGAAACACTGGAAATTGTTCAGTGACCATCACAGGATATCCAGTTTGGGAAATGCTGAATTAGGTAGGTTACTTTTAAAAAAGGAGAGAGCAGGAAAGTATTTTAAGTGCCCAGGTAATTTTCAGTATTTTTATGAAGAGCAATATATGTTTTGAAATTCAGTAATGCTATATTCAAAATATAATAGTGAGTATTTCATGTTATTACTTAAACAGGAAGCATACAGTAAATATGATAGAACTCTTGGGTCATGTTCATTATGATATGAAAATTAAATTCACAGTAAGGGAAAATGTAACAACTATTTTTTAATAGAAAAAAGTATCTAAATCATTTTTATTTACAGCACTGTGTAATGCCTCAAACAGCAAACAATATTTTCAATGCATTCCTTATAGACTTTTTGTTAGTACAAAACTCACAGCTTAAAAAAGGATTTCTAGTATGACAATGTGAGGAGTTTTGTGGACTTGCTTTCCAACAAAACTAGTGAATATAATTAAAAATAAAATTCTAACCATTAAAGTGTCTGGAAATGGTCCTAAGGGCATACAGCAAATGAAGAAACATTTATTCAAGAAAATCTATCAGAACTTGGTAAGAACAGTAAGTCTGTAATTTTTGAACCAAGACTCTCCATTTCTCCTCTCTCAGGTCAGTGAGATAGAAACTCCAACTCCAGACTGGCACAGCCAAGACACAAAGGCTCTCTCACCAGCTAAGGCTCCTAGTCAGAGGGCTATATTCCCAGGAGAAGCTGGACATCAGAATTTCTCATGCTTCCCCAAGCTACTTGTTATTGAGGTAAAGTTCTGGGACTGTGGAACACTGAGATGGGGAGGGGTTGTCTTCTCCGGCCCACGCCCCACTTTTGATATGAAGGTTCTACCCTGGGCATGATAGCACATACTAGGCCCTTGTTCCTTCTTGACTTGGCCTGGGGAGCAGACATTCCATGCCAGGAGTGGGAAGCCAAGGAGACCTGGGACTGTTGCCCTCCAACAAAATGCTCAGTTCCTAAATTGGAGATATCACTGAAATTGTACGAAATCATTGTCGCACCAGAGTCATGTTTCAAAGATTTTGCTCAGGGAAGAAGCAAGCCATAGTTCAGACAGTTACTAAGCTCTTTTCAAAGGAAGTAACTTAATTTGTAACAGTTTAGAGAACTTTAAATCTAAGGGCATTCAAAAAACAGTGGAGACAGAAAGACAATTGGGATGAGATAGATTCATTGAAGATCTAGCCTAACTGTAGGTAGGCTCACTTGCAAGAGAGAAATGAGGAAAGGCAGTAGAGCGGAGCCTTTCAGGGTGAAGACAAATACTAAATATTAACCACAGGAACTGTCTCTTCAAAACAGTCTGTGTTTGATTGGATAAGGATATGTGAACAAGTTATGTCCTAGGGCATTATTGTAAACAGTAGATAACCACCCAGTCATTAGTGAGGCTTAAGACATGGGTATGGATAGAGAGTGAGCGCTGCTGAAGATAGTGTTGCCCAAGGTGACGGGGCATACCCAAGGCTGTGTCCCCTGAGAAACAGTACAGAGGCTTCATACTGTAGGGAGAAACAGACCTCACTAAAGTAATTCAAGTAGTCAGCTGGATTCTTTATGCAAACTGATCATCTGGTTTTAAAATCCCTGATATTACAAGACACCCAGAATATCAAAAACAATCTTGATAAAGAACAAGAGAACTCACATTCTCTAATTTTAAAATGTGTTACAAAGTACTATCTTTTTTCTTTTATTAGACCTTGGGCTGTAAATTTTGATTGTTTATTTGAGATTTTTATTTATTGAGGTGGGATTTATTGTTATGAACTTACCCCTTATAACTGCTTTTGCCCCATCCCATCAAATTTTATGTTCTATTTCCATTTTCATTTGTCTCAAGCTGTTTTTGATTTCTTTAAAAAAAAATTTTCCCCTTTACTATTTCAGCCATCCCCATCTCCCTCACCTATGATACCACCAGTCTGTTCCTGTATTTATGAATCTATTTCAGTTTTGTTCGGTTTTGTTTTTTACATTTCACAAATAAGTGAGATCATATGGTATTTGTCCATGTTTGACTTATTTCACTTAGCATACACTCTCTAGGTCCGTCCATGTTGTTGCAGATGGTAAGATTTCACTCTTTCTTATGATTAAGTAATATTTCATAGTGTATATATACCATATCTATTTTATCTATTCATCCATTGATGGACACTTATGTTGTTTCCCTGTTTCGGCTATTGTAAATAGTACTCTGATAAACATAGGCATGCGTTTTTCTTTTTTGAATCAGGGATTTTGTTTTCTTTGGATAAATTCCAGAAGGGGAATCACTGGGTCTGATGGTATTTCTATTTTTAGTTTTTTCAAGAAAACTTCATAGTGCCCTGCATAGCAGCTGCACCAATTTGCAGTCTACCAGCAGTGCAGGCTGGATCCCTCATCTTCATCAACACTTGTTTTTTTTTTTATCTTGCTGATATCAGCCATTCTGACTGGTGTAAAGTAATATTTCACTGTGGCTTTGATTTGCATTTCCCTGGTTAATATTAGTGATGCTTATCATCTTTTCATGTGCTTGTTGGCCATCTGTTGTATGTCTTCTTTGGAAAAATGTTTACTCAGGTCCACTGCCCATTTTCAATCATATTATTTGTGTTTTTAGTGTTGAGTTACATGAGTTCCTTATATACTTTGGATATTAATCCCTTATCAGATGTATCATTTGCAAATATAGTCTCCCACAAAGCAGGTTTCCTTTTCGTTTTGTTGATGGTTTCATTTTGTTGATTGTTTGCTGGGCAGAAGTTTTTTAGTTTGATGTAGTCCCACTTAATTTTTTTTGCTTTTGTTTCCTGACAAAGCAATATTAATCAAAACAGTGATATTTGCCAATGTGATGCTGCATAAGAATAGACTTAAAGATCAGTGAAATAGAATTAAGAACTCAGAAATAAACTTAGGTGTCTATGGGTCCCTCAGGCAATTCAGTGGGAAAAGAATAATCTTTTCAAAACTTGGTAGTAGGACAACTGGATAAGCACATGGAAAAGAGTGACAATGGACCCTTACCTTACACCATATACAAAAAATTAAGTTTAAGTGGATCAAAAACCCAAATGTGAGAACTAAAACTAAACAACTCATAGAAGAAAACATAGGGGCAAATCTTTTAAAGCTATATATAATAATTAGTTCTTAAAGAACAACAACAACGAAAATCAGATAAATTGGACTTCAGCAAAATAGAACCTTTCTGCTTCAATAGATATTATTATGAAAATTAAGAGACCATCCACAGAATGGGAGAAAATGCTTGCAAATCATGTATCTGACAAAGGACTTGTACCTAGTATATATAAAGATCTTGTACAACTAAATATAAAAAAGACAATTAAATTTAAACATGAGCAAAGGATCTGAATAGACATCTTTTAAAGTAGACACTAAGCATATGAAGACATTCTTGCTCGACATCATTAGTCATCACAGAAGTACAAATCAAATCCACAATGAGATATGACCTTACACTGCCTTGGTAGCCTCTGTAAACTAAACTTTGACAGTTGCAGATTTCATGGTGTAATTTGAGGAGCTTCTGATTATATGCTTTGTCATATAGGAAATATCCACTTTAATTTACTAAGGCCTAACGCAATAAAGAAGTTAATTTAACAAACAATGAGTAAAATGTGTTGACTTAAATGACACATTAAGTCTATTTCTGCTAATCCACAAATTCATACCATGAACTGCCTTATGTTGCCCACTCTGTATTTCACTCCTGGCTTTAAATCCTCATGCTACAGTTTGCAATATTCCTTTTCTAGCCCTGGTAGCTAGGACTATGAACTGAGCTGTAAGCTTTCTGTGGTAATTTAGACTGCCCATTTACAGACAACTTGTGATAATTCTATTCATGGCTTGATCTGTAGGTAATGATTCCACCTCCTTTCTACTTACACCCAACTGATTTATCTGTAAGCCACATAAGAATAAAGAAATGAAGATGAAGAAGAGAGTAATTGCTCATAATTTACCTATGTTGGAGAGAAGAATTTTGAAATGAACCATCTGATCATTTCTTAGGGTTCCTTCTTAGGGTGGGGAAAATAAGAAATTATGGAAGTCAGGATATATCACTGGCTCATATTTTCTCTTTATATGGTATTTTTTACTTAATGTCAACTAATATTTATTGAGAACTTAAGTGCTTTGCACTATTTTAAGCACTTTACATATATTAAAACATAGTAATCCTTACAAAGACTATGAAATAGGTACTATTATCCCAATTTTATACTGAAAAGTTAGGCAACTTGTCCAAGGCCACCCAACTAGTGAACAGCAAAACCAGCTGACTGAATGCAGAGTTTTTAAATACTAGTCATAGGCTGTACCATTTCTGGACATGAATACAGCATCATTTGCTTTTCTAGACATCAAGAGGATATTCAGGGTAATGTTATTTTCTTGTCTGAGGCTCAGAAATTATATTTGAAGGGAGGCATCAATCATGGAAAGAAAATAGGCTATTCCAGTAGACTGAACAGTTGCACAAATCAGTGTTAGGTTGTTTCAATGAAAGACAGAATTTAAGAACTAGAAGGGATCACAAAATCATGTATCTTAAGCATTATGGGCCTAACACATATATGGAAATTAACAAATATTACTGCTTTTAATTATTTCCCATATTCTGAATTAGCACACATTTAAACTATCCTTAAATGATAGCTCTGTATCTTTTAATGCGAAATAAATTATCTGAAAAATGATTAAGGGGACACAGTTCTTTAATAGAAGTGAGTAGGACTTGTAAAGTTACAGGAGGTTAAGAAAAGTTTAAGAGCAAATATTCAAAGTGCTTGAGAGTTTTGATTACTTCCTATAACTATATTAATAGAATAAGAATTAAAAGTTTTTCTAAATTTGATAGGGCAGCAGTTAATAATTATATTTGCTATATACATTAGTGCTATGATTTTTTTTTTCCTTTAAAGGTTAAGGCTGATTCCTTTTAAACATTATTTTTGCACTTACAGGACTACTAATCAAAATATGAAGTAAAGCAACATTAAAAATGATGATTTTAGTGGGGAGTACCATCTCTCATCTAGAAGACATCTTAAGGAAGGAAAATGAGATTTGGGAGATGTATTTTGTTATAACATGCTTGAAAAATTATTATTTGTCATTTAAAATTATGAACAGGTTTGTCAAAATTAATATATATGAATTTACTAGAAAATTAATATGTTTCACTGTAAAGCCCATCATTTAAAATAGTGTTAGAGAAGAAAAAAATGTAAATACTAGCTATGATAAATATGTTGTGTAAAATTAAGTAGTTGTTAATGATTTGGAATAATCCTTAATATAATAGACTTTTATTTAAATGCAATTTCTTATTCTTATTTCTAAGACTTACATAACATTGGATTGCTCTAAAATTAATGCTATCATTCATTGGAAATAGATGACATACATTTCAGAATATTTGTATAATGAGACAAGTATTACAAGGTCTTGAATAGCGGATTTAAATGGAATAAGCTACATGTAAAAGCACAGAGAGAGACTTTAAAATGAAATTTCCTTAACAAGAGCTTCCTGTGGTAGTTTACAATTGAAGATGGCTCCTTCTAAGCAAAGGTGGAAATATAGGAGAAGGAAAAACTTTTGCATTTGCTGATTTTGAGATGTCCATGAAACATAAAGATGGAAGTATTCAGTAGGTTAATGAAAACAAAGGTCTGGAACTTACGTCTGTAGTTTGACCAAAGGATAGATTTGAGATTTTTCAAACTGTGGATATTGGAATGTAGACTGATTGTTTCTTTCAGGTTTGGTAATTTGTAAAATGAGTCTTACATAAAACCCAAGAGAACAGAGTATACTGGTTTGAAGATTACCAATGGAAACTGGATAGATAGGTCAGTGTGTGAAACCAGAAAGAAGAAAATGGGTTGATAAAAAGGGATGGACATTAGACTAAAGAAAAGGGGTAGAGTAGGGGAACATATATAGTAGTCTATGTTATGTTGATGGTCACTTAAGTTTGAATCCATTCTTGATCCCAAGGTTCAAGTTGTGCTATGCTACTCCAAATATATTGATGAAATGTAGTCAAGGATCTTTGAGTCTAAGATGCTTGAAATACCATCTGAATGGTACATATATGGCAATAAAAAGGCAGACAAGGTGAACAGGAAGACTGTTTAGGAATGAGTGAATTAGGAAGGTGAATTAGGAATCACAGTCTGGGTTAATTGGAGTCAGTATATGAAAATGAGTAGACTTCTTATTTGCAAATTCTGCAATTTTACAGCTCCAGTCTTTACATTCCACGGAATTAGCTAATGAACTGGCTAGTATTATTTCTTCCTACTCAGTTACATAAATGCAGAGATTTTGAATGTTCAGTTCAACTGCAGTAAAAACACTTTCCAATAATGTCTCTAAGACTCCTTCATAATCTAAGCCTGTTAACAGCTAGAGTGTGATTTGCTATGCACAGCTGCTAGATTTAAACAGTGAAGTAATACCTCAGAGAAACTTCCCTACTACAGAGGTCTTCTACTTTCTGGATTGCTTCCTGATTCTGAGTAAACATATCGAAGTGGAAGTTCAGTATATTTGCTGTGCCTCTTAAGTTTACTAATAAACTACTTCATGCCAATATATTTTGAAAATCTTACATCAGTGGCAGCAAACTTTCTCAAAGTGAAAGGGCCTGAGTCATTATTTCAAAAGTATGTTGAACAAAAAGAAAAGTAGAGCCAAATAAGGAAAAATATTACATTAGACGACATGCCTCATTTGAACTGTTATATATTTTCTACCATCAGTTAAATGTAACAATTTTAATCAGAGTAGAACTCACCAGAAGTGCCAGTTTATTTCAACAAAGAGGTGGACCACTTTATTTTTTTCAGAGAAGTGCACCAGCTCACCTGTGCAGTTCATCATATGGATGTTGATACAACCTTGACTTCACGGATACATTGGGAATTGCTGCAATTTCAAACAGATGTATGAGGGAAGTTGATAAATGAGAAAAGGAGGAAAAAGAGATGTTCTAATATGTTTTACAATTGCTTAGTCATCGCGAAGATGATTTGAGTCACCCAAAAGAGGAAAAAGGTTGCCATTTATCTTTAATTTATCCCATCTACCAACACTCCCTTCAGTTGCCCAACTACAGAGGCTGTCAATCATCATTAACTATCACCAACATTGTTACATTATTGTGTTACTCTGTATCAATGAGGAAAAGTCTTTAAGTATCTTAATTTCTGCTTTAGTAAATACTGGTACTTTATCATTTTGGGGGAAAATATTCTATTTATATAACATAGAAATATATATATTTATATATTTATTAATGTTACACATATATTCTTATTTAAATGAATTTTCAATGGAACAAAAAATTCCAGTGCCATCTCGGATCTGGCCAGTCTCTTAAATTTTTCATACTGAAATAGATCCTGAAGATCATATAAAACAACCACTGAATACTGGCATAATTTCTAGAGTACTTAATAAACTAAATTCTTGAACTTATGTTTAAAAGGCTGGCAAGATATTATAAATTCTTAGTTTTAAAACAGGATCCAGATGTATATATAGGATGTAGATGTGTGTGTATATGTCTCTATTTATTTATATATTTATGAATTTATTTTATACATCTAATTGGCTGGATCCTATTGTTTACACCATATTTGTCTATAAACAGTCCTGTTTATAGGTGAGTGGAGAGAATACTGTGCTTATTTCCTGACCTTCCATCAAGTATTGAGTGCAAACAAGAGAAATATAAGTCATTTGGGAAGCATTTTCCTAAGGCAAGAGCTGTAGACAAAATGAAAGAACAGCTGTACTTAAGATGATCCTGTAAGATACTCCCAGGTATGTAATTCACTCTCAAATAACCCCAGGACCTAGAATGCATGTATTAATATTATGTTCTCAGTAGTGTCAGCATGGCAATGATAGAGGAGGTGGGTAAACACCTGTGCTTTCTGTGCAAGGAGACAGCTATCCAGAGCAATTACACTGTTTTAAGGCAGTCTACTCTTTAACAGTTGTAGCCAGATTTGCGGGACACGAACATTCTATTTGTCACATTGTGTTCAATAATAGTTTAAAATCATAATTCCAAACACTAAGATATTAACTTTACCTCATGATTTTCAAATTGTTATATCAGTAAAAATGAGGTAGAAAGAGAAAAATAAACATTTCTATCATTTAAGCAAATAACTGATTTTTTAATTAGTTATTTAATATTTTACAAAATAATGAGTTTGTGACTGTATGACAAACCTCAGCTTCTTCTCTTTCTAAAATATTTCCTCTTGGTATGATTTCTTAGCTAGGTTTGGCTTTTGTTTTTTTTTTCATATATTCAATGTTGAAAGTGATAGTGTTTCCATCACTATTTTGAAGAAGACTGAGCATTTATTATAGCGAAGAGGAAATAAAAATTGGATAGCATGTCTTCAGGCTTGATACTTTTTGAGTCTTTTTTTCCCCTCAGTTGAGCTAAATTGCAGGTGAGAAAAGATCTATTTGAAACATTTTATAAAATAAAAGCATTCCTAAGAGACTTATCTACATAGAAATATTTGGTGCCAAGGGGAGTTATCTTTCAAGCCTGTTTTCTGAGTACTTAGCTCATGTATTATGGTATAAGTACTGTAAAAGGTAGTTACTATAGAAGCCTTTTGAGACTTTACAATCTCAAAGAGGTATCTAACATTGATTGAGCATTTATTATATGGCAGGCACTGATTTAAGCACTTTATAAAGATCAGTGTATTTAATCCTTATAACAACACAGAGGCAAGTATTATTATTAGTCAATTTTAGAGATAAGGATAAAGAGATGCAGATATATTGAGTGCCTTGCCCAAGGTCACCAACTATCAGGTTGGTGCAGGAATTTGAGAGAGCTAATGTACAGCGCTAATTTTCACCCTTCTGAATTGAAAACAAAGTGAGAAATAGATATTGGAATCAAATGGATGTTTATAAAAATTGAATCAACTGGTTTCTTACAATGCTAATGTTCTACAACATGGCATTAAATCTGTTAGACAAGAAGGGTTGCTAAAATTTAAAACTAAGTTGGACGCAGTTATTCAGTCACTGCGCCTGGCAGGATTTAAAAATCAATGGTTTCCAAGGGCATCTGCCTGAAAAAATAAGTCATAAAAGAGCAGAACAGACTGCATGTCCTCTGCAGGCCGGCAGATCACAAAGAGGAAAAAAGGGACGTGGAGAAAGAGGAGGGAGGGTGCAAACAATACAATCTTTCTGTATTAGTCTCTTGTTTCTGTAAAAATTACCACAAACTTACTTGATTAAAACACCCACATACTTGTTATCTCATAGTTCTGGAGTTCAGAGGTTCTAAACTCAAGGTGTTGGCAGTTCTAATTCCTCATGGCGGCTTTAGGGAGAATGCACGTCTTTGCCTTTTCCAGCATGTATGAGTCACCTGCATTCCTTTGCTCATGGCCCCTTTCCTCCATCTTCAAAAGTTCATCACTCCAACTTCTCCCTCTCTTCTTACATTGTCATCCGCCTTCTTTGACCCTCTTGGCTCCCTTTTATTATAAGGATCTTTGTGATTACTCACACAGATAATCAAGGATAATCTCATCTCAAAATCCTTTACTTAATTACATCTGAAAAGAGCCTTCTGACATATTAAGCAACATAGACACAGGTTCCAGGGATTAGAACGTGGACATCTTTGGAGATCACTGTTATGTCTAACACATCTCACCAAATTCACTACTGGGAAGCAAAAGGCTAAAATTGTCACTCGAGTGCAGCCCTCTTCAAATGGTATGACAACATTAGAGGAAACAGATACCCTCTCTAGTCAACATTTTGTATGTGTGGTTCCTTTCTCAGTGGACTTGACCATTGTACTCATTCTTAAAGCTAGACATGTCTCTCTCAGAACAAGAAATCATGAGTGGTTTATGCCCTATTAATACACTTTCCCATTACCAACCACAATTGCTTTACATATCTTTTTGGGACAACTAGCATATAGTGGAGATTTTAGAGTTCTCTGGGTAGCTCTCTTGTATTGATCAGAACAGTACTTTGATTAAATTGTGTCTAGGGGCACTCTATACACTAGGCCAAAAATGCAATTCTATTTTCTTTTTGTCACTCCAAATTAGGTTTAGATGTGTAGTACATTATAGCTTAACTGAAGGTATGAAATATATTAAAAATACTTCAAAAAATTAAATTAGGCACATCTATAAGAATGACAACAAAGGTTTGCCTTAAATGTGAATATAACTCCTTTTCCATTAAGTTTATATTAAAATCTAAAAATTAAATTTTCTTAAAAATGAATGTCTAAAGGCATTATTAATATATAAACCAAATTATGAAACCACATTATCTTATTTTATGAGTTAAACTTATTTATAAATTAAAGCCCAAAATATATTCCAGCCAATAATATAGCCTGTTTATTCTCATATGAATTCCTGATATGTGGGTGGACAGGGTTCTGTCTCACTAGTATGGTATAGGCTTTTCAGGGACTCAGAATAGCTCACAGTTAGAAACTACCCAAGTGTACCAAAATATTAGAACACACACACACACACACACACACACATATATATATATATATATACACACACACACACACATATAGTGTTTATTCAGACAGTAAAAAATTTGCCATCATTATATTAAAATATGATATAAAGATATTTTTAAACAATGGATGCTAAAGTGAGTTCTGCAAAATTTTGGAAGAAATAAGGTCACAGAAATGGTAAATATGTGTATAAACAGAAATGGATATTGGAGAAAATAACATTTTGTGGTTTAAAGCATAAGAATTAGAATGGATGATAAAAATGCTACATTATTCAATAGAAGGGTACATAGCATGAAATTCTCTAAAATTCTAGCATTATTAAGTGGAAAGTAGTAACTTTTATTAGTTGTCAACCTTTTCAGCTTTATTGAGATATTGATATAACATTGTTTATGGTGTACAATATAAGATGTGTATATATATCAATATCTTTGTGTGTACATATGTATACACACACACACACATATACAAACACACAAAAAATAATTACCATAATGTTAGTTAACATATCCTTCACC
>JAQQAC010020896.1:58423031-58498814 GCA_029783875.1 Phataginus tricuspis
AATAGTGACAATTTGACTTCTTCTTTACCAATCTGGATGCCTTGTATGTCTTTGTTTTGTCTGATTGCCGTGGCTAGGACCTCCAGTACTATGTTGAATAACAGTGGAGAGAGTGGGCACCCCTGTCTTGTTCCCGATCTTAGATGAAAAGCTTTCAGCTTCTCGCTGTTAAGTATGATGTTAGCTGTGGGTTTGTCATATATGGCCTTTATGATGTTGAGGTACTTGCCATCTATACCCATTCTGTTGAGAGTTTTAATCAAAAATGGATGCTGAATTTTGTCAAATGCTTTTTCAGCATCTATGGAGATGATCATGTGGTTTTTGTTCTTCTTTTTATTGATGTGATTGATGATGCTGATGGATTTTCGAATGTTATACCATCCTTGCATCCCTGGGATGAATCCCACTTGCTCATGGTGTATGATCCTCTTGATGTATTTTTGAATTCGGTTTGTTAATATTTTGTTGAGTATTTTTGCATCTACGTTCATCAGGGATATAGGTATGTAATTTTCTTTTTTAGTGAGGTCTTTGCCCGGTTTTGGTATTAGAGTGATGCTGGCTTCATAGAAAGAGTTTGGAAGTATTCCCTCCTCTTCTATTTTTTGAAAAACTTTAAGGAGAATGGGTGTTATTTCTTCTCTATATGTCTGGTAGAATTCAGAGGTGAATCCATCAGGTCCAGGGCTTTTGTTCTTGGGTAGTTTTTTGATTACCAATTCAATTTTCTTGCTGGTGATTGGTCTGTTTAGTTTTTCAGTTTCCTGCTTGGTGAGTCTTGGAAGGCTGTATTTTTCTAAGAAGTTGTCCATTTCTTCTAGGTTTTGCAGCTTGTTGGCATATAGATGCTCGTAATATTCTCTTATAATTCTTTGTATTTCTGTGGGGTCCGTCGTTATTTTTCCTTTCTCATTTGTGATTCTGTTTATGTGTGTAGATTCTCTTTTTTTCTTAATGAGTCTGGCTAGGGTTTTATCTATTTTGTTTATTTTCTCAAAGAACCAGCTCTTGGTTTCATTGATTTTTTCTATTGTTTTATTTTCTCAATTTTATTTATTTCTTCTCTGATCTTTATTATGTCTCTCCTTCTGGTAACTGTGGGCCTCATTTGTTCTTCTTTTTCCAATTTCAATAATTGTGCCCTTAGACTGTTCATTTGGGAATGATCTTCCTTCTTTAAATGGGCCTGGATTGCAATGTACTTTCCTCTTAAGACTGCCTTCGCTGCGTCCCACAGAAGTTGTGGCTTTGTGTTGTTGTTGTCATTAGTCTCCATATATTCTTTGATTTCTGTTCTGATTTGGTCGTTAACCCATTGATTCATTAGGAGAATATTGTTAAGTCTCCATGTATTTGTGAGCCTTTTTGATTTCTTTCTGAAATTTATTTCTAGTTTTATACCTTTGTGATCTGAGAAGTTGGTTGGTAAGATTTCAATATTTTTGAATGTACTGAGGTTCTTTTTGTGGCCTAGAATGTGGTCTATTCTGGAAAATGTTCCATGTGCTCTTGAGAAGAATGTGTATCCTGCTGCTTTTGGGTGCAGAGTTGTGTAGATATCTGTTAGGTCCATCTGTTCTAGTGTGTTGTTCAGTGCCTCTGTGTCTTTACTTATCCTCTGCCTGGTTGATCTATCCTTTGGAGTGAGTGGCGTGTTAAAGTCTCCTAGAATAATTGCATTGCTGTCTATTTCCTCCTTCACTTCTGTTAGTATTTGTTTCACATATGCTGATGCTCCTGTGTTGGGTGCATATATATTTATAATGGTTATATCTTCTTGTTTGACTGACCCCTTTATCATTATGTAATGTCCGTCTTTATCTCTTGCTACTTTCTTCATTTTGAAGTCTATTTTATCTGATACAAGTACTGCAACACCTGCTTTTTTCTCTTTGTTATTTGCTTGAAATATTTTTTTCCATCCCTTCACTTTTAGTCTGTGTATATCTTTGGGTTTGAGGTGAGTCTCTTGTAAGCAGCATATAGATGGGTCTTGCTTTTTTATCCACTCTGTTACTCTGTGTCTTTTGATTGGTGCATTCAGTCCATTTACATTTAGGGTGATTATTGATAGATATGTACTTATTGCCATTGCAGGCTTTAGATTCGTGGTTACCAAAGGTTCAAGGGTTGCTTCTTTGCTATCTGAGAATCTAACTTAACTTTCTTGTTAAGTTATTGTGAACGCCATCTGATGTTTCTTTATCTCTCCCTTCCTATTCTTCCTCCTCGTTTCTTTATATATTAGGTGTTTTATTCTTTGCCTTTAGTTGGTATTTGGATGGTTTGCTTTCTTTGCTATGCTTTTATTTTCTCTGGTGACATCTTTTTAGCCTTAGGGGTGTTTCCCTCTAGAGCAGTCCATTTAAGATATCCTGTAGTGGTGGTTTATGGGAGGCAAACTCTCTCAACTTTCTTTTGTCTTGAAATTGTTTAATCCCTCTGTCATATTTAAATGTTAATCGTGCTGGATACAATATTCTTGGTTCGAGGACCTTCTGTTTCATTATGGTAAATATATCATGCCATTCTCTTCTGGCCTTTAAAGTTTCTGTTGAGAAGTCTGATGACAGTCTGATGGGTTTTCCTTTGTAGGTGATCTTTTTTCTCTCTCTAACTGCCTGTCTTTATCTTTGATCTTTGCCATGTTAATTATTATGTGTCTTGGTGTTGTCTTCTTTGGGTCCCTTGTGTTGGGAGATCTGTGGGCTTCCGTGGACTGTGAGACTATTTCCTTCCCCAGCGTGGGAAAGTTTTCAGCAATTATTTCTTCAAAGACACTTTCTATCCCTTTTTCTCTCTCTTCTTCCTCTGGTACTCCTATAATGCGAATATTGCTCCGTTTGCATTGGTCACACAGTTCTCTTAATATTCTTTAATTCTTAGAGATCCTTTTATGTCTCTCTGCCTCAGCTTCTTTGTATTCCTGTTCCCTGTCTTGTAATTCCTTGATCGTGTCTTGAACCTGATTCAATCTGCTGTTGAGCCCGTTGATGGCTTGTCTCATTTCTGCATTGTCTTTCCTCACTTCCCTCACTTCCTCCCTCAGCTCTTGCACATTTCTCTGTAGATCCTCAGCATGGCTGTGACATTTATTCTGAATTCTTTTTCTGGAAGACTGTGCATGTCCATTTCTTCAGCTTCTTTCTCTGGGGTGGTGTTTGTCTGAAGCTTTGTCTGTATCATATTCTTGTGTCTTCTCATGACTATAGAATTGGTTGTTTGTAGCAAGGAGAGATAAGAAAGGAGAGAAAGGAAAAAAAAGAAATTTCTACTAATAATAAAAAAGTAAAAGGAGAGAGAGAGAAAGGAAAAGAAAAGAAAGAAAAAGAAAAAGCAGCAACATGTAAAAGAAACCAGCAACAACAACAAAAAAAAAAACACACCAAAACGCCCATCGGGGGTGGTTTCTGTGTGAATGCTGTAGGTGGCACTATTGCTCCACTATTCCAGAGCCGTGGCCACTTCACTCCACACGGCCCTTTAAAGCTGTGGCCAGGATGAGAATGAATGGGAGGCTGTTGAAAGAGAGGGAGAGAAAAAAAGGAAAAGAAAGGGGAGAAAAAACAATAACAAACAAACAAAAAAAAAGCCACCGAGTGTGGGTTCCACGCGAGTGCTGTAGGTGGCGCTGTTTCTCCACTATTCCAGCGCAACTCTATAGTTCTGGCTGGGTTGGGAACAATGGGAAGCTGTTGATCTCCGTGGGGGTCTCAATGGCAGGCACCCTTTCCCAGTCCCCAGCCAAGGGGTCCAAAGCTCCCCAGGACTCCCAGCGTGCTGGGCTCAGTTTGCAGGGCTATCCGGCCCCTCTACTGAGCTTCTGTCTCTTTAAGACCGCTGAGGTAGAGCGCGCGCTTTTCTTCCCTTTTTTCTCCTTTCTTTTTCCTTCCCGGAGCCTGCCGCGGGCAACTTGCACGTTCCGGGCTGGGACCCTTTCCCCTCTGTCTCTCCTATCTCCGCTACACCGCAGGCTGTGTGTCGGCGCTCCCGGTGCAGACTTCCACTCCCTCCCGGCTCTGAATCCTCTCCTCCCGCTGGAGTGCTGGGGGAGAGGAGCGCTTGTCCGCTCCCGGCTCCTACCTTACCCGTCCTGCCGGGACTCCCGCCGGTGTGCTGGGGTGGAGGGGCGCTCTGGTCTCGCTGGATCGCGTTTCCATCCCGCCTCGCCAGGTGCCGAGTCCTGTGTCCGGAGTGTCTGGCCACCAGAGCTCTGGGGGGGGGGGGGAGCGCTCAGTCCCACCGGGTTGCCGCTCCGTATCCCGTCCGCCTCACCGGCTGCCAAGTTCTCACAGGTGTAGCTGTACGCTGTGCACTTTCCTGTGTATTCTGGTCTCTCTTTTAGGGATAGTTGTATTTGCTATATTTTCGTGAATAAATATAATGTTGGGAGGAATTTTTCTGCTGGTCCGTTCACGTCGCCATATTCCCGGAAGTCTCATGTGTATGTTTTTATGCCAGTACTGTACTATTTTTATTACTATAGCTTTGTAATACAATTTGAAATCAGGAAAAATGATGCCTCCAGCTTCGTTCATCATTTTCAAGATTGCTATGATATCTGTTATCAGTGGTTCCATATGCATTTTAGGAATTTTTTTTATTGTATTTCTGTGAAAAGTAACAGAGGTTTTATTTTCTTGTTGTTTTAGGGATTGCATTGCATCTACACACAGATTTGGGTAGTATGGAAATTTTAACAATATTCTTCTGATCCATGAACACAGGGTATCTTTTTATTTATTTGTATTTCCTTCCTCAGTATTTTATAGTTTCAGTATATAGATATTTCACCTTCTTGGTTACATTTTTTCCTAAATATTTTATTTGTTTTGGATGCTGTTGTAAATGGCATTTTCTTTCTTTATCTTTTGAGTAGTAAGTATACAGAAATTCACTGATTTTTGTGTTTATGTTGTATTAGGCAACTTTACCGAATTTTAAAAACCAGTTCTAACAGTTTTTTGGTAGGTTGTCTATATATAAAATTATGTCATGTGCAAACAGAAACAATTTAATATCTTCCTTTCTGATTTGGATGTCTTTTATTTATTTTTCTTGCCTGATAGCTGTGGCTAGGACTTCCAGTACTATATTAAGGGGGAGTGGTAGAGAATGGGTACCTTTGTCTTGTTCCCGACCTTAGAAGAAAAGCTTTCAAACTTTCACTATTGAGAATATATTAGCTGTGAGCTTATTATATGTGGCCTTTACTTTGATGAGGTATTTTCCTTCTCTATGCAATTTGTTGAGAGTTTTTATCATGAAAGGATGTCGAATTTTGTCAAATGCTTTTTTGAATCTATTGAGATGATCATATTAATTTTTATCCTTCATTCTATTAATGTAATGTGCCACATTTATTTGATTTGTGGATGTTGAAACATTCTTATATCCCAGGGATGAATCCCACTTGATCATTGTGTATGACCCATTAATGTGCTGTTGAATTCAGTTTGCTAATCTTTTTTTAATTAAAGAATTTTGCATCAATATTCATCAGGGATATCAGCCTGTAGTTTTTTCTTGGGAGTATCCTTATCTGGCTTTGGAATCACAATAATGCGAGCCTCATAAAATGAGTCTGGGAGCGTGGAGCATTCTCTCCCCTTCATCTTTTTTTTGGAAGTTTGAGAAGGACTG
Source organism: Phataginus tricuspis (assembly GCA_029783875.1). Lineage (NCBI taxonomy): Eukaryota > Metazoa > Chordata > Mammalia > Pholidota > Manidae > Phataginus > Phataginus tricuspis. The sequence goes on from JAQQAC010020896.1 coordinate 58,428,678, forward strand.
GCATTGAGTCTTTTAAGAGTTTGGTAAAATTCGCCAAGGAAACCATATTATCTTGGGATTTTCTTCCTTGGGAGATTTTAAATTATTGATTCATTATCCTTACTTGTTATTGGTCTAAGTTTCTCTATTTCTTTGTGATTTAGTTTTGGTAGTTTGTATGTTTCTAGGAATTTTTCCATGTTGTCTAGTTTGTCCAATTCATTGGCATAGAACACTAGTCTCTTATGATCCTTTGTTTTTCTGTAGTATCAGTTGTAAAGTCTCCTCTTTCATTTATAATTTTATTTATTTGGCCTTCTCTTTTATTTCCTCTGTGCATATACCTAGGATTAGACTTACTGGGTCATATGATAAATCTATGTTGAAGTTTTTGAGGAACTGTCAAACTTTAAAGGAGCAGAATTTTCAACAGCAGAAGCAATGTGAGAGGGTTCCAGTATCTTCGCATTCTCATCAACAATTACTACTGTTGTTTTTTTAAGTCATCTCAGTGGGTATATAGGTGTATCTCATTGTGGCACTGATTTGTAATTCCCTGATGAGTAATGGTGTTAAACGTCTTCTTTGGAGAGATGTCCAAATATTTACTAATTTTTTAATTGGATTATTTTTCTTTTATTGTAAAGTTAGAATATTAGGGCTTTATCAGGTGTGATTTACAAGTATTTCTGCTCTTTCTGTGGATTATTTCTTTAACTATCATCTATTGAAGAAATTACCTAATTTAAGTTCCTGAAGATTTGCACAAGTTATTTCTTCATAGTTTTAGAGTTTTAGCTTTTACATTTAGAATCTTCAATTAATTTTGAATAAATCTTGTACATGGTGTAGGGTAGGGAACAAAATTCATTCTTTTGTGTGTGGTATCCAGTTATCCTCGTGTTACTTGTTGAGAAAACTTGTTTCCCCATAGAATGGTTTTGGCATCGCTAACAAAAATCAGTTGACCATAAATACAATCTTTATTTGTGAACTCTAAATTATATTCCATTTATCTGTATGTCTATCCTTGTCAGTACCACACTATCATGATTACAGTCACTTTAAAATTTTTAAAATTGGGAAGCGTAAATCTTCCAATTTGTTATTTATATATTTTTTAAAGATTCTTTTGGCTATTCTGGGTCCTAGCATTTGCATGTGAATATTAGGATCGATTTATTAATTTCTACAAATTGGATGTTGGGATTTTGATAGAAATGACATTGAATCTACAGAACAATTTGGGGAGTACTGACATCTGAAAAATCAATCTTCCAATCCATAAACATGAGATGTCTATTTATTTAGACATTCTTTACTTTATTTGAAAAATGTTCCTTGGTTTTCAGTGTACAACTTTTGAACTTGTTAAATTTATTTCTTAGCATTTTATTTTTTTTAATGCTATTGTATGTAGAACTTTTTAAAATTTCAGTTTCAGATTGTTGGTTGCTACTGTACAGGAACAAGACTTATTTTTGTGTGTTGATCTAGTATCTTGCAGCCTTGCAAATATATTTATTAGCTCTGTTACATTTGGTGTGGGTGTACTAGGACTTTCAGTATATAAGATCATGTCATCTGCAAACAGAAACAGTTTTTCTTCTTCCATCCCAACTTGGATTCCTTTTATTTCTTTTACTTATCTAATTGCCCTGGCTAGAAACTCTAATACTATGCTAAATATAACTGGCAGGAGTAGACATCCTTGTCTTGTTTCTGATGTTAGGGAGGAAGCTTATATTCTTTCACCATTAAACATGATGTTATCTGTAAATTTTTAGTGGATGTCCTTTAAAGTTGCTGAAGTTCATTCCTAGTTTGCTTAGAGTTTTTATCATTAAAGAGTATTAGATTTTATCAAATGCTTTTGGCATCTAGTGAGATGCTCATGTGAGTTTTTTGCTTAATTCTATTAATATGGTTTATTACATTGATTGGTTTTCATATGTAGAAACACCATTATATTTGTGGTGTAAATCTTGGTCATGGTGAATTATCTTATTTATATGTTGCTTAATTTGGTTAGTTAATATTTTGTGAGAATTTTTGTGTACATGTTCAAAAGGAGTATTCTGCAGTTTTCTTGTGATGTCTTTATTTTTTTTTTTCATTCTGGCCTCAGGGAATGAGCTTTCCAAGTGTTCCCTCTTTTGCCTTTTAGAAGAGTTTGAAAAAGATTGGTGTTAATTCTCTAATCATTTGGTAGAATTCAACAGTGAAGTCTGATACCAGGCTTTGCTTATGAGAAGTTTTTTATTAATTTACTGTCCTTAAGTTATTAAGGTCAATTGGGATTTTCTCTTTTTTGATATGAATTTCCGTAGTTCTGTCTAATAACTTATTTCATCTAGGTTATCTAATTTATTAGTGGAAAAGTATTCATTTTATTCCCTTATAGCCCTTTTTATTTATGTAAAGTTGGTAGTAATGTTCCTTCTTTCATTCCTCATTTTAGTAATTTGAGTCTCCTCTCTCACTCTCTCTCATTCTCTCCCCCCACCCCTGCCCTTAGTCTAGGTAAAGGTTTGTCAATTTTGTTAATCTTTCAAAGAACCAACTTTTGATTTCATTGATTTTTCTTGTTTCTATTCCTTACTTCATTTATTCTCCTTCTAGCATTTATTAATTCCTTGATTATCCTTGCTTGAGTTTAGTTTACTCTTCTGTTTAATATCTTAAGATGGAAGGTTAGGTTGATTTTAGATATTTCTTTTTTAAATGCAGGTATTTATAGCTATAAATTTCCATTTAAGCACTGATTTCTCTGAATCCCATAAGTTTTGGGAGGCTATGTTTTAGCTTTCATTCATATGAAGGTATTTTATAAATTTCCTTTGATTTCTTTTTGACCTATTAGTTACATAGGATTGGATGATTTTTCCTTGACCCATTAGATTACATAAGTAATTTAGTATATGTTTTAATTTCCATATACCTGTGAATTTCTGAAATTTTCTTTTGTTATTAATTTCATACAATTGTGGTCAGAAAATATACTGTAGTATCTTAATCCTTTTCAATTTATTGAAACTTGATTTGTTCCCTATGATTTAATTTACCCTGGAGGATATTCCATGAGAATTTGAGAATAGTGTATATGCTGATTTTGTTAGGTGAATTGTTCTAAATATCTCTGTTAGGTCTAATTGGTTATAGTGTTCTTCATGTCTTTTTTTATTTGCTGACTTTATGTCTAGTTGGTCTGTTATTAAAAGTGGAGTATTGAAGTTTTCAAGTATTGTTGAATTGTGTATTCATCCTTTCAATTACGTCAGTTTTTGCTTCATTTATTTAGGTCTCCATTAGATGTGTATGTGCTCAAAATGGTTATACTTTTACAAGGGATTGACCCTTTTAATATTATATAATGTCCTATTTGTCTCTAGTAATAAGTTACAATTTGACAATCTTCACTATATATTCTAGGCACATTTCTAAGCAAGTGTTACTTGTGGTTCATGTATAATTGCACTGTATTGAGAATATCAAATGGATTCTATTGTTTCTTTGGTCTCTTATTGAAAAATAATTTGTGGTGGTATTTTTATTATGTGAGCTATACAGGATGGTACTGTTTCTGTGCTATTTTTCATATGTCTCATCTGGATTATTTGGTTTACTGATTGTTGAAAAATCTGAATCTATCCCAGATCCATGTTTGTAAAGAATTTTGCTTCTCTTAAGCCTTGCTTGCTATTAATTTGTATGTTGGTGTTATTGTTCCCAATTCACCTTAAATACAGAATAATTGTTGATATGATAAACTTCAAACTTACTGTGAATATCAAACAGACTTCAACTAGAGTACATTTGCTAGTTTCAGCAGTTCTTTTCTTATAGACTTGATCACTGAAAAACTTTCCAGATAGTACAAATACTATATTTTTCATCATGCACTATTCTGTTACATTAGTGTTCCTTCTAAATGATGAAAATTTTAAAAAATCAGCATTCCATTTCTCCCATCCCTCAAAATATAAGTAACACCACAAGTCTACATGTAATTTCTAATGTATATGTTTTGCAATCTACATTAGAGAGATACTGATGGGACGTATCTCTCTGGGGAGATAAAGTGGGGAGATAAAGAGAAAATATTTTTTTTACTGAAGAAAATGAAAGAGTGATGGTAGTTCAGTTCAGTCATTGATGGCTCTAAGACTATAAGGAGACAGAAGATGGAGGAAGCTCTGAGTTTGCTGGTAAAGCTTTTTAAATTCTGGCAATTTTGAGTCTTTTCAGGAGAAAAACAATTGTTTCTTACTGGTGGTGATTTTAAAATTAAGTTCTATGTATCTCCTATATGGTGAACTGTTTGCTAACAGGTTTACATTCAGGTTGATTTTTCACTCCCCACTGCCACTTTTTTGCAATTTTGTCTTTTTCTGTCCTTTGTAGGTATTTTAATGAACAAGCATTGTGAAGCACTTGCAATTTGTTCCCATTTTTGAGACTCCCAAATTATTAATTTATCATGCTCAATTTTACTTTTAATTGGATTAGATGTTTTGTGATATATAAATTATATGTAATTTATGAAAGCTTAATATAGTTGTATCTTCCATATTCAAAATAGAGATAAAAATTGTATGAGAACAGTTTTACCTCAAATGTCAGTTATTTTGGCAACCAAGTATAATAAATAATTTAAATAGAGAAGACCAAATTCATTAGTAAATTATTGTCTGTCTCACCTAGAATAAGAAACCCTAAATTTTTTTAACTTCTCAGTATTCTTTAATTTTTTAAAAAGAATGATTCTTTTCTTAGCATTACAATATGCATGCAGCTCCTCCATGTATTATTATTTTGTGTTTCTCAACTATAAAGCAGCATTTTTCAACAAACATTCATATGCTTGCCATTTTTTCTGCCTTCTTTAGGACTAAAATCACCCAGAGATCATGGACTCCAGGGAGAAGGCAAACAAATCACAGAGGAACAACACAGTTCCTCAGATCACATTGGCAGCATGGACTCTACACCCCAGGTTTGTTACACTATGAGGAGAAATCTACACAGGGGCCATTATTCCTTGTCAGGGTTGCATGAGCAGCATGAAAATTGGTATTCAGCCCTGACAAACTGAACTTACTACTTTGTTTAAAAGTAGGAGTGGCTTTTTAGAGGGATAATGTACACTTTGCCACTTTTAGCATATGCTTTAGTTTGAATACATACTATCTACCCAACATGGGTTACAGGAATAAAAGAATGAAAGAATCTTGATTTCAATTCATAAACTCTGGATTTAAGACCCAGCTATTATATATTAAGTATGTGGGCAACTTAATCATTTCTGACATTCAAAACCCACTGCTGAATCAATACTGATACCTCATCATTGTGAAGACTAAAAATGAGTCAATCTATATAAAAATAATTGGAAACTATAAATCAGTGTACTATTAAGATTATTATTTATGAATCTAGACTGGTCCATGGTTGCATTCAATCCATTTTATGTTAGGGTAAAATTACATATATATGTAGGTGATGAAGACAGTGAACCTGTGGTAGATGGAAGCTTACGCCCTCCATGTTCATTACCTGGGCTTTTTCTCTCTCAGTTTGTCTCACTCTTATCAGTGGTGACAATTACATTATAATTTCTTGAGTTAATTTTCACTTTTTAAATTTCTCCTACCGAGATATATATTTTATGCTTAGCATTGCCAGTTTCCTATTTATAAAGCATATGCTAAATAAATAATTACCATTAGATAGCTCATTCATTTATCCAATCATTTTTTATGTACTTTACTTCATTCATTTTTTCCTTTTATTTAAAAAATTTTCTATATTGAGGTACATACTATAAAATACACAAATTTTAGTGTACACCTTGATGAATTTTGACATGTGTATACATACAATCATGTAACTATCACACAGATCAACATATCAAACTTTCTCACTGACTTTTTTTTTTTTTTTTTTTACTAATTTCACCCATCCCCTCACACCATACCTTATGGTAACCACAAGTCTGTTTTCTGTGTTTATGAGTCTATTTCAGTTTTATTTCTTCTTTCTTATGTTTGTTTTTTAGATTCCACATAAAAGTGGATTCATATGGTATTTATCTTTCTCTATCTTCCTTCTTGGCATAATACCCTCTAAGTCCATCCATGTTGTTGAAAATGGCATTTCATTCTTTCTTATGGCTGAGTAATATTCCATTGTATATATGTATGTGTGTGTGTACATGCATATATACATACCACTTCTTTATCCATTCATCTACTGATGGATGTTTAGGTTGCTTCCATATTTTGGCTTTTGTAAATAATGCTACAATAGACATAGGAGTACAGATATCTTTTTGGATTAGGGATTTTTATCTCTCCCAGTAAATTCCCAGAAGTGGAATTACTGGGTCATATGGTATTTGAGAAACTTCCATTCTGCTTCCCATTAGTGGCTGCACCAATTTACATTCCCACCAGTGGTGTACAAGGGTTCTTTTTTCCCCACATCCTCACCAACACTTGTTATTTCTCGTCATGTAGACATTAGCTATTCAGACTGGTGTGAGGTGATATCTCATTGTGGTTTTGATTTGCTTTTCCCTGATTATTAGTGATTTTTGCACACCTTCTCATATGTCTGTTGGCTATCTGAATGTTGTCTTTGGAAAAATGTCTATTTAGGTGCTTTGTCCACTTTTTAATCAGATTATCTGTATTTTTAGCATTGGGTTGTATGAATTCCTTATATACTTTGGATATGAATCCCTTGTCAGATATATCATTTGCAAATATATTCTCCCACAAACTAGGTTGCCTTTTTGTTTTGTTGATGGTTCTCTTTGCTGTGCAGAAAATTCTTAGTTTGATCGAGTTCCACTTGTTTATTTTTTGCTTTTGTTTCCCATGGCTGGGGAGATATATCCAGAATAAAGTTTCTGATGCTCATGTTCAACAGTTTACTGCCTGTGTTTCCTCCAAGGAGTTTTATGGTTTCAAGTTATATTTAGGCCTTAAATACATTTTGAATTAGTTTTGCATATAGTATAAGTTTCATTCTTTTACATGTAGCTTTCCAGTTTTCCCAACACTATTTATTGAAGAATGTGTCTTTTCCCCATTTTATATTCTTGCCTCCTCTGTATTAATTGACCTTGTAAGTATGACTTTATTGCTGGGCTATTCTGTTCCATGGCTCTGTGTATGTGTTCTTGTGCCAGTACCATGTGTTGGGATTACTGTAGTTTTGTAGTACAGTTTGAAATCAGGGAGCGTGATACCTCCAGCTTTGTTCTTTCTCAAGATTACTTGGGCTACTCAGGACATCTCATGGTTCCATACAGATTTTATGATTATGATGTGCCAGAGCTCGCTAACCTTTCGTTTTGCTGTTCAGCTTGAGGAATTTCCTTTACTGCCTTCCAAATTGCTGATCCGTTCTTCTGCATCCTCTAATCTGCTGCTGGTTCCCTCTAGTGTGTTTTTTATTTTGTCCATTGTATTTTTCATCTCTGATTGAGTCCTTTGAAATTTTTCTCTCTCTCTATTAAAGTCTTCCTTGAGCTCATCCATTCTTCTCTCAAGTCTGGTAAGCATCTTTATATTTATTGTTTTGAGCTCCTTATAGGGTAGATTGATTAACTTTGTTTCACTTAGGTTTTTTTTCTGAAGTTTTGCTTTGTGCTGTCATTTGGGACATACTATTCAGTCTCCTTGTTTTGTTTGACTTTCTGCACTTGATGCTATGAATTCATGGATGGGGCTACTTCTCCCAGTCTTGAAGGATTGGCCTTGTGTCTGAAGAGCCTCTGGATACAGTACATGGTGCCTGCTAGTTTTGAGGGGTTGGGAGTCTTCTGTATGGTTGCCAGCTAGAGCTTCTCTGGCAGGGGAGTCACTGTCAAACAGGCACAGGGCTGTGGCCATGAAACGGGATGGGGATTGAAGGGGCGCAAGGCATGGTGGACTCACATGAGCATCTTGTTAATATCACCTCAGTAGGCCCGCTGGATCTCCAACAGGCATGTTGGGTATGGGTGGGGTCAGGAAGCTACCTCCATTATGTCTGGTGTGTTCACTCACACCCTGAGCTGTCTTCACGAATAATGTGTGGTGGGATAGTAAACATTGTTGCTCATCCTGCTTTGTCCAAAGTAGCAGTGTGTGTGTGTGTTCCGGACGGGGTGTGGGAGTTGCAAACAGTGGCACTCACCAGCTCCTCTGATCCCCTGCCGTGTGGTGGCTGTCAGGTTTAAGGCATCCAACTGGTGGCAGTTTTCTGTTCCCCAGGGCAGGTGAGTTTGTGCTGAGGTAGCTCAGCAATATTCCTCCCTCTCCTGCCATTTTTTATGTGGTCTTTTTATCCCTTGTTGTGCAGAGGGTGTTCTCTTAGTTTCCTCAGGGTAAACTGTGGTGTTTACATGGGAGGGAGTGTGCTCAGGCTCTTTCTAAGCTGTTATCTTGAACATACCTCACAGCTTTTAATTGGAAAATTAGTAATCCCCAGATTTTCATTTTCTTTCTCCAGATTATCATTTATTTCTAGCAATAGTAGGCCCACTCCATTATGCTTATAAATACTATTTCCCCCAATCACTTGCCGCACTGTACCTGCTAGTACCTTTCTGTCCACCAGGTTACCTCTCAAGCTCACTGCTGGTGGATGCTTGTCAGAGAAGCTATCCAAATTATAATTACCATCAGTGATTTGGCATCTCAGCTGGCTAGGAAGTGATCCACTCCATCTGCTTAGTCTGTTACTAGACCCAACTCTTGCAGGTCGGAATACCCATGAAGCCGACTCTTAAGATTTTTACTCCAACTTTAGAAGGCAATGCTCTTAGAATTAACACTATAGGGGGAGGGAATGGGATCATGCTTAGGCTGAGGGAGAAGTTGGAGTCTGGCTGACCTCTGGCAAGTTCGGAAGCTGGCACTGATATTCAGAGTTGTCTTGAGCTGGGATAATGACCCAAATCATAAATCCTTGTATTAACTAGTCACTGGACTTAGGCTGTACCTTCTATGGGGACATGACCTCACACAAGAAGGCTTTCTTCAGATGAAGGCAGTTTCCAAAGGGTTAACATTTGAAGGTTGTTTGGTAGCAGCACTTGCCAAAACTGGGTGAAATTATCCTTCTGATGGAGATATCTGGGCAATACAATACAATTCACAGTATTTTTCAATTTCATTACATCAAGCAATGTACTATAAAGCTGTATCTGTTGATAACATGTGACTCAAAACAGGGAACCAAACGTACATGACCCTGTCTCAGGAGAAACACTGTTGCCGTAGCAATAATACAAATATGTCACTACTGTTGGCTCTCAAATGATAAAATCCAGTTGTGACATTATTAGGGAAAATAAATAAATACAATTTTCTCATGACTATCAGAAGCTGAAGTATGGAAGGATAATTACATTTACAAATATATAGGGAAGTCACTCACCATAAACATTCAGATGTTCACCTTCCTTTTAACTACTTGTCATTGTCCTCACACCTACCCTCTGGAGGTTAGGTATTTAAAGTTTAATTAAACTTGGAAAGCAGTTGGCATTTTGTTTTCTATGGGTTGGGAAGACTCTTGGATAGCTCAACTTCTTGATTTTAAGTGCTTTTTTTTTTTTTTGGCCCTTGGTTTTCTGGTATATGGTAGAGCTTAAAAGAGTCTCACTGGTTTCTACAGTAGTGGTATCTGTCTTTACCTTTAGTCATTGCTTTTTCTTCCAGTGTCTCCTGCTTCTCTGAAGCTTGTGAGTTGTTAATGAGTCTATCCAGTTGAGTCAGGCCCTGCCCTGCCCTGCCTTACCTCTCCCCAGCTTCTCTTCTCTGAACAATGGCTGGACACCTGCATTATTAACCCAGTTGTGCTGCCCAGCAGAGATGCTGTAGTGACACCCTTTGCTAGCTAGTCACTCAGCACCATCAGACTGCCTGCAGCTCACAAAAGGACATGTGGGAATGCCAACATACCTGTGAAAGCTAGAAAGTTCTGAGGAGCAACTTTCCCCTGCCCAGTAAAAACTTCCCCAGACATCATATCTTCTTTATTCTTCCTCTTCTTCTCTGGATCTGGAATTGTGAGATAGAACCAAGTAAACATAAGTTACAAATTACATATATGTATCTTAGCCAGTCCCCTTCATTCATTAATTTTAAATGCTTTCTAGGAGACAGATCTAAGATGATGGTGAAGAATGAGCCTGTATACACCTCCCATGTACAAACCAAATCACACATAGCAGTTCATCACAAGAAAGAAATAAGGCCAGAGTGAACCCCTTCTGCACAGTGAGGGATAAAATGTGCAGAGACTCAGTGGGTCTTTAGGAGAGTAGAGGACAGGTGCTCTCAACCCTTAGGTACCTACCTGCCTGTTTCTGCCCCTCATTTTCTTTTCTTTCCCTATCCTACTTCACTTCTCCCTTCTCTCAGCTGAAGATACCTCTCCCTTTTCCACATCCTCTCAAGGAACTCAAATATTCTTAAGAGCTATGAAAGTCATTTGTTTGTAGGCAATCTTTGCTTTCATCCCTGCAACCAAAAACTCCTTAGGGAAAAACAAAATGATAGCTACATTCTTGGTAAAGGAAGATAAAAGTGTACACAAATTAAAGCCTTAATAAACGTTGTGGCCATACATTATAAAACTCTTCTTCTCAATAATACTCTCAGGTAAGTGTCATTATGAACTACAAACTGCTTGTTCCCCAAACATTTAGTGAGTGTAAATATAAATGAACCCACTTATGGAAAAACTAGCTTCATGTCCTGAGGTCACTTTTCTGAGCCTCAGATTTCTTGCTTATAAATGAGGATGGAAGATGAGGTGATCTCTGAGGAATTTTCCAAGCCCCAAATCTGCTTCTATGTTATTGAAAGTATATGAAGAAAAACAGTTCAGTGGGGTTGCAACTTATAAAAAATTTAACTTATTCCAGCCAGATATTCTTCATCTTAGCAGATTTTATGTCACAATGGGAACAGATGTCATTTGACTTTGTAATTTCAGTTTAACTGATTTACAGGTTTATGGTACCCTGCAGTGCAGTGGCTTCTCTATGTAGAAGAGAATTGCTACTCTAGAAGATCTTTAAATTCTATGATAGAAAATTATGCTTATGTTTCATGCAGAAATCGTAACTGCCTTTCTGACTTTCCCAAGGACCTGCCCTTGGCCTTCTTTTCCTCTGTTCACTCTTGCTTTCACATCTTCTTAGGGAATCTGAACTATGTCTCTCCAACCCTTTCTTAGTTCACCCTACATTTCCATCTGCTTGCTGAATATCTCCACTTTTATGACCCATAAAGACTAAAACTCAACATGTCACAAACAGACTCACTTTGTCTCCCTTCATTCTGCTATGACATTTTTCTATGATTCTTATCTGCACCTTCTCAGTTGCTAAGGCTGGAGAACTTTGCTATTAGAATCCTGCCTTCCTGTTAGTAATGGCATTCTAGAATAACACAACTGCTACGAGTACTAGCTCTGGAGTGAGACATCACGGGTTCGCATCTCAGCATCCCTGCTCCTAGCTAGTCTTGGCTCTCTCTACAAAATGGAGCCAGTAATCCTCCACTTAGGCTTGCTATGAACATAGAACTGTATAATCACCCAATAAATGATAATGATTATCCTAGTTGAGTTCCAAAATCTTTAATATTTTTCTCAAATCTCTACTCCCACTTGCACTAAGATAATATGAACTTGCCTTGCCTCACACATAACCTTTACCCTGGCTCCTTTTTGTCATTTTAACCACCTATTTATCGAATCAGCCTCTGGCTTCCCATTTCTTATAGAATCTCTTCTCATATCTGATTTCCTACTGAATGAAGTAAAAATTCTTTATCTAGCATTCAAGACCACTCATGATCTAGGTCCAATGCCCTTTTCCAAATATATTTGCTGTAGTTCCCTTACCTGTTACTAAAATCCAAACAACTAAATGTTACTTTCTTCCAGCCATACTGTGTAATTTGCCCATACTCATATTTACCTTGCATGTTCTCCCTGCCAATATCTCCATATCCATGAAGGAGCTCCAATACTACTTAGGTAGTTACATCTCCCATTACCTGAGAGTTTTTTCTCCTCCTCTAATTTCTTATACTTAACCTGTACTTCACTTACAGTGATCACCTCCTGTCTCACTTTTATTAAAATTGCTCATGTACCTAACACATCTTCCTTATTTAGCTGCCAACTACTTCAGGGAAGAAACCATCTCATATTTGCATACTCCAAATAGCTGCTTCCATGGAAATGTAAGTAGACCATATTTTTTGAGAATGAATGAAGAAGGGGCAGATCTAAGATGGTAGCACAGAAAGAGCTTGAGCCTACCTCCTCCCACATATACCCCAAACCTACAACTACGCACAGACTAGTTCATCCTGAGGAAGAATGAAGGACTAAGTGAACACCCTCTGCACAATGAGAGAGAAAAAAGACACATAAAAACGTGGCAGGAGAGACAGAGACACAGTAGTGGAGGGATTTCCCCTTGCAACGGGGAGGGATATCCCTGAGGTACCAGAGCACAGACTCACCTTCCCTGGGGCACAGAAAAAAAGCTATTGAGTTGGAGGGATCAAATCTGACTGCCAAATGGCAGGGGAGTGCTGCAACTCTCCTGGGGACCAGAGATGCTAGTGAGCATCACTGTAAGAGATACTCCACACCTGAACTGTTAGCATGAATGGGAGAAAGGCGAAGGCTATTATTTACATTCCCCCAGACACTGCTGGGAGCAGGCAGAACGTCATTGTTTACATTCTCCCCAGACACTACTATGCAGATGGAATCAAGGTGAGCAAAACAGTGTTCACATTTTCCACCCATGTTGACAGTGTAAACAGGAGCAGGGTCAGGATGAACACACCTGATCTAGGCGTGACAGGAGTAGACACCAAGACCTCACCCAAACAGGCCTGTCAAAGATCCAGCAGTCCCAGAAAAGTGGCACAAGCATGACACTCATGTGGATTCATTCTTCCTTCTGTTCCAGATGGTGGTCCCATTTGCACTACCCCAGCATGGTACTAATCCAGGAGACACAGAGTGCATCTACCTAGTTGCCCCATTACCATGGATCCAGATGATGACCCCTTGGGAGACCCCTGCTACATGCCACTCTAGCATTCAAGATAGTGATGCTAGTGGTGGGGTCCCTAGTCACCTCACCAGAGAGGTTCCAACACATTTTCCACATGGAAGCCCCTTGCACTATGCACCTTCAACACTGGCTGTCCTGCCAGTGCAGCCCCAGATGGCAACCACAGAGAAGATGCCAATCCAAGCCCTGGCAACACCAGCAAGGGAACTTGGTGGTCCATGCCTACCCAGCCGTCAGCCAGCCAGAAAAAAACACCAGGCACACACAGTCTACCAAGAGGACATTCCTATACAAGGCCACATCTTAAAGACTGAGAGAGGGAGCCCTTTTGCCTAACCCATAAGAGCAAAGCTAAACATATTGATGAGACACAGATTTCATGAAATGAAAGAACATGACAAAACTTAAGAAAAAGAACTAAGTGAAACAGAGTTAAGCAATCTACTAAACAAGGAGTTTAAAGTAATGGTTATAAAGATGCTCACCAGACATGAGAGAAGAATGGATGAAATCAGTAAGAATTTTGATAAAGAGATTAAAAAATATACTAAAAAATGAGATAAAGAATACAATAAATGACACAAAAACAACACTAGCAGGAATTAATAGCAGACTAAAAGATGCAGAAGAACAGATGTGATTTGGAAGACAGAGTAATGGAAAGTACTCAAGCTACCCAGCAAATGAAAAAAAGAGCAAAAAGAAACGAGGGAATGTTAACAGAGCACAATATCATATATCCTGAAATTCATACTATAGGACTTCCAGAAGGAGAAGAGAGGGAGAGAAAGGCGTAGAAAACTTATTTAAAGAAATAATAGCTGAAAACTTTCCCAGCCTAGGAAAGAAAACAGACAGCAATGTTCAGGAAGGACAGGGAGCCCAAGTAAGATACAGGCAAAGAGAACCACACAGACACATAATAATTAAAAGGTCAAAGATCAAAGACAAAGAAACTTAAGCAGCTTGAGAAAAGCAACAAGTTACCTACAAGGGAAACTCCATAAGGCTATTACCTGATTTTTCAGCAGAAATTCTACAGGCCAGAAGGGACTAGCATGACATATTCAAAGCGCTGAAAGAGAAAGACCTACACCCAAGAATCCTCTACCCAACATATCATTCAGCATTTGAAAGGGTGATGAAGATCTTCTTGGATAAACACAGGTTAAAAGAGTTCACCACCAGTAAACCAGCCTCACAAGAAAAGTTAAAAGGCCTTCTTTAGGATTAAAAAAGTCCATAATTAGAAGAAAGAAAATTATGGAAAGGAAACATTACACTGGTAAAACTAAAAAGATAGCAAACTTAGTAGACCAATCACTTAAAAGCTGACATGAAGGTTAAAGGACAGGAGTAGTAAAATAAACTGCTTATAAAGTCGGTTAAGGGAATCCTTAAATAAAAGGTGTTAAAGAAGACAACATATATATAAAAAAATGAAGGATGGGGGGTTAAAAATGTAATGCTATTAGAATGGATTTGAATTTAAGTGACTGTCAACTTAACATAGACTATTATATATATGTAAGTACATAAAGACTACATATGTATGTAAGACTTCATATATAAATCACATGGTAGCCACAAACCAAAAACCTATCTGATACATAAAAAATAAAGAGAAAAGACTCCTATTATAACACTAAAGAAAGGAATGAAATGACTAAATTCTCATTCAAAAGGTAACTGAATAGATTAAAAAAAAAAAGACCCATAAAAATGCTGCCTAGAAGAGACAGAGACTCACTTTATATCCAAAGACACACAGGTTGAAACTGAAGGGATGAATAAATATATTTCATGAAATGAGAGATGAAAGCTGTAGTATTAGTACTTATACTGACAAAATAGATGTTGAAACAAAGACTGTGAACAGAGAATAAGATGGCCATTATATAATGATTATGGGCTCAATCCAGCAAGACAATGTAACAATTACAAATATCTATGCACCCAACAGAGAAGCACCTAAATATATACAGCACACATTAACAGACATGAAGGGAGACACTGACAGTGATACAATAATACAAGGGGACATTATGACCCCATTTACATCAATGGATAGATCATCCAGACAGAAAGTCAATAAGGAAACTGCCAATCTGAATGACACTTTAGAGCAAATGGATGGAATAGTTATACACACAACATTATATCCCCCAAAGCAGAATATTCATTCTTTTCAAGACTACATGGAATATTCTCCAGGACAGAGCATATGTTAAGTCACAAAGGAGTTTTAATAAATTTAGGAAGATAGAAGTCATACCAACCATCTTTTCCAACAGGAACAGTATGAGACTGGAGATGAATTATAGGAAAAAAAATTGGAAAAAACACAAACATGTGGAGGCAAAACAGCATGCTACTAAACAACCAATGGATCAATGAATAAATTAAGGAGGAAATAAAAAATACTTGGAGAATAATAAAAATAGAAACACAATGATGAAAAAAATCTTCGGGATGCAGCAAAAGCACTTTCAAGAAGGAAGTTTATGGCATTATAGGCCTATGTCAACAAATTAGAATAATTTCAAATAAATAATCTTACCCTACACCTAAAGGAACCAGGGAAAGAACAAAGAAAATGCAAAGTTAGCAGAAGGAAGGAAATAATAAAGATCACAGCAGAAATAAATGAAATGAAGACTTAAAAAAATGCAACGGATCAATGACATTAAGAGGTCATTCTTTGAAAAGACAAACAAAATTGAGCAACGTTTTACTAGACTCATAAAGAAATAGAGAACCCAAATAAATAAAATCAGAAGTGAAAGAAAAATAAATAATATCAGAAGTGACACCCAAATAGAGAACACAAATAAAATCAGAAGTTAAACCCAAATAAATAAAATCAGAAGTTAAACCCAAATAAATAAAATCAGAAGTGACACCACAGAAATACAAATTGTAAGAGATTACTAGATTACTATGTAAAATTATATGCCAACAAATTGGACAACCTAGAAGCAATGGATATATTCCTAGAAACATGTAATCTTCCAAGACTGAACCAGGAAGATACAGAAAATTTGAACAGACCAATTACTAGTAATGAAATTGAAGCAGTAATCAAAAAACCCCCAGCAAACAAATCCAGGTACAGATGGCTTCACAAGAGAATTCTATCAAATATTTAAAGAGTTAATACCTATCTTCCTCAAACTATTCCAAAAAATTGAAGAGGAAAGAAATCTCCCAGAACATTCCATGAGGCCAGCATTACTTTGATACCAAAACCAGATAGACTTGCTCCAAAAGAGGAAAATGACAGGACCAATGGCCCTGATGAACATAAATGCAAAAGTCCCCAACAAAATATTAGCAAAACAAATTCGTTAAAAGGATCATTCACCACAACCAAGTTATATTCCAAGATGCAAGAATGGTTAAATATCTTCAAATCAATCTGTGACACACCACATTAACAAACACGATAAAATCCATATGGCCTTCTCAATAGATGTTGAAAAAGCATTTGACAAAATTCAGCATCCATTCATGATAAACGCCCTCTGCAAAGTGGGCATAGCAGAACCTCAAACATAATAGAGCCCATATATGACAAACTCATAGCTAACATCATATGACCAAAATCTGAAAACTTTTCCTCTAAGATCAGGATCAAGATGAAGACACCCACTCTCTACGTTTATTCAACATCATCTTAGAAGTCTTAGCCATAGCACTCAGGGAAAGAAAAAGAACTCAAAGGCCTTCAAATTGGTAAGGAAGAAGTAAAACTGACACTATTTTCAGATGACATGTTCTCTGCATAGAAATCCCTAGTCTCCACCAAAAAACTACTGGAATAAAATAATGAATTCAGCAAACTTGCAGGATACAAAATCAATATACAGAAATCTGTTGTGTTTCTATATACAAATAATGAACTGTCAGAAAGAGAAATTAAGAAATCAATGCCATTTACAATTGCATCAAAACAGTAAATAACCTGGGAATAAATTTAACCAAGGAGGTGAGACAACTATAAGACACTGATGAAAGAAATTGAAGAACTCACAAGCAAATGGGAAGCTTTTCCTTGCTCAAGGGTAGGGAGAATTAATATTGTTGAAATGGCCATATTGCCCCAAAGCAATATACAGATTCAATGCAATCCCTACCAAAATACCAATGGCATTTTTCACTGTACTAGAGAAAATAATCCTCTCATTTGTATGGAACCACTAAGACCACAAAATAGCCCAAGCAATCTTGAGAAAGAAGAACAAAGCTGTGGTTGTCACTGCCCCTGATTTCAAGAGCTACAGTAACCAAAACAGCCTAGTACTGGCATCAGAATAGATGCATAGAGTAAGGAAGAGAAAAGACAGCCCAGAAATCAACCTTCCCTATATTATCAAGTAATACATGACAACAGGCAACAATATACAATGAGGTAAAGACACTCTCTTCAATAAATGATGTTGGGAAACTAGAAAACTACATGTAGATTAATGAAACTGTGCCACTGTGTCATACCATACACAAAAAGTAAAATGGATTAAAGACAGAAATATAAGACCTGAAACCATAAAACTCCTAGAAGAAAACATAGGCAGTAATCTCTTGAACATCAGCACTAGTAATTTTTTTCTGGATATATCCTCCCAAATAAGGGAAAACAAAACAAAAATAAACAAGTGGGACTATATCAAACTAAAAATCTTCTGCACAGCAAAGGAAACTATCAACAAAATGAAAAGACAACCTACTTTATGGGAGAATATATTTGCAAATTATGTACCTGATAAGGAGCTAACATCCAAAATATATAAAGAACTCACACAACTCAACACCAAAGAAAACAAATAATCTGATTAAAAAATGGGCAGAGGACCTGAAAAGACATTTTTCTAAAGAAGACATACAGGTGGCCAACAGACACTTGAAAAGATGCTCAACATAACTAGCCATAAGAGAAATGCAAATCAAAACCACAATGAGGTAAACAGAACAGACTGGTAGTTACCTTTGGGGGTGGGGGTGGGGAGATGGGTGAAATAGGTGAAGGGGAAAAAAGTGAGAATGTCTGGTCTCTGATCTGGGCAATGAGTATATGAGTTTGTATACATGGCAAAATTTATCAAGTTATAAAATATAAACAAAAATACTGAAATAAAAAGAAATGTTTTCTTTTCCTATGTATTTAAAATTATACTGGAGACAGAAGATTCTACAGTGACCCATTTACAAATAGTAGTAATCCTTATATTTCCTATCTAACTTTAAAAAAACGCTTTCAAGTTATTCAACACCAGGGAGAATATTATGTTACTTAAAGTGGAATATACAATCTACAGTTTTAAAAGGAAATTTGTTCCAATGGGATTGTTTCTTTGTTTGCCTTTCTAAATCCTCAAGGCAAAGTTCTTTCATATAAAGAGAGTATTGCTTTACTTAATTTGGGCCTTTATCTATTTGCAAATATGTGTATTTCCTAATATTTCCTTTGCCACGAATATCAATACAATTTCCATCTCTGAAAAAAATTTGTTAAATAGACAAAATAGTATCTGTTTTCTCCAGTGGCTCCTCAAGAACATATGCGATGTCATTAAGCCATAAACATAGATAATAATTGCTCAGCTCAGTGCCATCCAAAATGCTTCAGTATGAAATTCGCTGAAAAATTTTAACACATTAGCATATAAGAAAAAGTAAGCAATTATATGTTAGTTAATGACCAACTCAAACAAAACATAACAATCCTTTTTCATACCTGGATTCCAGTTACATATTTATGGTGTGGATGGGGCTCTCCATGCTGAAAGTTGTATTCTATTTTTCTTAGATGGACATTTACAAGACGATATTCTCCCCTGTATAAAGTTTAAAAGGCAATAAAATCTCAATTGCACTAAAAAGAGTAAGAAACAATGACATTTGTGATCTCCCCAAAGAAAGTGTCTATATATCTCCTTCAGATGCAGTGTTCCTATATAAAAACCAGTATTTCACTTAACTGGAAATTTTATGATTATTTTTGTAAGATTACTTTTAGCCACTTGAAATTCATATTCAGACATTATATATAATAAATAGGTATGATTTTCCTTATTAGACATTTCTAGTTCAATTGCATTTTGTGTACATCAAATACTAAGTCATCAGTGTCCCCTACAGATCGGAGTAGATCTCATTTCTTCAATTAGAATCACTTGAAGAGTTTTTTTTTTTTTTAATACCAATGCTTAGGCCACACACCCAAAATAATTCCAATTCAGTTGGGCTGGTGTGGGCCTAGACACTGCATTTCTCCCAGGGGTAAGAAGCACTGCTCCCAAATTCTTCAATGTTATTTAAAGTTTCAATAGTCAGGACAACAAAACTGCAGATTAACTCTTATTAGTTCTTCATAATCATACTTTTTTGCATCATCCACATTGCCTTTATTTTTCTAAACTCATTCCTTAACCTTAAACTTTAAAGTAAGTTTTGAGATGAAAATTAATCCACAGATGATATATCAAGACAAGAAAAATGGGTCACCCTCTAAAAAATGTCCAATTCATCTGCACAGTGATAGAGAGAAATACTAGTTCTAGAAATTGATATGGTATAAAAATGGGAAATTCACAATTTGTTATATTTAAAGACTCTAGGCCTCAAGGGGAAAATATTACTTAAGTATTTTTTCTATGATATGTTACTTGGCTTTCACAAAGAAAAATTTCACTCATATTCAATTGTGAGATTTGTTTTTCAAATACTTTTTCAAAATAAAGAGTCGATATATCATAAGGCACCAGAGATGATTAGTGTAGCTTCAAATTCAATTCTAATTTTAAATTTTGTTCTAGAACCAAGTTCATTCTTCCCTCTTTTCTCCTAAATATCAAGATTACATGTGCCAGTGAAACTAATAAGACAAGTGATACTTAATTCATGACTATACACAAATATCATTTGGGTTGTGTTGTCCCATCCCTCTTCAATCTCTTAAATCCACTTGGCCTGACAACTTGACACAACAACTGTCTTTATTGATAAAGCACATATCACCCAGGACAAACTGGTGAGTTTAAAAAATGTTCTTGTCACAGGAGAATTTATCCCTGGTCTTCAAACTGTATGTTCAGTCATATTTTATGATTTGGTTTCAAAAGCTGTGGCTGCTCAAATTGATGAGCTGCACTGGTACCCACAGTACGAGCATCCTATTTTTTCAACCAAAAATCTATCACTTCGTGGGGAGAACCAAGGTCGGGGTGTATGTACCTACAGCCTTTTCCACTCAGACGTGGGAAAAAAAGAGGAGTTATGAAGGTAGATAGGGGTGAAGTGCCTTCTTGACTAGTTCTCAAATTTCCCAATCTCCTTTAACAGTCCTTCTGGTTAACCAGAAAGCAAAGGAATAAAAAAAGGATAGAATGCTGAGACCTTAAATCAGTCTTCATTTTTCCAGAGAATATGATCTTCAAAGCAGCGCCTCTCAAACCCCATGTTGAAATTCAAAACTGTTTTATAGGCCAAAAATGGGGCCTGTGATTTTACATTTCTAACAGGTGATGCTGAATGAGGTTTCTAACAGGTTGCTGATTCAATTGCTCAGCACAAGTGCCCAATGTAGTCTCTATGCTAATTCACTTCTTTGACCTACCTTAGACCCACACATTTCCAAGACTAGTGGTCAAATGGAACAGGGTAGCATTGGGCATTTATGAATCAATTGTTTATTATCCTGCCCTATGGATGAGTATAGAAGGATATGCCAGTTATCCTTAATTAAGTAACTCATTACCTCTGATTAGAGAAAAAGAGCATCCTCTTCAAATTTCAGCACACTCTCTACCTAGCATATGCATAACCTTTACCATGAAAATATCATATTTTAGCAATAAATTTCAAAGATTGATCTACTAATGATCTGGCCATAAGACTACTTACTCTCAGCCACTGGAACAACTAGACTCAGAATTGAATTCAGATTTTCTCTATGTGTAAAGAAATGGAATAAGTGGCAATAAGTTAATAGGTTCTGTCACTACTGGAGCAAACTAACTGCTTTTTAAAAATTAACCTGAACCTTATCCTCATTCAGTAGTTGATGGAATTGAGAGATGGAATACTACATGTATTATTTATAACAGTAATAGAAAGATCAAATAATTTTTTCTTGACTTCATTCCTTGCATGTTTTTAACTTTCAGTTTGCATCATTTGGAGACTACACTGAATTTGAGGAGAGGACTGCCACAGACCCTAATTAGTACCAACATTTATACAATGCTTAATGTGACCAGGCAGGCGCTGTTCTAGATATTAGCTTAATGAATCTTCATGAGGTTTGTGTAAGGAAACTGAACAATTTAGAAACTGTCTCTAGATTATGTATCTGAAAAGCATCAGAGGCAGGGCTTGAAGCCACGCATTCTAACTACAGTGCCCGTGCGAGTAACCACTATATGATTCTGATTTGTTAGCTGTATGTGGGTGCAAAATGTGATTTCAGAGAGATGAGGGACGGTCCTCCCACACAGCCCCTGACCCAAATTCCTTCAACAGAAACCAAAGCTATAGATATTTTGCACTTATATCTCATTCATTTTACTTAACAAATTTAGCACAAATTAACTAAATATACTTACCACTTGTGCTTAGGAAAGTAACGACAACTTTGTACAAATCCACGTGTTCATTTCTTCAGTCCCTACACCCACACTGCTAAGTCCTGGAAGAAAAGATCACAATTGTTTGTCCTGAAGTCACAACACAGTATCTCCAGCCTTAGTTGTGTGCTCAGATTTTCTTAGAAACCTCCCCTTCAATTGGCAATTTACATCACTGCCACTCCCTTCAGCATGGCCACCCCATTGTCCTCTCACTCTCAGCAAATATCCTTGGCTCATTTCCTAACGACTACTGAATCCATGTGGTGTGAAGTCCCTTAAATCCCCTCACTCTCAAAAACATTGCTGCAATTTCTGTCCAGGCTTTCTCTGCTTCATTTGGTTTACTTGGAAATAATTCCCCTCCTCCCATCCAAAACTTACCTTACACCTCTGCTATGGGTCCCACCCCCACCACCCTTCTTCCTCTCTTTTCATCAGACTCTTTGCTCTACCACTTCAATGTCTTCTGTGCTCAAGTTTCTCCCAATATTAAAAAAAAAAGAATAAAAGAAAACTATACTCGATCTTATTACCCTTTTTAACTAGGGCTGTATCTCACCCCTCACCCTCATGAAAATTATTTTAAAGAATGATATTCACTTGTTTTCTATCTTTACATCTTCATCTCTTGCTTTCTCAGTCTGTGTACTTATTGATTTACATTCTTAAAAATCACAAAACACATTATACTAAACTCTAATGGGTATCTGCTAGTTTTGATCTTTTAATTTCCTCATCTTTTGACCTTATTATTAGTTCCTTTTATTTTAAATGATCTCTGCCACTCTTTTTTAGGATAGCACTGTTTTCCTCTGGTAAACAGAGATAGGTAAGAATGAACAAATGGTGAAATTGGGAAGTTAAAGAAGAAATTTGAGGACATGGGATTGTCATATGTTGCTCTGACATGGCTCCATAGAATACCAACACTTGAAGGCCCAGTGGGGTAGACCATTCATTTTAGTTTTGGTTATAGACTATTGCTCTGACATGTTTCTCTAAATAACAGAGAAGGATGTGAAATACTCTCTAAGTCCCCTTGTTCCTACAGCAGTCATAAAAACTCTCCTCCTGAGAGACGAGCCTGGTGAAAAATAACCAGAAAGAGGAAAAGTTCATCTCAGGCAAAGTAATGCCTTTTTGATCCCATGTGACCTTCTTGAGTGTAGCGTTCACTGTCATAAGCGAAGTCAGAGAATTGCATGGGGTGTTTACAAAGTAGTGCATAGCACCTCCAAATTTAGCTAGTTAGCCATGTTTCCCAGGAAACATTCTCCCAGTTCGGGGAAAGTCTGATAAAGATAGTATCCAGAATTTTACATGTTCCTAAAGTTATGTGTAACTTGAAGAAGACAATTTGATACATAAAATATCTGTTTCTGGAAGATTTGTTCACATATTAAAAAATACCTCCCTAGTCTTGTTTGACTCCTGGGCTTATTAATTCTCTGCCTCAGTTTTCTCATCTATAAAATGAGGATAACAAGAGAATGTGTACCTCAAAGGGTTGTTGTGAACATTAGGTATGTAAATCTGTTTACGTGCTAATTACTATTATTATTTAGTACTTTCATTTCTATCAACTTCATTTTGGGTTTCCTGTTCATACAAAATCACTGAGGAACATAAACTTTCTTCTACTGATTAAATCAATTGATTGAATGCACAACCGCAAATAGGCAAAAAACAAATACCTTTAATCTTACAGATGATGAGAGACTTGCAATCTCAAGTCACATCAGGTTTCTCATCACTTGTAAGCAGGTAAGAAGGAGGCCTAACAGCTGTTGTGTGGATTAAATGATAAACTATGTTGTGTACTCAGTACATAGAATTGGTTTATTGTTTTAATTATGGTAGTTGTGATTTGCAGAATCATCATTTAGTGCTGAGATTCCATGTTTATTCTATTTACATTAGCTGCACTTAATGGTGACGGTGACTGGAACAATGACCGTAAGAGTGATTTTTGTATTGCTCTATTCTATCACATTCAGGAAGAAAATTTAATTCAGTCTAGTTAGTGCCCTTCTCATGTGCCTGTACCTTTTTCTTAGAGATCAGCCCTGTTGTTCTTTCTCACGTGCTATCTTAGCTTCTTAATCTTTACCTCTATACTACTACTCAGGCAGAATTTTCACAAAATTCAAAGAAAATACTCAACCAATGTCATTCATTGGTTTCATTCACATATATAATCAAAATCATTTTCTGTGAATTTCAACATTTTATTCCTTTGATGTTTTTAATGCTTTGAAAAAGTATTATCTTGCAGAGATTCTAGACTTACTCTTGTTACCTTGGTGCGTATGTATCTCTCTCACTGTGAGGGAGGGTGCAGATGTGTGTGTGTTTGGAGTAGAAAAATAGATTATAAGATTTAAATATTCAATATTACAGAAAAGGAACAGATAACACCAATTAGTAATAGTAATGAATGATGAAGGACTTGGTAAAAAGCAGCCCTTCCTTCTCCTTTTTCGTGATGCTTGCATGGTGTTCTGATTTCTTGTGGTTATCAATCTTTATGCTGCTTCTTTGAAATCAGGCCAGACTGTTACCACTTTAACTCAATTTTAGTAATCACAGAGTGGCAACTAGACGTAAAATAAATCTACCACAAATAATATCCGTTGAGATATTTTAGATAACTTACTGCTATAAACTTAAAATGAAAAGCTAATAGAAAGGAGTATTAGATGGGGAAGTTTTCAGTAGAGCAACATAGCTTTCTTCCAAAGTGAGGTTTTACTTGCTCTGGATCCAAAACCCAGGAAGCATACAAAATACTCACCACGAGGAAAGTAATTGCATTCTTCATAACAAGAATAAGTACATGCATTTCTACCCCTTTCAATCAGGTAGCATGGAATATGTGAGGTATAATAAATAAATGATACCCTATCTGATTTTATCCCTTATATTTCCCTTCTAAAGTTATTTAAACATGAATATTCATTATATGGAACATTCATCAAAACAATGCACATTTAAATCCTGCAATGTGTTAAAAATTATAAATTTCTTAGGATAAATGTTTTTTTTCTCTACGTAGTTCTGTGGTTATTCTCCTTTTAGTTTCAAGATATAGTTGTATTGTTATTTCCAATATTTCATAATCATCCCTTATATTTGCCTGATGGTTAAATTTTAAAGAACACTTTTACTCTATTACCTCCTTATCCTCACACCCTTTTCATACTGTAGTACTCAGAATCTTTATCAAAGTAACATTGTTCTGATTTGGACTTTCACAGCAGTTTTGGAGGATTTTGAGGGCACGGAGGTACAGTCTGTGATTTAGTTATTTCTTCACCAAGTAAACTCCACAGAAAAACATACTTTTCTTTCATTATACTCTCCATTTTCCTCATTAATAAATAGTTGGAAACTAAGATAGTTACCAAATTACACTAAGGCTTATACTGAAGCATTAGTACACATTTCCAAAGTATATAGCTATGATATGTGGAACATAAAGTCCTGAAAGATACTCCTATTCAATATTGGTTCTGTGTTGTATTCCTTTTCTCATTTTGGCCCACCCTTTTTCTTATGTTTTATATTTTCCTCTCATCACATTATAGTTACTAAATAACTGACCGACATTCATCTATCATGCATTTCTAAAGTTATGTGTCCACAGGATCTTTTGGTTTCTCATGATTCTCTTAATATACCACAGAATTAGGGTTTCCAAAGCACAACATACGTCTCATGTGAAACACTGAGCTAAATCCCAAGGTGAATGTTCTAAACATACTTACAGAAAATGGAGAAATGAGCGATTAAAAGAAATATATTAAAAGAATATATTTGAAAATGTCTAAAATAGCTAATAAAAAAACAAATAACTAACTAGCCTTAACCAGGAGGTACATTCCATTTTTCAGCCAGGTACATGGAGCACTGAGAATCGAAGGATCTTCTAAACAGCTGGAATCCCCCCCGTAGATCCAGCGTCCACAGAATTACCCGACGTCCCTCTGCCACTGTGTCCACCTCCTGAGAGCTACAAACTACACAGCTCCTTTAGGAAAATGAGAAATCACTGGGTTCCCTGCAACAATCCTCTGATTCTTTCACTACCTCTCCTCATGAAATCCCTGAGCATATATAGGTAATCTGATTCAAGCAAGTTTTATTATATAATCATATTTTCTAAGTGTGATTTTTTAAAAAAATTTCATTTACTGATAATAAAATCAATCAGTGGAAATGGGGAAAGGAAGTAATGCCTTTTTAGTATCCACTTGTACCAAGCACTACACTGGGCACTTTAAGCTACTTCATTTATTCTAAAAATCAAGGATTATTTGATAAGCATAAAGAATTAGCTAAAGCTGAAGATCTGAAAGGTAAATGACTTCATGCATATAAATCTTATGAATATTAATCTTAAATACTTTAATACTTGTAATGTAATATCTGTAATAAAGAGATGACTACCATTTAATTATTACTATATCTCGGCCTATGGCCTAAAGACTTGGATGGAAGACCTATTTTCAATTATAGCCAATCCTGCATTTTCAATTAAGCAACCTTTAATTATTTTATGAATTATAAAATATTTTCTTCAGTAATTTTAACTTGAATCATTGGGGATTTTATTTTGAATAGCTGTGAACACAATGAAGACTAGCTATTGGAAATTAAATACCTAAAGCACTGCAGCTTTATAGAGACTTCTGATTGGGAACTGTATGATACGAATCGGCCAGTTAATTAATATGCTTTTATATAGTACCATCAAATTTATATATCTGTAATGCATTTTAAATAATATGTTTTAAAAGATAAACTAATATTGTATCATTTTCCAAATAAATTCATGGGAGCTCAATTCTGGGGAACACTGAAAACACATACCTCAGAATTTTCCCAATTGAGGTGTAAAAAGGTAGGTAGGATTTTTACCATGCAATTTCCAGGGAGGCAGTTTCTAGGGAGGTTTAGTTCCCTGATATTTCTAACCTGTCACCCATACATGCAGAGTTAGTTCCATGGTCAGAGAAAGTCCTCTGGCAACAAGATGCAGGTGCCAGATGTTGGAATATGTGCTGAAAGGTAGGCTGGAATGGAGGGAATAGGTAAGTGCTCAGAGGATATTTTAAGGAACTTAGCATCTGTTATCTGTCAAACAATGTCTTGTAGAGGAAACATCCTTTTAAGAATGAGAAATCAATGAAAGGCAGTATTATGTAATGAATAATTGCCTGGTCACTGGAGTCTGATAGACCACAAGTCAAATCTGGACTGTGAATATCTTGATGTGCTAATCTGAGGAAAATTTAATATCCTCAGGCTGGTCATCCTTATCTACAAAGCAGAGAACATGGGACCTCTGTAAAATTTTGACAGCTTAAATGAGCTAATATCTAAGAAGTGCTTATTACAGAATCTAGTACTCAGTAAATAATATTAATATATTCAGAAGGCAGTTTACTGTTTAACATACTCTTACTATGCCATTCATCACCCTTATTCTAAAGCAACAAATCTGTAAGCATTCTCCTCTGGCAAATGTTGAACCTGAACTTGAACCCTTATAGTTACAGGGCATATGCAGCCTAAGGAGTCTGTCCATTCTGATTTGGGGTGGAACCAATAGCTAATATGTTATTTTTTTTATGGTTAGATTCAAATTACTTCACTAAGAAATGGCCACATAGATTAAGGGGCCCTCAGTCCCACCTCTAACATTTGTGGGAACTATGGCATGAGAACACATGGAGGGTCACACACCCTTTGTCTAAAAGCTACAATCAAACTAGCACAGTTAATAAATATTTCCTATTTTCCTGTTCTGAAAAATATGTCTATATAATGAAAAAGTGGAAATTTATTAATATACTACTTTTAGTGGACTGAAAGATGGCAAAATATAAACTATAAACTTAATTTCATTGTTTGGATATCCAATTATCAATTGGTGAGTGGTGTTTGGATGATTAATAAATTAAGTCTGATAGTTAATAAATTATTATGTTTAAACTGTGAAATTTTAGCATTCATTTTAGCAATATTCATTCTTATTATAATCAAATTTTAATTTTTTCTTTACAGTTAACCTAAATTGAACAACTTTAAAAAATTAAATGATTTAGCTTATTTACTGATATAATGGTATATTATGTATTAGAGCTGAAAGAACAGACGTTGCAATCTTTCTTAAAGTCAATTTTGTTGAGGTACATTGTACAGTGAGATTCACTCTTCTTCAGTGTACAGTTGATGAATTTGATAAATGTTTAAAGTCATGTAGACCCAAACTATGGAGTTTTTGATACTCCATCATTCTAAGAAGTTCCCTGATGGCCCTTTTTAGATGATCCCAGTCTACTATCCCAACCGCTCCTACTGAGTTTTTGTAGTTGTTAGTTATTTTATGATTTCAATAAGGAAAACTATAGTCTCCTGAGACAGTAGCCACTGGAACTGTTAATAAAACTCTTAAAGTTAGGTTGTAAAGGAAACAAAAAGGAAAGGCAGGTCCAGGATGGTGACTTAGAATGAGCCTGAGCCCACCTCCTCCCACATACACATTGAATCTATACACACAGAGCAGTTCATTCTCAGTCTACCAAGAGAACTGAGGCCTGAGTGAACATCTCGGCACAAGGAATAAAAAGACCACATAAAAAATGGCCAGCTAGACAGAGACACAGGAATGGAGGGAGCCCCAGCCCCAGCACAGTCCTGCAGTAAGGAGGGATAGTACTCAGTTACCTGAGCACAGATTTACCTGCCCTGGGGAACAGAAAAAAAGGCCACCACTTAGGGGGTTTAAAACATACCATATTTATAATTGAGGAAAGATAATTTTCAGAACTCAAGCATCTGCCAAAAGGCAGGGTAATTGCTGTAAATCTCTACAGGTCTGTAGGTGATGGACAGTGTCTTCGTTTGCATTCCCCTCAGACATTGCTAGTGCAAACTGGCAGAGTGAGTGCCATGGTTTACGGTCCCACTGCACACTGCTAGCACAGAATGGAAGGGGGTGAGCCCCATTGTTTATGTTCCCCCTGGACACTGGTAGCACAGAAGGGAGCATGGTGAGTGCCATTTTTTACAATCTCCCCCCATGTTGTTAGTGTAGACAAGAACAGGGTAAATTATGTACCCATGCATGCTGTTAGCACAGAAAAGAACAGGATGAGCAACACTGTTTACATTCACTACAGACACTGTTTTTAGTGAAAGGAGCAGGATCAAGGTGAACACACCAGCTCTAGACTTAATGGGGGTGGCTTTCCAGACCCCCACCATACCCAGACACACTGGTCAGATCCAGCAGTCCCACCGACTTGGTACTTGAGTGTCACTCCACAGATTCAACTTGCCTGCACCGCTTCTGTGCCAGGTCACCCAGTGTGCATGATCCCAGTGCAGTTTCCAATCCAGTAGACCCTAGGACTGCACAGCCCATCCAACAGTTGATCTACTAGCGTGGTCCAACTGGTACCTACCCAGGAGACCCTGGAACATGCCCTTTTGACAGTGGCCAACCTGCCAGTATGGCACTAGTTGGCAACCATAAATAAAAGCCCCAGCCCAAGCCCTGGGAGCTCTGGTACCTGGAAAGACCAGTCCATGACCACCTCGTCTCCAGCCAGGCTGCAAAAAACTGCTAGGAACAAGCAGTCTACCAAGAGGACATTCCTACACAAGGCCACACCTTCAAGACTGGGAGAGGTAGCCCTTTAGCCTAATGCAATGAACAAACACAATAAGTCAAACAAAATGAGGAGACACAAGAATATGCTTGAAATATAAGTGACAAACTTCAGAAACAGAACCACATGAAACAGCTAAGAAATCTGCCTAACAAAGTAGTTAAAGTAATGGTTATAAAGATGCTTACCAGATTTGAGAGAAGACTGGATAAACTCAGTGAGAACCTCTACAAGGAGATAGAAAATATAAAAATGAAACATTCAGAAATAAAGAATACAATAAATGAAATGAAAAAATACTACAGAGAATCAACAACAGACTGGAGGATGCAGAAGACCTGATCAGCAATTTGGAAGACAGAGTAACAGAAAGCATTCAAAAGCATTCAAACTGAACAGCAGAAAGAAAAATAGAATGAAATGAGGATAGGTTAAGGTAATCCTAGAACAACATAAAACATCCTAATATTCACATTATAGGACTCCTGGAAGAAGGAGCCAGAGAGAAAGGGTAAAAAACTTATTTAAATAAGTAATAGATGAAAATTTCCCCAACCCAGGGAAAGAATAGATGGCCAGGTTCAGGAAGCAGAGAAAGTCCCTAAAAAGATAAACCATGGAGGTCCACACCAAGACACAAAATGATGAGAATGTCAAAGATGAAGAAAGATAATCTCAGAAATGGCAAGACAAAACAATGAATTGCCTATAAGAGACCCCATGAGACTATCAGTTGGTGTTTCAGCAGAAATTCTACAGGCCAGATGGGAGTACTATGACACATTCAAAGTGCTGAAAGAGAAAGACCTACAACTGAGAAACCTCTACCCAGCAAGCCTATCATTCAGAATGGATGGAGATATATAAATAAAACCTCTCAGATACATACAGGTAAGAGGAGTTTACCACCAATAAATCATGCTTACAGGAAATGTTGAAGGGACTCCTTGAAGCAGAAAAGAAAAGTCCATAGAGAGAAGAAAATTATGTAAAGGGAACATTTCACTGGTAAAACCAAACAGCTAGCAAAGGTAGCAGACCAATCACTTAAAAGTTAGTATGAAGATTAAAAGACAAAAGCTAGTATGAAGGTTAAAAGAAAATATTAAAATCAACTACTTCTAAAAGTTTGTTAAGGGAATCCCTAAATAAAAGGTGTTAAAGAAGACATCACAAATATAAAACATGGAGCAGAGGGAGTTAAAAAATGTAGTGCTGTTAGAATGTATTTGAACTCAAAGGACCATCAATATAATATAGATTGCTATATATGTAAGAAATCATATATAAACTACATGATAACCAAAAACCAAAAATCTATCATAGATACACAAAAATAAAGAGAAAGGAATCTAACTGTAACGTTAATTCACCGCACACAAGGGAAGAGAGCAAGAAAATAGAGAAGACCAGAGAAAACTGACAAAAACAACCAGAAAATGTTCAACAAAATAGCGCTACATACATAACTATCAATAATTACTTTCTATAAAAATGAACTAAATGTCCCAATCAAAAGATTTAACATAACTAAGTGGATTAAAAAACAAGATCCATCCATATCCTGCTTATAAGAGACTCACTTCAGGTCTAAAGACACATACACAGTGAAACTGAAGGGATGGAAAAAATTATTTCATGCAAAGAGAAATGAAAAAAACAAAAACTGGACTTATAGTACTTATATCAGACAAGATAGACTTTTAAACAAGACTGTAAAAATAGACAAAGAATGACATTAAGGTTTGATCTAATAAAAAGAGATAACAATTGTAAATATCAATGCACTCAACAGAGGAGCACCTAAACACATAGAGCAAATATTAACAGATATGAAGGGAGAAACTGACAGTGATACAATAATACTAGGGGACTTAAACACCCACTTACATATGGTTAGATAGATCATTCAGACAGAAAATGAATTAAGTAAACAATGGCTTCAATAACACATTCAATCAAAGGGATCTGATTATACACACACACACACACACACACACACAAAACATTACATTGAAAAACAATAGAATATTCATTCTTTTAAAATGTACACTGAACATTTTCCAGGAAAGCTCAGATTAGGTCACAAAACAATTCTTTATAAATATAGAAAGATAAAAATCATATTAAGAATGACCACAATAGTGTGAAACTGGAAATTAATTACAGGAAAAATACACAAACACTTGGAGGCTAAGCAGCATGCTGCTAAATAACCAACAGGCCATGGAATAAATTAAAGAGGAAATCAAAAAATTATTGGAAAATAATGAAAATAGAGACACACTATGCAAAACCTCTGGAATGCAGAAAAGCATTTCAAAAAGGGAAGTTTTAGTGCTATAGGCCTACCTCAAGAAACAAAAGAAAAATCTCAAATAAACAATCCAACCTAAGGAATAATGAAAAGAACAAAGCCCACAGTTAGTAGAAAGCAGGAAATAATAAAAATTAGAGCAGAAATAAATTAATTAGAGACTAAAAAATCAATTTCCACATTCATTAAAACTAAGATCTCATCATTTGTAAAGACAAATTGATAAACCTTTAGCTAAACTCAATAACAAAAGAGGGAATACTTAAATAAAATCAGAAATGAAAGAGGAGAAGTTATAATCAGCATCACAGAAATACAAATAATTATGAGATTACTATGAAAAATTATATGCCAACAAATTGATCAACCTAAAAGCAATGGATAAATTCCTAGAAATATACAGTCTCCCAAGGCTGAACCAAGAGGAAATAGAAAATATGAACAGATCAATTACTAGTAATAAAACTGAAGCAGTAATAAAAATAACTCAAACCAAAGCCAGGACGAGAAAACTTCACAGGAGAATTCTACTAAATATTTAAAGAAGGGTTAATACCTATCTTTCTCAAACTAATTTAAAAAAACTGAAAAAGAAAAGCTTCCAAATTCATTCTATGAGGCCAGCGTCACTTTGATTTCGAAAAAGACAACACTACAAAAAAAGAATTTATAAAGCAGTATCCCTGATGAACATAGATGCAAATCCTCCACAAATATTAGCAAACCAAATTCAAAAATACTTCAAAAGGTTCATTCACCACAACAAAGTTATATTTATTTCAGGGATGCAAGGATGTTGCAATATCAGCAAATTAATCAATGCGATACACCACATTCACAAAAGGAAGGATAAAAGCCATATGGTCCTCTCAATAGATGCTGAAAAAGCATTTGACAAAATTCAGTATCTATTCATGATAAACATCCTCTGCAAAGTGGGCATAGAGGAACATACCTCAACATAATACAGGCCATGTATGACAAACTCACAGCTAACATCATACTCAACAGCCAAAAACTGAAAGCTTTTCTCTAAGATCAGAATCAAGATGAAGAACGCCCACTCTCCACTCTTATTCAGCAGTCTTGGAAGTCCTAGACATAGCACTCAAGCAAGAAAAAGAACTCAATGACATCCAAATTGCTAAGAAAGAAGTCAAGCTGGCACTATTTGCGGATGACATGTTCTCTGTATAGAAATCCCTAAAGACTCCACCAAAAAGCCAAACTACAAGAATAAATTAATAAATTTGGCAAACTCACAGGATACAAAATCTGTTATGTTGCTATATACAAATAATGAGCTAACAAAGAGAAATTAAGAATTCAATCTCATTTACAATTGCATCAAAATAATAAAATACCTAGGAATAAATTTAACCAAGGAGGTGAAAGACCTATTATTATGAAAACCGTAAGACCTGATGAAAGAAATTGAAGAAGACGCAAATAAATGGAAAGCTATTCCATAGACACGAAGAATTAGTATTGTTAAAATGGCATATTGTCTAAAGCAATCTACAGATTCAATGCAATCCTTACCAAAATACCAATGGCATTTTTCACTGAACTAGAGCAATTAATCCTAAAATTTCTATGGAACCACAAAATGCCCCAGAGAAGCCAAACAATTCTGAAAAGGAAGACCAAATTTGGGGATATCACACACTCTGATTTCAAACTGTACTGAAAAGCTACAGTAATCAAAATAGTATGGTACAGGCACAAGAAAAGATATATAGAGCAATGGAATAGAATAGACAGGCCAGAAATAAACTCAAACCTATATGATCAATTAATAAATGACAAAGGTGGCTAGAATATAAAATAGAGAAAAGATACTCTCTTCAATAGATGGTGTAGGGAAAAACGGGACAACTACATGTAAAAGAATGAAACTGGAAAGTTCCGGGAAGATGGCGGCATGAATGGAGTGGCGGAAATTTCCATCCAACATTATATTTATCCATGAAAACACAGCAAATACAACTATTCCCAAAAGAGAGACCAGAACACACAGGAAAGTGCACACCGTGCAGCCATACCTGAGAGGACTCGGCAGCCGGGGGGGCAGCGCACCGGCGGGCAGCTATACCTGAGAGAACTTGGCAGCCGACGAGGCAGCGCGCCGGCGGGCAGCCACACTGGAGAGGGCTTGGCATCCGGCGGGGCAGCGCACCGGCGGGCACTTACACCTGGAGGACTCGGCAGCCGGCGAGGCGGGTAAGAAATGGAACCACGACCTGGCAGGAACCAAGCACTCCCCCAAACCCAGTGCACTGGCGGGAGGAGAAGATTCAGAGCCGGGAGGGAGTGGAAGTGCAGGCCCGGGAGATAACCAGCCCTGGAGATCTGTGCAGGAGCAGAGCGCAGTGTAGCGGAGATTGGAGAGACAGAGGGCACAGGGTCTCAGTGGAATGAGCCTGGTTGCTTGCAGCTGGCTCAGGGAAGGAGAAAAGAGAAGGAAAAAAAAAGGAGAAAAGCACATGCTTTTTTTTTCAGCGGTCTTAAAGAGACAGGAGTCCAGAAGAGGACCGCATCGCCTTAGCACACTCAGCCCAGCAGGCTGGGAGTCCTGGGCAGCTTCAGACCCCTTAGCGGGCAACTGGGAAAGGGTAGCCATACTTAGGATTCCCACAGAGCTCAACAGCCGCCCATTCATTCTCATCCTGGCCACAGCTTTAAAGGGCCATGGGGAGCGCGGCTGCCACGGCTCTGGAATAGTGGAGCAACAATGCCACCTACAGCATTCACACAGAAACCACTCCCAGTGGGCATTTTTTTTAAGTGTTGCTGCTCTTTCTTTCCTTTCTTTTCTTTTTCTTTCTCTCTCACTCCTTTTTTTATTTTTATTTTTACTGTTAGCATTTTTTTTCTCTTCTTTCTTCTCTTTCCTTTTCAAGGTCACAAAGAGCCCAGCTGACATATGTGACAACTACCAGCAACCAATTCTATAGCCATGAAAAGACAGAGAAATATGGTACAGACAAAGCTCCAAACCAAGACAACCCCCAAGAGAGAACCTGAAGGAATGGACATGCACAGTCTTCCTGAAAAAGAATTCAGAATAAAAGTCATAGCCATGCTGACGGATCTACAGAAAAATGTTCAAGAGCTGAGGGAGGAAATGAGGAAAGACTCTGCAGAAATGAGTCAGGCCATCGACGGGCTTAACAGGAGACTGGATGAGGTACAAGACACTGTCAATGAAATACAAAACAGAGAACAGATATACAAAAAAGCTGAGGCAGAGAGAGATAAAAGGATCTCTAAGAATGAAAGAATATTAAGAGAACTGTGTGACCAATCCAAACGGAGCAATATTCACATTATAGGAGTCCCAGAGGAAGAAGAGAGAGAAAAAGGGATAGAAAGTGTCTTTGAAGAAATAATTGCTGAAAACTTTCCCACGCTGGGGAAGGAAATAGTCTCGCAGTCCACGGAAGCCCACAGATCTCCCAACAGAAGGGACCCAAAGAAGACAACACCAAGACACATAATAATTAAGATGGCAAAGATCAAAGATAAAGACAGAGTATTACAGGCAGTTAGAGAGAGAAAAAAGATCACCTACAAAGGAAAACCCATCAGACTGTCATCAGACTTCTCAACAGAAACCTTAAAGGCCAGAAGAGAATGGCATGATATATTTAATGTAATGAAACAGAAGGGCCTCGAACCAAGAATATTGTATCCAGCACGATTATCATTTAAATATGACAGAGGGATTAAACAATTTCCAGACAAAGGAAAGTTGAAAGAGTTTGCCTCTCATAAACCACCACTACAGGATATCTTAAACGGACTGCTCTAGAGGGAAACACCCCTAAGGCTAAAAAGATGTCACCAGAGAAAATAAAATCAGAGCAAAGAAAGCAGACCATCCAAATACTAACTAAAGGCAAAGAATAAAACACCTAATATATAAAGAAAGGAGGACGAAGAATAGGAAGGGAGAGATAGAGAAACAGCAGACGGCATTCACAGTAACTTAACAAGAAAGTTAAGTTAGATTCTTAGATAGCAAAGAAGCAACCCTTGAACCTTTGGTAACCATGAATCTAAAGCCAGCAATGGCAATAAGTACATATCTATCAATAATCACCCTAAATGTAAATGGAATGAATGCACCAATCAAAAGACACAGAGTAACAGAGTGGATAAAAAAGCAAGACCCATCTATATGCTGCTTATAAGAGACTCACCTCAAACCCAAAGATATACACAGACTAAAAGTGAAGGGATGGAAAAAGATATTTCATGCAAACAACAAAGAGAAAAAAGCAGGTGTTGCAGTACTTGTATCAGATAAAATAGACTTCAAAACGAAGAAAGTAGCAAGAGATAAAGAAGGACATAATGATAAAGGGGTCAGTCCAACAAGAAGATATAACCATTATAAATATATATGCACCCAAAACAGGAGCGTCAGCATATAATACTAACAGAATTGAAGGAGGAAATAGACAGCAATGCAATTATTTTAGGAGACTTTAACACACCACTCACTCCAAAGGATAGATCAACCAGGCAGAGGATACGTAAAGACACAGAGGCACTGAACAACACACTAGAACAGATGGACCTAACAGATATCTACAGAACTCTGCACCCAAAAGCAGCAGGATACACATTCTTCTCAAGTGCACATGGAACATTTTCCAGAACAGAGCACATACTAGGCCACAAAAAGAACTTCAGTAAATTCAAAAAGATTGAAATCCTACCAACCAACTTCTCAGATCACAAAGGTATAAAGCTAGAAATAAATTTTAGAAAGAAATCAAAAAGGTTCACAAATACATGGAGACTTAACAACATTCTCCTAATGAATCAATGGATTAACGACAAAATCAAAACAGAAATCAAAGAATATATGGAGACTAATGACAACAACAACACAAAGCCATAACTTCTGTGGGACGCAGCAAAGGCAGTTCTCAGAGGAAACTATATTGCAATCCAGGCCTATTTAAAGAAGGAAGAGCATTCCCAAATGAACAGTCTAAAGACACAATTATTGAAATTGGAAAAAGAAGAACAAATGAGGCCCAAAGTCACCAGAAGGCGGGACATAATAAAGATCAGAGAAGAAATAAATAAAATTGAGAAGAATAAAACAATAGAAAAAATCAATGAAACCAAAAGCTGGTTCATTGAAAAATAAACAAAATAGATAAACCCCTAGCCAGACTCATTAAGAGAAAAAGAGAATCTACACACATAAACAGAATCACAAATGAGAAAGGAAACATAACGACGGACCCCACAGAAATACAAAGAATTATAAGAGAATATTACGAGCATCTATATGCTAACAAGCTGCAAAACCTAGAAGAAATGGACAACTTCTTAGAAAAATACAGCCTTCCAAGACTCACCAAGCAGGAAACAGAAAAACTAAACAGACCAATCACCAGCAAGGAAATTGAATCGGTAATCAAAAAACTACCCAAGAACAAAACCCCTGGACCTGATGGATTCACCTCTGAATTCTACCAGACATATAAGGAAGAAATAATACCATTCTCCTTAAAGTTTTCCAAAAAATAGAAGACGAGGGAATATTTCCAAACTCTTTCCATGAAGCCAGCATCACTCTAATACCAAAACCGGGCAAAGACCTCACTAAAAAAGAAAATTACAGACCACTATCCCTGATGAACGTAGATGCAAAAATACTCAAGAGAATATTAGCAAACCGAATTCAAAAATACATCAAGAGGATCATACACCATGATCAAGTGGGATTCATCCCAGGGATGCAAGGATGGTACAACATTTGAAAATCCATCAACATCATCCATCACATCAATAAAAAGAACAAAAACCACATGATCATTTCCATAGATGCTGAAAAAGCATTTGATATAATTCAGCATCCATTCATGATTAAAACTCTCAACAAAATGGGTATAGATGGCAAGTACCTCAACATCATAAAGGCTATATATGACAAACCCACAGCTAACATCATACTTAATAGCGAGAAGCTGAAAGCTTTTCATCTAAGATCGGGAACAAGACAGGGGTGCCCACTCTCTCCACTGTTATTCAACATAGTACTGGAGGTCCTAGCCACGGCAATCAGACAAAACAAAGACATACAAGGCATCCAGATTGGTAAAGAAGACGTCAAATTGTCACTATTTGCAGATGATATGATACTGTACATAAAAAACCCTAAAGACTCCACTCCAAAACTACTAGAATTAATATCTGAATTCAGCAAAGTTGCAGGATACAAAATTAACACGCAAAAATCTGTTGCTTTCCTATACACTAATGATGAACTAACAGAAAGAGAAATCAGAAGAACAATTCCATTCACAATTGCATGAAAAAGAATAAAATACCTAGGAATAAACCTAATGAAAGAAGTGAAAGACCTGTACTCTGAAAACTACAAGACACTCCTAGGAGAAATTAAAGAGGACACTAACAAATGGAAATGCATCCCATGCTCTTGGCTAGGAAGAATAAATATTGTCAAAATGGCAATACTACCTAAAGCAATCTACCGATTCAATGCAATCCCTATCAAACTACCAACGGCTTTCTTCAATGAACTGGAACAAATAATTCTAAAATTCATATGGAACCAGAAAAGACCCCAAATAGCCAAAGCAATTCTGAGAAAGAGGAATCAAACAGGGGGAATTATGCTCCCTGACTTCAAGCTCTACTACAAAGCCACAGTAATCAAGACAATTTGGTACTGGCACAAAAACAGACCCACAGACCAGTGGAACAGAATAGAAAATCCAAACAATAAACCAAACATCTACAGTCAATTAGTATTTGATAAAGGAGCCTTGGATATATAATGGGGAGATGACAGCCTCTTCAGCAGCTGGTGTTGGCAAAACTGGACAGCTACATGTAAGAGAATAAAACTGGACTACTGTCTAACCCCATACACAAAGGTAAACTCAAGGTGGATCAAAGACCTGAATGTAAGTCATGAAACCATAAAACTCTTAGAAAAAAACATAGGCAAAAATCTCTTGGACATAAACATGAGTGACTTCTTCATGAACATATCCCCCCCGGGCAAGGGAACAAAAGCAAAAATGAACAAATGGGACTATATCAAGTTGAAAAGCTTCTGTACAGCAAAGAACACCATCATTAGAACAAAAAGACATCCTACAATATGGGAAAATATATTCATAAATGATGTATCTGATAAGGGGTTGACATCCAAAATATACAAAGAACTCACATACCTTAACAAACAGAAAGCACATAATCCAATTAAGAAATGAGCAGTGGACATGAATAGACACTTCTCTAAAGAAGAAATTCAGGTGGCCAACAGGCACATGAAAAGATGCTCCACATCGCTAATCATCAGAGAAATGCAGATTAAAACCACAATGAGATATCACCTCACACCAGTGAAGATGGCCAACATCCAAAACACAAACAACAACAAATGTTGGCAAGGATGTGGAGAAAAGGGAACCCTCCTACATTGCTGGTGGGAATGCAAATTAGTTCAACCATTGTGGAGAGCAGTATGGAGGTTCCTCAAAAAACTCAAAATAGAAATACCATTTGACCCAGGAATTCCACTCCTAGGAATTTACCCTAAGAATGCAGCAGCCCAGTTTCAAAAAGACAGATGCACCCCTATGTTTATTTCTGCACTATTTACAATAGCCAAGAAATGGAAGCAACCTAAGTGTCCATCAGTAGATGAATGGATTAAGAAGATGTGGTACATATACACAATGGAACATTATTCAGCCATAAGAAGAAAATAAATCCTACCATTTGCAACAACATGGATGGAGCTAGAGGGTATTATGCTCAGTGAAATAAGCCAAGCCGAAAAATACAAGTATCAAATGATTTCACTCATATGTGGAGTATAAGAACAAAGAAAAAAACTGAAGGAACAAAACAGCAGCAGACTCACAGAACCCAAGAATAGACTAATAGTTACCAAAGGGAAAGGGACTGGGGAAGAAGGGTGGGAAGGGAGGTATAAGAGGGTAAAAGGGGCATTACGATTAGCAGATGTAAGGTAGGGGGGGCACGGGGAGGGCTGTACAACTCAGAGAAGACAAGTAGTGATTTTCATCTCACTACGCTGATGGACAGTGACTGTAATAGGATTGGTGGGGGGGACCTGATGAAGGGGGTAGTTTAATCACCATAATATTGCACATGTAATTGTAGGTTAAAGTAACCAAAATAAATTGTAAAAAAAAAAAAAGAATGAAACTGGATCACTGTCTTACAGCATACCCAAAATAAACTCAAAATGGATTAAAGACATAAATATAAGAGCTGGAATTATAAAACTCTTAGATGAAAACTTAGGCAATAAAATTACTGAACATCAGCATTAGTGATTTTTTTTTAATGTGTCTCCAGGCAAAGAAAAGAAAAAGCAAAAATAAACAAGTGGTACTACATCAGACTGAAAAGTTTCTTCACAGCATGGGACACCATCAACCAAGTGAAAAGGCAACCTACTGTTTGGGAGAATACATTTGCAAGTTAT
The DNA here is from genome assembly GCA_029783875.1 of Phataginus tricuspis. NCBI lineage: Eukaryota > Metazoa > Chordata > Mammalia > Pholidota > Manidae > Phataginus > Phataginus tricuspis. The sequence goes on from JAQQAC010020896.1 coordinate 58,468,903, forward strand.
ATATCTAATAAGGGATTAATATCCAAAATATATAAAGAACTCATACAACTCAACACCAAAACATTCCTATTAAATACTGGGCAGAGAAGACATACAGATGGCCAACAGACACATGAAAAGATGCTCAACATCACTAATCATCAGGGAAATGCAAATCAAAACCTCAGTGAGGTATCACGTCACACCAGTCAGAATGGCCACCATCCAAAAGACAAGAAATAACAAGTGTTGGCAAGGATGTGGAAAAAAGGGAACCATGTACACTGCTGGTTGGATTGCAAATTGGTGCAGCCACTACAGAAAGCAGTATGGAGGTTTCTCAAAAAGTAAAAATAGAAATACTATATGACCCAGCAGTTCTATTTCCAGGATTCTACTGAAAGAAAACAAAATCACTAATCCAAAAAGACATATGCACTCTTATGTTTACTGCAGGATTATTTCCAATAGTCAAAATATGGAACCAACATGAATATCTATAAAGACATGAATGGAGAAAAAAACTTGGTACATATATGCAATGGAATATTACTCAGCCAGAAAAGAAGAATGAAATCTTGCCATCTGCAACAATTTGGATGGATGTAAAGGGTATTATGCCAAGAGAAAGAAGTCTGACTGAGAAAGATGGAGAGTATATGATTTCACTTATGTGGAATCTAAAAAAGCAGGACAGACAAACTGAAACAGAGAACTGACTAGTGGCTGCTTTATGGAAAGGAGTTTGGAGATGGGTAAAATAGATGAAGAGGGAAAATTAATGAGAATGTTTGATATCTTGATCAAGGTGATGGTTACATGAGTGCACACACATGCCAAAATTCATCAAGCTATACACTAGTGTGCATTTTATTGTACATGCACCTCCAAAAATAAATGCAGTTCCAGAGGTTAAGCAACTTCAGACACTGAAATTCAAAGTAAATTTGGAGTTAAAGATCTCCCGGTTTCTCTAAAACACATGTCTATTTTTGTAATTTCCAAACAAATTATCTTTTGGAGGTAGCAGTTCCATGTTGTTGCTACTATTAAGTTTTTAATAAAAAATTGGTAGAAACTTTTTTTCCTTTCCTTACAAACTGTTGTTAAAATAGATTTATTCACTTATCTGGGTGTGATTAAAACAAGAATGTGGAGAGAATGGTATAAATGAACTAATATCTAACCTAGAAATTTAGATGGTTAACAATAAAATTCTGTATCAGTCCAGAGAAATGAATAGGATTCCTTATATTGGAGTCCCACTGGGAAATGTCCTCAAGGAAGCAAGCGAAGGGTCTGTTAATGTGAAGTGACAGGGCCCTTCAAAGGCAAAACTTGCAGGGCAAATTTGTGCATGATGAAGAAAGGAATCCTTTGATTGAATGGAATTTTGACTATGGTAACAGGCCTTTAAAAAGAGGAAGGTAAACAAGATAGGGATGGAATTTTGGGAGAAGATAGCTATTAATTGTGGTTTTTATGTTTGGCCAGGTAGGGAGACTGGATGCAGGAGACTAGGTGAGAGATACAGTATCAAAAAGGGAAAAATCTGTGGATCAACCTGTTTTAACCATTTCTATACTGCCTATGATTGGTATGCAAATATACTGCACATGCAAAATTTGTATCCGTATATGAAAATAGGTGGGGATTAAATCTGATGTTCAGATGACATGCTACATTAAGCCATCTCACCTTTCATTTAAACCAGACACATCCAGAAATCCTTTTAAAATATTGAGGTTTATCATGAAAATCATTCAAACAGTGGATGGAGAAATTCCTATCAGTTTTGTATATTATATAAACTTCTACTACATATTTCCTTGTCTCATCAAATGATGTAACATATGAATGGGGAAATCCAGGATATTAAAGGAAAGCTACCAATCCAAAAGTTACTCTAATATTGCCTTGTGATAAATAACATTGCACAAGCCCTAAAAACACAACAAACTAGACTCAGTACCTTGGCCTAAGTGCTTTTGGACAACAGACTAGCCCTAGTTTTTCCTGCTGTATACCTAGGAAAAATATATACTATTGCTAACATTCCCTGCTGTACATAGAGTAATACCACAGAGACAGTGGAATAATTCATATGCAAATTAAAGGGATGAGACATTCGTTATTAAACACAGACACTGGAGGTTTCTGGGACCTATTCTCCTTGTTATAATTGTGGAATTTTCAGTGCTCACTTTGAAGTGTCTTCCAGTCCCATCTTATATAACTAATTATTCTGATACATCTTACATCTTCAGATGTCTGGTTTCCAGAGTCTTAAATGATGCTGCAAAGTATGTTCTTGCTAGATGGCACGAAAACTCATTGTTCAACAAAAGGAAAATAAACTGCTTCTGCTATGCTTAGACCAAATACCAGAACATTCATCTAAATCCATTTCATAGAATATCTGCTAGTAATAATGAATATAGTGGTGAAGCTCTGGAAGTTATTAATGTATAACCTAATGCTGGCCTCTTCTGTATTTTTAGGGACAGCAGGCGTCCATGTTAAAGAAAAATTGTTCAAGCCACTATCATGTACATCCAAATGCCTATTATAGTCTTTTCTTATCTCATCCTGGACTTTTTGACAGCGGAAGCTTTCCTTTCAAGACATAAGTCATATAAAGGACACTTGTAAAAAAGAGTTTACAATCTATATCATAAGTTAACCAGAGGCTTGAACTCAGAACATCACCTAAATTGGTACTTTTTCCTTTTAATTTGCCCAGTGACTGTCAACTATGGATGACTTTACCCACAAGAGGACATTTGCAAACAGCTGGAGACAGTTTTAATCGTCGTCACACAACCTAGGAGGGCAGGGCCCCATTCATCCAGTGGATAGAGGCTGGAGATATTGCTCAGCATCCTACATTGTGCAGGATACATACAAATACACACTCACAATGCAACATTACCTGGTCCAAAATGTCAATTGTGCCACTGAGGAGAATGGTAAGGAGTAACCCATGTAGTTATTACACATGGCAGGACACAGTAGGAAGTGAGTTTCGGGCTTCTCTTGCTACTAAATGTGGACTCTCTGATGACCAACAGGGAAGTGTAGAGTTATTCTAATCACACCCAGGAAAAAGAAGTCCTCAGTCCCCTAGAATCTCTGTGATGTCAGAATCAAAGCCCACCATCCCACCTAGGCCTTCATGGGGTTTATTTTTGAGACTAAGTTCTTAACATTGCATTTTAAAAATGCTATAAATCCATTTATGCCAGACTACTTTTTTTCATTTTTATTTCACTTATCTGTGCTCATTTATTCCATGTCATAATCATTCCCAAAGGTTTGCTTTCGTTTTGATTATTGCTTTCCTTTTATCTGCAACTGGAAACTCCTGCCCTTTAGCTTTCCATCTGTCCAACTTCAAGTCTTGAGAACTTCAGCTCAAGTACAACAAAGTTCTCTAATTTGATACTTGGCCATTTCAACATAAATGAGACTTCCCTTTTGTTATTTATTTATTTATTTATTTCTACAATGACTCTACTTTTGAGTAAAGGACAGGATCAGAGTCGCTTGAAGGGTATGTGGGCTTACACTCTATTGTCCTCCATCACTTACCCTGTTCTCCAATCTGTATATTTTGACACTATTTCAGATTCTCAATGAAGACCACCCTGTTTACAAAAGTTAGCCTGTAGCACTCCTCTGAGAACATGTTGTTTTTATATTCTCACTCTTTGTAGGTATATTATTGTGTCCCAAATCATATTATAAATATCATAGACTTTATCCTATACCCCTTAGTAATGGGTGTCTTGCCAAGTACAACTGTGCTAGGACTTAATAGTTTACCGACCGTAAATACTTTGTTAACCACAAAGTCATAGATGATGGTCCTACACCAAAAAATCTCTCGAATGTATTAGGAGTTTCCGAATTTACCCATGTGCAGTTAAGCAGCTCATTGCCTGACCCAGGATGAGAAGATGAATGTGAAAGAAAACAGTTTAGGTTTGATTGCATTAATATTTTATTGGAGGCAGTAAGGCAAACTGTAGACTGATTGTAAACAGCACACAATCAGAGGCTATGGAGAATTCTGGCACCAACAAGCCTTTAGTTTCCTCAAGAAGTGGTAGCAAATTTGCAGAAAAATAATTCAAACTTTTAATTTCCTAATTTAAATATTATCACCCACTTAAGCAATTTAGCTGATTATAATTATGAAAACACGCCATGTATTTAGCAGCAATGTACAAGTTCTTGTGGCCAGATTACTAATAGATTCAATGATGCTCTTTTCCAACATTAATGTCAAGATATTTAATACATGAAACTACTGACACTTTATCCCAGGGAAAAAAATGCTTTCTCCTTTTTGCTCTATCAATACAACAGGAAGCAACTGATTATTCATGGCTATTGCTTAACTTTGCTTTCAAACATATTTGCTACTTTAATTAGGCCATCTTGAATCAATAGATGCAAATGCAGTTTGTAACCAAAAAACTGGCTCTTCCTGGAGTGATAGAGCATTGCTTGAGGCTCTAAAGTACCACAGTCTATGCTTTTAAAGGGAAGCAATCATTACATAAATTAGCTAATTTTCCCCATTTTGGAAAACAAGATGGTTAAAGTGGAGATGGGGTGTTTTCAGTTCAGTTAATGTCAGTATTTACTGGAAGGCTTCTAGATACCAGGGACTATGTAAAGCACAGGGAAATACAAGATGAATGAGATTTCACTGCTCTCAAGGTCGGTGCAGTTGGGGATAGAGTATCATCTAGAATAGACATTATGGTAAGAACTGATCAGCCGGCAAGGAGGGGCTAGAGTTGGTTAAAAGAGAGGAAAAGTCATTTTTGAATTGAGGGGAAGATTCAAATTTTTCTTAACCCCACATTAATAGATAAGTGCCAAATTTCTCTTTCTCTCTTCCCCGGTTCTCCTGCTCTCCCTCTCTTTATCCTTCCCTCGTTTTAGTTGTGAAATTCTTAACCAATGTTAAAGTCACTAATGGATAATGGATACTAGGAAAAACCATAAGCATTATTAGATAATAAGCTTTTATATTCTCACTCTTATTCCAAGATTTGGTTGCTCAGATACCTGAGTTCCTACCCATTGCCTTGACACATTCCCCATTTTCACCTGCCTTGTTTACTGTTGTCAGGTAACATTCAGTACTCTCTTTGAAGTATGTCCCACATTCTGGACCTTTTTCATATCCAAACTCCCAATTAAAACATCTCCCTACTAATCCTTATTCCTTTATATCCCAGTGTTTTGCTAGGTGAAAGCCAGATAATCTCATGTAACAATAGGTACTGACATGTTTATCAATGTTCCTATATGACATAAATTTGCTCTCATAGTTTTTCTGAAAAAAAATGCCAATTAGAAATTTTCAAATTTTAAGATATATTTTAAGACAGGAAAGGTATGTTGGCCCAGAAAAGTCTCAAACACATCATATAATATTGTCATTCTTCAAATCCATCATATGGTCAAACACATGCCCTATGTACACTTACCTCTGTTACATCACATACAGACATTACATTTGTAAGGTCAACACATATATTCAGTACACACCAACAAAGAACTGAATATATTTTAGCATATGAATGACAACTAGGGTAAAAACCATTCAATTTAGATTCAATCTAAATCTGCTCACAGACATCGTCAGCCCTTGGTCATTTCCAAAAAACACATTACCAAAGAATACTATTACATATCATTACCAACAAATATAGATATACCATATCCTGTTTTAGTTTCCAAAAAATATTTAAAATATTTAGTAGCATATGAAATAACTTTCTCTCACATGGTTTCTTTCTCTCTAGGGTCTCTTTCAAAGGTCTCAGTAGGCCAAAATACATTTGTCTGCCTTGTACATAGCAATTCTAATCATTTACCATTATTATAGTGAAATCTGAGGGTGAATGGTTTCTACAATATGAAATATTTTCTGTCACTTGAATTAATGGGTAAAAATAGTAGGCACCCGTCAATAATTTCCTGTTCTTAAAAATTGGGACTTTTAATGAAAATATAAAAATATATATAATTAGGTTCTTAAAGGAATAGTAACACAATGTTTATCTTTCTAATACCTTCTAGAATCTTCTAGATTACTGACTCTCAATATTTATAAGCACATTGGAATGTCCTGGAGAGCTTTACAAAATTATCATGTCTTGGCCCCACTCTAGACCAATGAAATCTTATCTGGAAGTGGGTGTTAGTGTTTTTTAAAGCTTTATTGAGGTCAAGAACTACTTTTCTAGAGTGAAAACAAGATCAGTCATCCAGGTCTTGGGCATGTGAGAAACACAAAGGAATGTGCAAAGAAAGAAATCCCATCTCTAAATGGAGTTCAAGAGTGGTCGTCCCAGCTGGTTTCTTAGGCCCAAGCATCTTAAGGTATTATGGGATGAGACAACTATGAGAGGCCAGGTGCCAATACACTGTAAGCAGCTAATAAGCTAATGAGTTGGTGAGGCTGAAGGCTGTGAGAGAGAGAGAGAGAGAAGGGCGACCACTGCTGCTCATGGTTTAAAAGCCATATTATTAGCTACTCACAAAATAATGGGGTTGAGTACTGATTTTTAGGATAAATTCACAGAGTAATAATAGGTCAGAATCAAATGCAAAGGCTTTTGCCTTTTTTCAAAAGATTAAAAAATTACCATAGCCTCTGGGGTAAACAACACAGGGGACTAATATTTCCCTGTTGACAAATGTGGTTAATAGTGAGATCTGGAGAGAAGGTATGCAACCTGTCCAAGATTATACAAACAGTAATAAGTAGCACTTGAAACAGATTTACTTAATCCTAGTTTGACTTTATGTCTACTGTGCTATTCTGACAGTGAAGGAATTGACAGAATTAATTTCACTATGTTGGAAGAGAAAATTTAATGTACCTCACTCTAAGTGTCTGTAATAAATGCCTAGATGAATATATTTTGTTGGGTAAATATGGACTATTCATCTATGTTTGAGTTTGATACTGGTATTTCTGTAAAAGGAGTACTACAAAATCATAAAGCAGGAAAGTGAATGATAAAGTATCTAGGCCCTGAATTGTGGGTAAATAAATGTATATCTTATTTTTTGGTGAAGTGGAGACACTGAGTTTATAAAATAAATCTAGATTTAGATTTTACACTACAGAAAAGCTAAAAGCACCTGTTTGTTTTCCTGAATTATGCATGGGACATTGGGATTTCTGGAATACTCAGAACTGATTATTGCTAAGGGAATGCTATAGACTTAACTGCACTATTAGGTGGGATAAATTGTGCTCAGAAGAGCAATTATATATACCTCATCCTTCAAACTCAATTCTCTCTTTAAACAGACTTGGTCAAAGTTTATAAAGACCATCCATTTCCCTTGGAGTTATCTATAAGTTTCTTATGTCCTGCTAGCACTTTTACCAATAAATCTGAGCAATAGATTGTCAGTATAAAGCATGATCTTTTATTACCCACTTTTATCTTTTAGATTTCTTTTATAGATGAACCTTCTTGATAAAGAAACAGATGTTAGTGCCACAATAGCACAATAGCACACGCTCTACCCTTCAAGAGACAGAAGTGTTTAAGAAGTATCTCCAATTTTATAGTGTCCTATGATGTTTAATTTCATTATTTGTTTTATAATTAGACTTTCATGTCATATATATTTTTCACATCCTGAGTACAAAACGTAAATTTTCCTCTTCTATCTATGATTACATTTCTGTTCAGTTTCTGTAAAACTGAACAAAGAATTAAAAGGACTTCTGTTTTTGACCCAGCATGTAAGAAAAGTCACCACTCTGTACTAAGAACAAGTAAAAAATTTAACAAACAGAAAAGTCAACAGCTCTTCTTAGCTATATAAGAGAAGTGAGGTCATACGGCAACAAACAGGCAGATGCAGAGAATTACAACCTACCAGGGCAGAAACGCATGAGCAAAAACCTCCAAGGTAATCTATGCCAGGAGAAGGAAAGCTGAAAAGCAATTGACAAGTTGCTGGAGGCTCAGTGCAGACAAGTCTGTGATACAGATTACAGAGGGTCTCTGTCACGAGTCGGGGTGTGTGCACACTTTTTTGAGTTTTACTTCCTGGAGCTCTAGTAGATTCTCACAGTGAATATCAGAGAAAAATCTGCTTATGCTTCCAGAAGAGAGAGCATAAGAGGAACCATTTTGAGAAACACAAGAGCTTCTGTTCTTAACGAGGTCTGCCCTCAGGAGTAACTATTTAACCAGCCTAACCTGCTGGGGTTTTATCAGAGCCTAACTGACCTCAGGGAAGGACATACCAACTCCAGCTGGCTCTAGCCTTCAACATGGAGGAAAGTGAATACCCAACTCCAGTCCACTCTAGCCACTTTGTCCTAGCTGGGGTGGGAAACTGAGAAACACTTGTGACAGCTCTTGAGTTCCAGATACAGGCAGATTTCTTCAAACCCTCTAGGATGATTCAAGACTAATAACAGAGGAGAATTCTGAGGGATTCTCTTATTGTCTGCATGTTTAATGACTTCTAAAAGTCAGATATCAAAGGAATCAAATCAGGGCCTCTTATTAGAATGTATTTCAGTCTTGGCAGCCACTTGGTGATTTTTCTTGGTGGAGCATTTTATTGGGGACAGAATAATTTGGGCCTCAAGAGAATATTTTCCAGATATTATTGAAACTTTATGCATAGGACCGAGTGTAAGAATGAAAAAAGACCAGAGTTTTCATGTTCTCATTTGGAGGAGATGTTGTGGCTTAATCACCATTTTATTAGATTATTTCCTAGAGTACTCTAAATCCAAAGTGGTAATAAAAAAGTTTTGCATAATTCCCCTATAAATCAGATTTATTGGGTCATATTCAAGAAGTTGAAAAAAACAAATTCTATGGGAATTTTATCTTATTAACTTACACTAAGAAATATGAATATACAACCTTTACATTATCATTACCATGACTAATTTTTATATCAATAATCCTACAATGAAAATAATTTTTACTATAAAGATTAAGAAAACTTGAGATGTATCAAAAAATTTGTATGTTAAATAAGAAAAATGTACTTCAGCCTCTAAATGGGTTAAATGTCATTCTTTCTTGGTTTTTTAACAATTTTTAAAAGGAGAGCCTGGACAAGAAATTTTATAGAATTTGTGTTAAACAAAATTCTCCAATGTAGCTCAGACTTACTCTTGGTCAGTAGTGACACAAAACTAATAAAGGCAAATCTTCATAAGGATAAAATAGATACAGATAGATAAAATAGATTAGTTGATAGGTATAGATAGAAGATCCTTAGATTCATATATTCATAAAATAGGTATGTACTATATAATTAATATATAAATTATATTGTACTGGACCCTGAATAGGATGACAGAAGACCCAAATAAGTCAGAACTGAGATTTAATTACATTTGACATCCTCCAGTTCTACTACCAACTTCCCCTGCCCCCTCCTTGGGGCTATGGAGACACTTAACGGTAAGAATTTCAGTCATGCTGAAGATATAAGGGTTTGCAACAGAACATTTATTCTAATGAGAGACAGAAGGGACGCTGGAAGAGGATCTGTCCCAATGTTACAAGGCAAATGCGGTGAAGTGCAAAACTGACATGTTTAGTGGTAACTCTTTCTTGACCTGTCCCAACCTTGGTATCTTGGTGGCAAACATGAACTTGGGAGTGAATGACTTATAGTAAACTTGGAGAATTTGGGACCATAAGAGCCAAAGCAAAGGTGATGGACTAAATGAGCACAACTTAGAGAGTGGGAACTGCTTCTCTAGACCATTCCTCCAAGAGCGGGGAACACCAGAACCCTGGCCTGAGAAAGATGGCAGGGAGCCATGAGAGAATGAGATATGGGGTAAACATCTAAATGACAGTGCCATAGAAAGATGACAAGGTCTTTTAAAAGTGGAAGGCACTGCATGACATAGGCAATAGGGTCCACACAAAATTCCAGAAACAAATTCAAGAGGCTGAAGATGCTCCCAAACATACAAAGGGGAACTTCCAGACACAGTATCTAAAGTATGAATATCTTAGAGGTGGTCATTAATGGAACTAACAAAATTCTGCTCTAAATGTTTATATGACCTTATTTACTAACTGCTTAGCCTTGTACTTTACCATCATAGTAATGAGGTCACATAAACTGTTACTATGGCTCAGGAAAATAATTACTTTGAACACAGTAAATTATAAAATTACATATGCGCTATCTACATTATTCAGAGCAACCTAGATGGTTTGAAAATATGGAACCAATGCTGGATAAGGAGAATGAGTGTATTTCATTTTGCTGGCTATAGAAGAAAATAAGACAATTTTGTGGATATTTGTAACAGTTTTAAATAACATTAAAAAATATTAAAAATGGCTGAAGAAAGAGGTAATGATAGTATCAAATATTGGGCAACCACATGGATGACTGCCAAGGTTCTAATGTTTTTTTTATTTAGGTGTCATAATTCAGTCATGCCACAAATAGTTACTTTGCCTCTGTGATGTGTTTGTGTGCCACTGTTGTATGCACTGGTCACACAGCAACAAACAGACAACAATCTCCACCTCTATGGATTTTATATTTAGTGTACTTGGGAATATCTTAGAGGAACATTAGCAGTGCATCTTAGAAGGAATAAACTGCATAGTTTTTATTATTGGGCATTCTGAAATCTACAGAAAAAGGTAGAAATAGAGATCTGAAGGGAGACCCTGTCCAAATTAGCTACTCAATTAAGCTCAAAAGAAGGAAAATGCAAAAGCTAGTTGTGTTCCAAGCAGTAGGTAGCACTGTAAAACACAATAAAATAAACATGTATCAAAACTAAGGTGAGCATAGTTTTGAAAAGATCTCTTATCCACAACTGTCTATATTTTACCACTTGTGGAAAATAGAAATTTTGGATTTTAATGGTTACCATGGGAATAAGAATCAAAGTAAGGTTTTGTTCACAAACAAACCTGTTTCATTGTTCATGAACCCCACAATTCAAAGATTAGGGCTCTATCTTACAACTGAGTACTTGGCTGAGAGTTCAAGCTTAAGCAAACCACTACCTCCTTCCAACCCAGATTTAAATTACAGGAATATTATTCTCAAGGATTGAAGGAAAGGAAGAAGGAGAGAGATATAAAAACTCAGAACCATTAGCATATTTAGCACTGACTCTTGTTTACTATTGGAGATCCCGAGATACAGAGAAAATGGTAGACATAGAGATCACAAAGGAGGCCCTAACCAAATTGCCACTCAATCTCAAAAGAAGTAGGAAAATGCAAAACCTGACAGGTCATATTCCAGGCAGTAGGTAGACCAATGCCATGGTGGGGTGTCTCCTGTAACAAAAATAACCTCATCCAATATGAAAATGTGGCCCAATGAATTTCCTGAGCTTTAGTCAATAAAACAAGCTGCAAGCTCTCCTTTGGGACTGAAGTGTTTCTAAAGTGGTGGAAGAGGGGCAAGAGAATCCCCAGTCCCACAAGCCAGTATCTGACAAGTGCACAGTCGGTCCCATTCTGAGAGCCAAAGCATCTGGCAGGCTTTTGAACAAACACGGACACCCAGAGCACATTTGAGTGCTAGCAAAGCAAAGTATCCAGGGGTGAGGACTGTTCATCTGTATTTTCAAATAGTTTATGGGAAGATTGTGCTGCAACAATCACGTGTGAAAATCACTACTCTAGAGTGTCTGTGAAAAATTAGTCCTTCCTTTGAAATCTCCTTATTGACTTGACCCACGGGAGAGAGGGCAAAGGGTGAGAACCAAGTGGGGTGCCGCCTCTCGGCACACTCGTGGCGCCAGGCAAAGGAGAGGCGTTTGTGGTGCCAAGGCTCAGGTGCCGGTGTGGTCCAGGCCCTGTGACGATAGTTGGTGATTCCACCATCCTTTTTTTCACACAGTAATCCATGTTTTGAGGGAGTTAAGGACCAAACTACACAACACAGAGAGGCTAGGAAAGATATCTTCAGTTTTTACTAGCAGAACTCTACCCAACTGTAAGATTTAATATCGTTAGAGCTTACCAGGCTTCTTAGAATAATTGTCTCTATATGATGACTTCATTCCCTCAGCTCTTATTCATATTTATTATTAAATATATTGATGCACAACTCCCTAAGTACTGAATTTAAATCAGATCTACTCTGCATAGTGTGGTTTTATTAATTTCAAACAATCCTCATGTAATTATGCTCTAAGTCCTTGATTTTATGAATCAATTTAACCAAACCAACTTTACAGTTAATGTCTGTTATATGAAGTTGTCTAAAATGTACTTTGTTTTAACAGAAAGAGAACCAAACTTGAAGCCAGGGAATCTGAGACTGGCCTCAATCCGTTTTCCCCTTCCAAGACTTGTAAACATAGGAGCACCATTTCATCTCCCCAAGCCATACTTTTCTCAGCTGTAAAATGGAAATCATATACACACCAAACTTGCCTCTTAGGATTGTGTAAAAAAATATAAATTCACTATAAAATAATAAAAGCACAATATAATTATAAGCTACCTGGTTATTATCATTTCAAATAATTTGGTTTAAGTGAGGGGTGAGGTTGAAACAAATTTGGGGCTCATAACTTGGTGAAGGAATGGGCCAAAGATGTGAGGATGAAGGAACTGAGGACTAGTGTCTTTCTAACAAGTGTAGTAATAGAGTTGACAACACCCTCTTCCTTGACGTGTGTGTTCTCTGTGCTCCTATTCTACTTGAATAAGTGTCTAGTCTGCAATTAGAGTAAATCTATCACCAAGGCTATAATTTCCTGTTTTGTGTCTGGAGGTGAGAGTGGGAGCAGTTGAGCAGTGTTGTAGAGTTGTGAAGTCTCTATCTCTTCTCTCTCTCAGTCTCAAATTCTTTGCTTTCCTCTCAATGACTAAGAAAGCAAACATCAGCTCTTTTTCTCAGTCAGCATATACAGGTTTTTCTTGAAATTGTGATGGGAATGTTTCCTGAGAATACAACCCTAACCTGTATGCTGCTTTTTCTTAACATTCCATTAAAAGCCAGTGATCAGAATTAATAGATTTTACATATTTAAAACACAATATCTTCATGTGCTTTTTTTCACTTGATAGTATTTTTTAAAGGAGCTGCTAATAATTCAAGTCGGTGTTTATTGCCCTTGACAAGACAGTGAATTGTGCATTTAAACCTTGGGATCTTGTCTCATATTCCTGTATATCATTTTCCTGTTTATACAAAATTTTCTTTCCATTTTTCCCTGTAAACTTCTAAGTCATTTGAATCTTCACTATTTTAATTTACCTCTTTTTTTTTTACTTTATCTGTTGTTTTGACTATTACAGGTTTTATTTTTAGTAGTTAAAATTTCAATTTACATAGTTAACCAAATGTATTTCTAGCATAATCCAAAGTTTTTCACCAAGGACCTTATGCTCATCTACCTTAAATACTTCTGATGCCATCTAGCAAATCATTGCTGTCTGGAAATTTAGTTACAGCATTTTAAAAGACACCTAGAAAATGAACCACATATTACAGTCAATATGAGCATTCCCCAAATATTTTACTGATTCGTTTGCTTCCCATTGCTCCTTACATTTCACTCTTTTAATTTTTAATGCTGAATGTATCCTTGAGTAGTTCTTCCAAAGCTCACAGAACTATACCTCACATTCAAATGTCAGTACATTCCTATCGATCACTGGTGATGTCAGCCTTTTCCTCAGTCCCCATCAGCAAGTCCCAGTGATTCTACTAATCTTATCTTCACTCTTCACTTATTTTCTTTTCCACTGTCACCTTCCATGGCCTAATGGAACATTTAAGTGAGTTTCTTACTTTCTCTTTCCCTCAGAAAACCCAGTGTCCACTTAACAGCCAGGATGAATTTTTAAAAAATATAAATTGGATCTTGTACTTTTGTTAAAATGTGTAGTTATCATCACTTGAGATAAGTATCAAATCTGTAGCCAGTAAGTTCTGTTTACTCCTTTCCTGAGGTCTCCCAGCATGCTTTTCTCTCTCTCTGAAATGCTTTCCCCTCCATTCTTGGCTTAACTGCTACACTTCAGGGCTCAGGTTAAATTACTCAATGACTTTTTTTCAATCAGTTATTTACTCATTGTTCAGTGATAACTTCCTGACTTTCTACTATTTACAAGGCCTTGTCCTAGGCACTGAGATAAAGTAGTGGCCAAAATAGAGGAGGGAGCGGAGAAAAGAATGCATGTATGTCTATCTTTATCTTCATATTTATCAATATCAAGTGCTGTGAAATAATTTTTAAGAGAAGCCTTGTGTGATACCTGTATAAGTTGGATTTTTCCTTTTCTCCTTCCTAAAAATATGGTATTTATTTTATTTTTGTAGTATTTATGAGAATATATAATAGTAAATTTAGAGGTATAATTTTTGCTCAGTGGATGTCTTTCAACTACAGTATAAACCCTATGTGTTAGGGAATATGCTCCTTTTAGCTCCACTCTATCATTGGCTTTAAAACTGGGCCCATCATAGAATAGATGTTCAACAGATATTTGTTAAAAACTAATTTTGGTTTTTAAAATACTTATCTTCATTAATTTTATCTTGAACACTCATAGGAAATATTCTGGGTTAGAGACAGATTTCCTATTACCTGACAGTAAATAATAAGTGCATTGACTCTTTTTCCCCTATCTTCAGGCAACAAGATGAGAGCTGATCGGATTTTTTTCTACTTTAATAGTCAAAACTCCATAGGTGAGATACAAAGTAAAAGGCCTTTTCTCTGCTTATAAGGAGCAGGATATATCTGTCTCCCTCCCTTCCTGAAAGGGTCTTCTTTGAAAAGGTCTGTATTCCTTTGCTATATAAATAAAACTCTCTCCCCTGTGTCTGAAATATTCCTTCTGAAATGTCAGTTCCTGAGGAGATAACACTCCAGTCTCCTTGGCACCCTGCAGCTTAACTTACGGACCTATTCCAGTCTGTAATCATTGGTCCCCTTGAGGAAATATGGGAAGTTTTATTATCCTTTTAGGTTAGAACGATTTACTAGACAAATAGCTACAGATCTAATTTTCATGGTATGTGAAGGGTAAAAATATTTTCACATCTCAGGAGGCTGAGGCTTTTTACAGAAACATTAAGAAATCCAGGTAAGTTTTATTATCCTAAAAGTAACTGAATAAAAGAATGAAAGTAGGACAGTTTTACATGGGGTGACCTTTCAGGTGTGGACTTACTGCAGTAATCTAACCTCTCTTTTTTTAGGAGACAGTCCTCTATGATCTTTCACACTCCTACAAGTCTTGGTGGGTATACCAAGAATGCAAGACCCTGATAGCATTTCACCTGGGCCATATCTCTGAGTTGTATTTACAGAGAGCAACCTTGAGGGATGAGGTAATATCTTCCTTTGGGAAAAAGGGCAGGCTTGCTTATAGCTTGCTTTAAGTTGGTAAATTCTCCAGGCTCAATACTTTTCTCCTGTGATGCAATTCACTGCATATGCAGAGCCTGTCTGGGCCCTCTGCACAGTCTCCCCTGGATTGGTGGAAGAAGGTGAACCCATGCACACGTGCTGCTCGTGGTGCTATGAGTAACAGAGTCCTTATCTTCTGACCCAGGAGTCTCATGTCTTCTACCAGCACCCCTGGGACAGTAACAACAGGCTAATGTAGTGGCTCATAAGGAGGGTAAACTCAAATCCCAGAGCCTGACAATTTTCTCCAGTATCCAGTTGAGATGTAAGAGGAGACTGAGTTGACTGTTTAATTTACCAATACCTTAGATGCTCACCAGTGTCTGGATCTGTAACAAGGAAAACAGTGTTCTGTCTCTTGTTGGTCTCATCTGTAGATCATTCAAATTAGCCCCAGCGAGGGCATCAGGTGCACTGAACATTGTATTTGTGATGGCCTTCAGGAGATGTTTGCCTTCACAGTCAGTGCCTGTGGTAGCTGTCAACCTGATTCCACCCATCATTTAGAAACACTGTACGAGAGCAGATGGGTCACTGGAGGGGCTACGTCACATTTCTAGCAGGGACATATTATGGAACCTTATTAAAATTCTTAAAATTTCCCAAATACACTGAGCTTTTCCCTGTTAGGATTTTGTATATTGGTTTCTTTTTATCTCCATCTATTTATACTTACCATTTACAAAAACAATTTGTGTATTAAACTTTATGACATCTCTTCTGACTCTCCCTTACTAAGGTACTAAGGCCAAACTGGCTCCTTCTTCTAGTTTTGCCTATACAGTTAGTTTTTATACCTCTTTTATGTTCTGGTTAAGCCTGAAAGATTTATTTCATGGCTGAGGAAGAGAAATGGTAACCAAATTATACCAAATAAAGAGTTCAGAAAACTTAGAGAATCTATTTATGGTCATTGAAATATTATCTACTACATATATGGTATTACACAGTGAAATACCAGTTATACTTGAATGTCAGAAAATAAGCATTTGATTTCTGTTCCCCTCATGTGCTTTTACAGGCTAACTTGTCTACTAGATTAGATTACTATCCATTATGTAATAAGAGTTGGTCAACACAGACTCAGGCAATATTAAAAGGGCAGGGAAAGGTCAAATAGATCTGTAATATTACCCTATTTACAACTAGTTTATTCTAGATTATTTTTAAATAAAGCAGATGTTAATCTGAGTTTACATTAAAACATATTTAATTGGTTCTTAAATTAAAATGCTGCTAGGACCATAAAAAATTTAAAAAAGAAAGTAAGGACAAAAAAGTTAGACTTGGGAAAGATAAAAACAATTTTCAAAGAACAAATTATTTAAAATGTATTTGCTTCCAATTCTTTATGTTTCCACCTTCTTTAACCAAATGAAATGAGAATGAGGAAAGTTTCATTCAGACACTTTAGAGAAACATGGACATTTGATGTCTTAATTGAAAAGACAAAATAGCACTAGGTGAAATGTATCTATCATAAGATTTATAAGTATAAAAAATTGAAGCAAGTTAGATAATATTTTTCAACTCATTTAACTAGGTAAATACCTTATTTGATCATTTTTCATGTCCTATATTTGAAAAGTTTATGTCAGTCAACAAACTGTATATAAGTAGAAGTAATGTGATTATGTATGAATCTCTGTGAATATAAAATTAAATTCTCTGATGTTGTTATGGTATTACCATTTAGTTTAAAAAATTGTAGTAGGTTTAAAATAATTGTGTGTGGCCACTAAATAGGCGAATGTTCAGTTTTCAAGAGGCAAGTGTTAATTGGTCTGAAAAAGTAAAGAAAAAATTCTACATGACAATTAGGCTGGTAGCAGTCAGCAATAACATCCAGCTATCCATTTAGATGACAAGTATAGAGCTGTATTCAGTGGCAAAACTAATAAAAAAGAGCTAAAGTTTAGTTGGTATATTTGAAAGTGCTTATTATTATATTTTAAGCAATATGAATTAAAATGGACCATGCATGGATAAAGGTAAGAGTGTGACTTTATAAATAATGATTACAATTGATTGCATATGAGGTCTAAGGGAGAATCAAAGGGACAGATACAAATCATTTATCTATCATCAAGGAGGAAAGTAACTATCTTTTAAAATTATAAATATTTAGATAGCTTATTCACTTAAGTACTTTAGTATTTCAAATATGTATAATGGCAATATCTCAAAATGCTTTACATACTTCTAAATGGCAGATGTCTACAATTGGATTTCTCTTGACTAAGGACTTAGGTTTTATAATCAAATATTTGGATTTCTCTTGACTAAGGACTTAGTTTATAATCAAATATTTGATCTTTACAAACTGGCCATTGTTATTAGCTATTAGTCTCTATCAACTTTCCTAATTGTAATTTCCTTTGTCTAATATGGTGTAGACTGAGAAACTGGAAAATCCAAATTTCTATATTAAACTTTACTTAAAACAATTGGACAATTTGACAATATTACTTGTATATTATTTGATATCTATATCTATAAACATAAATCATTAGGGTGATAGTCTCAAAGCTTTTACAAATAGGTGTTCATGAAAAAAAGAAAAGTTTGAAGGCCACTAGCCTACAAGAGGAACAAATCATTCCTAAGTATGTTTTAACACCATGTCAATCTGTCAACACATTCCTTCAGCTCCTCTTAAGCTTTTCTCCTACCACCCCTACCTTCCATTCCCATGCCCTGTGAAAGAGCTACTCTAATATTCCCTGAATATTCCAAGTGCTTCAATGAGTTGTGGGTGGTAAATAATTTCCTCTGTGTCTCCTATGAAGCCTGCACAGTGCTTCTCCTCTAAGGTAATTTTTAATTTCTATATCCTTTAGATGCTGATTCTGATTCATTCATTAAAGATTTCTTGACCCTCTGTCTTCTATACCTATTAATCCAATTAAAATGCAGTAATATACAGTGTCAGACTGGATAATTGAGACAATAATAGCGATGTTAGTCCAGTCACATAATTTTATTTTAATTAACAGGTTATGCTCACTTTTTGTTTATAATGTCCTATGGCTGGCTGAAATTTCAGAATTAGTGTTTCATAATTAGTGAGAGAAGTATAGAAGCTGAAGATTTCATGATTAAACAACACCTAACAGAGGTAATTCAATATGGCCTAAGTAAGGATACTGACTAGTTTCCATGTGTTTACTTTTAAGGGAATATTATTTTTCCCCTATGAAGGATTGCTCATGAACCCATTCATGGTATCCCTATCCCTTTTCCTAGTCTGTCATAGGGAGGTGCAGTGACTGACCTGATTTGTAGATTTGAGGACTGGGAATGATAAGGATATATGCAGGTTCACTTCCCACTTGAAAGCACAGGGTGGCTCTTCAAAACAGTGCGAATGCACACCTATGTATCCCCAGAGTGTTTTTTTCTGGAGTCCCACCACTGAAGTGTATAGATAACTGACTTCTCTGCTTTTGCTAACCACTTTTAACCATCAAGGAGACATTCTTCCAACATCTGAGAAGAGAGTATGGTGCTTTACAGTAATCAAAGAATGAGTTTATGTGCATGCCACTCACACTTGATAATGGAAAGCAGTAGAGAGAACCTACTCATAAATATTTCTGGATTCCTCCTCAAGCGCTCAAGAATTCTGGAGTGAAATAACCCTAATATTTTCATAACTATTATAGCCTTTGTGAAACATACACCCATACACATACTCTTCAGATATCCTGTTCAATTTCAAATGAACTGCTCACTATTTTTAATAACTGAAATACCTGCTTTTATGGCTAAATTTCAAAGTATTTGAAAAGCCACACATATAAAAGCTAAGATGTTCACATAAAATGTTATCTTCTTCTCCCATTCTCTCTCCCTCTCATTTTTAAAGATCTCTCTAATGACTCTCCTGTCTTTTCACTAGCAATTGATTTTCTTGCTTTTAGTCCCATTTCATCATTTCATTCTGATTAATGCTTGCCTTTAAACTCTTTCCAGATTTATTTCTAATTGCTCAGTACAATTTAAAGAATTGCTCAGTTTAATTAGATAACAATTAATACTATTCCCTCTTTAAGATTCAGGTCATTCCTTTTCTTCACAAAGCTTTCTTAAATCATATTATGTCACAATAACTCATATTTAACTAATAACACATACTGTATTACCTACCTATTGCTGCACAACAAATTGCTCCAAATCTTACTGGCTTAAACAATTCCCATTTATTATTTCTATTTTCTGGGGTCAGAAATCTATGCATGGCTTACCTGAGTCCTCCGATTCAGGGTCTCTCACAAGCTTGTAATCAACTTCTCAGCCAGGGCCACACTCACCTCAAGATTCAACTGGGGCAAATTCCTCTTTCAAGCTAACTTAGGATTGATTGTTGTCAGAATTCCATTCCTTGAGGGTTGATGGACTGAGGGACCTTGGTTCCTTGCCAGTTGTTGGCTGTAGGCTGCCATAAATTCTTTGCCACATGGAGTGCTTCAGAATGACAGCTCTCTTTTTTAAAGTGAGTGAGCTGAGAAGGCAAGAGAGAGAGAGAAATAGAACCATCACAACAGAAAATACTGGTAAGATGGAAGTCATGATTTTTTAACTTATCATGCAACATAGGAAAACCAGTTTTTCTGTATTCTAGTCATTGCAAGCAAGTCACTATGGCCGCCCCACACTCAAGGGGAGAGGCTGGATAAGAGTATGAATACCAGGAAGCAGGGGTCACCAAAACTTCTACATTCATCCAGCAACCATTCACTTATAACCTTGAAGATTTCTTTACCTGTATATGTATCATCAGATAGTCCTCACTTTAATTATTTTTATTTTTATTTTCACTTCCCCAGTAGACAGCAAGTTTCTTGACCCTTGCTTTCCTTATTTCTTTATGATTATATCTCAATTGCTATATTTTATTTTACTGAAGTCAGCTAAGTCAACTCTCCTGTGTCTCCCTGGAGACTTACACAAGATGCTTAGTCGCCCTGATCATTCACTTTGTGCTATGTTCTTCACTGAACATAAAACCCTTTTTTTCCATCATCTTTAGAGCATATGCACACAAGCTAATTGGAGCATCCTATTATATATTACAAAACATACAGAAGGGTAGTGTTCCTTGTTGCTTTGGATGATTGTTTATATTGGAAAGAAAATGGGTTTCCATCACACCTAGATCTAAACCTATTACACTTTCACTAATACACCATTGTAACTGAACACAATTTCTGGAGTTACAGTTCTAGATTAAACAATATTGTCAGTCCTCAAAAAAGTTTTCTATAATGAATTTCCAAACTATAGTTCTACAAATTGTCAAGATCCATATTGTATTTCATTTCTTGAAGAAGTGGTTTGATAAGTCTTTACTCATTAAGATTTCTTGAATGGAGACTCTTATTTCAGCCATCTTCTTCACTGAAGGTTATAGATTAGGGATGTCTTGGTCTGACTGAAGCCAAGAAAAACAAGTGACAGGATAATCTGCTTTAGAAATTTGCAGTGTCTTTCCTTCTATTGTACCCTCATAACATATATAAAAGTATTTTTTCCCTTTCTTTTCCAGAGAATAGCAATTTTTGTTCGTAACAGAAATGTACGATACATTTTTCACCTCACTGCTAACACTCAGCATTAATGCAGTTGACAACTGAGGGGTTTTGCAAATTTAATTACAGATTTAATTTGCATTTCCATGACTAATAGAGAAGTTGACCATCTTCTCATATGTATATGTGCTCTTCTGATAATGCTCTTTTTGTATAATTTGCCATTTTATCATTATGAGTCTTATCAATTTGTAAGATTAATATATGCTGCAAATATTGTTAGTCTGTTTTCTGTTTATTTGCAACATCTGTCATGCACACTTCTGGGAGGGGCTGGTAATACATCTATTGTTTAATTCATATTTTTCAAGGGTTTTCTAGCTTACTAAAGAAATTATGGTCTACTTTTTTATTTTTTAATTTTTAGGAGTCCAACTTTCTATTCTATTAACTAGATAGCCAATTGTTCTAACATCATTTATTAAATGAAAATTTTTACAAGTTTAAATACCACATATTTTCATGTCAGATTCCCATAGGCCAATTATAGATTGTTTATTTTGTTCCACTGGCAATCAACAAAGATTTGATCCATTTGATAGTTCCTGAGCCAAACTTTTGTTTGCATCGGTTTTAATTTAAGCTTTGATATCTTCTTCTTCTAATATCAGACCTCATTATTAGTCATTTTTACCATTTTCTTTTATTTATAATTCTCTTGACATAGGCAGTTGAAAACCATATTATGTTGTTAAACACACACAATTGTTTGGATTTTGTGATTGTATTAATTATATGTATTATTTTAGAGATTAATGACATTTTGATGCTATGAATATATTGTATTTTCCTTTACAAATATATTGTATTTCTCTACTTAAGTTCTCATTTCCATTAATAAGATTGCATAAATCTTACAAACTAGTCCCTTTAGATCTTATTTTACTCTTAAATATTCATATCTTTTACTGTTAATGTGAATTAAATGACTTTTCTATTCCAGGTTGATTATTTTAAGTAGAGGCAAATAAATAAATAAATAAAACCACTAGTTTTTCTGTATTTATCTTATTTCTACCTGGCATCAATTTCTCTGTTTAATTTATTAACTTTTACTAACTTCTAAGGGATCAGACAATCATTTCTACTACAACATCATTAATATAATAATTTCTTTATGTTAACACTTTTCTAATGATGGTCTTATTTAGTTTTCCTACTGTGTTAGTTATAGTCCCAAAATGTTGGTTAATAATCATGCTAGTAAGTATTTCTGTCATGGTTTTGATTTAAATAGTTTTTGCCTTTGGCATTTTGTGATTATAATGTTATTTACTGTTGGTTTTGGATGAATACTTTTGCATGGGAGAATTGAACAAGGGAATTCCCTTTCTTTTACATCAGCAGAAAATTCATGTCTTACTAGAACGAATATGCTTTCCAATTTCCACTGTTCACTCTGAATTTGAAAACTTGAGCCATCTGAAGAGTTTGACTTAACCTGATGAATATATACCTGATGTATATATACAGAACTACAAATATATTAGGGGAATATGGGAACTAAGAGGATGAAAAATAAGATTAATATATAAAATACTAAAATTAAAATTGAATTGTTACCTCACACCAGTCAGAATGGCTACTATCCAAAAGACAAGAAATAACAAATACTGGCAAGGATGTAGAGAAAGGGGAACCTTTCTACAATGTTAGTGGGACTGCAAATTAGTTAAAACTGCTGTATGGAGGTTCCTCGAAAAACAAAAAAGAAATACCATTTGACTCAGTAACTCTTCTCCTAAGAATTTACCTGAAGAAAACAAAATCCTTGATTCAAAAAGATATATGCACCCTTATGTTTATCGCTGTATCCCTATGTTTTCTATAGCCAAGATATGGAAGCAGCCTAAGTGTCCATCAATAGATGAATGGATAGAGAAGATGTGATACATATGCACAATGGAATATTATTCAGCCATAAGAAGAAAACAAATCCTATCATTTGCAACAACATCAATGGATCTAGAAGGTATTATGCTCAGTGAAATAAATCAGGTGGAGAAAGACAAATATCATATGATTTCACTTATTTGTGAATATAAAAACTAAGCAAAATAGAAAGAACAAAACAGCATTAGACTCATAGACACTGAGAAGTGACTAGTGGTTACCAAAGGGGAGGGAAGTGGGCAGGGGTGAAGGGGAGAGGGAGGCGGACTGTTGAACCACTGTGATGTACATTTGATAAAAAGAAAAAATATCCTACAACTCATAGGAGATAACCTAGATGACATTAGGTTTGGTGATTATAAAGACATCAAAGGCATGATCCTGGAAAGAAATAATTTCTAAGTTGACCTTTGTTAAAATTAAAAACTGTGTCAAGAGAGTGAAAGGACAGCCAGAGAGGCAGGGGGAAATATTTGCAAAAGACATCTTTGATAAAAAGCTCTTATCCTAATTGCAAAGGACTCTTAAAACATAACAAAAAGATAGCCAGATTAAAAAACAAGTCCTGTCCTAAACAGATACTTCTTCAAAGGAGATATACAGATGCCAAGGAAGCATATGAAAAGATGTTCAATATCATATGTTAATACAGAATTGCAAATTAGAACAGCAATGAGATACCATTATATTCCTAGTAGAATGGCCAAAATCCAGAACCTGACAGCAACAAATTCTGGAGTGGCAAATCTCTAACTTATGAACATTGCTGGTGGGAATGTAAAATGATGTGGCCACTTTGTAAGACAGTTTGGTAATATCTTAAAAAAAAAACAAAGTAAACTAAAACTATGGTATTCTCTTACCATTTCATCCAGTAATCACACTTTTGGTATTTACCCAAGTGAAAACTTACGCCCACACAAAAACTGTACAGGGATGTTTACAACAGATTTATTCATAATTGCCAAAACGTGAAAGCAACCGTAATGTCCACCAGTAAGTGATGGATAAATAAACTGATGTATTCAGATAATGGAAAAACTATTTAGTCCTAAAAACAAATGAGCTATCAAGCCATGAAAAAACATAGAGGAACCTTACATGCATGGTACTAAAGAAAAGAAGCCCACCTGAAAAGGCTACATACTGGATGATTCCAACATTATGACATTCTGGAAAAGCCAAAATGATGGGAAGACAGTAAAAATATCAGTGACTGTCAAGAGTTGGGGGAAGGAATGGATGAACAGGCAGGAAACAAAGAATTTTTAGGGAAGTGGAACTATTCTGTATGATAATACATTAGTAGATACATGTCATTATACATTTGTTTAAACCCAGAGAATGTACAACACCAGGAGTGAACCCTAATGTAAACTCAGGTGTTTGGGTGATGAAATGTCAATATCAGTTCATTCTTATAAATGAACAACAAGGTGTGGGATGTTGACAATGGGGCAGGCTAGGCATGTGTCAGACTAGGATGTATACAGAATACCTCTATACCTTCTATTCAGCTTTGCTGTGAATCTGAAGTTGCTCTAAAAAATGAAGGGTATAAAAATAAACACCTACAGTTACCATCATGTTAATGGCGAGAAAGTGGTCACTTTTTCTCTAAGATCATGAATATATCATTTCCTGAGGAAAAAAATATCAAACTATCACCTCTCAGGTATGTGAGATTCAAAGTCACCTTGGACACACTGGCTTTAGACTCTAATCCGTGATAGAGAGCCTTTCCCTAGGTGTTTGGCTGACTGATCGCAACTTAAATGCAAAATCTGCTAGATGAGCAGGCCCTTTCAGGAAAATAAAAAAAAGAACACATTACAATTACTTTAATTGCATGATCTAATTCAGTAATTATGATATAAGATTGCTTTAAACAAAACAAAAATGCATGATGCTTTCTTGGCAAAACTTTCCTATATATGTTCCAGTTTGAATGTACATATAACAAATTTCACAGTAATAAACAGGGTATATTTGAATTAGAAATTCCTTTGCAGACTTATATTTTCAGAACTTGTTGAAGCAGCTTTCCCTCATGATCCACATATATTTTTGGACTTAGCTATTTAAGTTATCTGGACTTTTTCATCAGCAACTTACTTGGTGCAATAAAAAAGGTAACATACCAATTTACCAATTTAATGTCATCTGGTAGAAGGCACTGAGACTAAAAAGATGTAGCTCTAACAGGTATTAGATAACCAGCATTCCCGGCATTAGTGATCATACCAGAAAAACTGATGATCATTATTTGGTTATAAACTGAGTATTAGGGCTGATAATAAAAACCAATGAAGTCAATTAGGAATTGTAGAACATTTTTAATAGGGCAGAATTAACTCAACACAGTTTGAAAAAAAGTTTCCTTAATAATGTTTTACTTTCAAAGGCACATTAATTTCTTTAAAAAAAAAGTGTAATGCAATAATTGAAGGCAAGGCAGATCCAGTATATAAAATCTGTACTTTTCCCAAAACAAAGGGCCTGGATAAAAACCTCATGATTAATTTAATACCCACTATAATTCACAAAACCTATTCTCATTAATTGAATTCTATTTAGGCTGTTTATTAATACTTTTCTGGACCAGCTTATATTTAAAAATGTAGCTCTTTTATGTACAAATGAAGAGGTACTTAATTATTTTACTTTTCAAAATTATAAAAGCAATTCAATTTTGTAGTAATCAGAATTGACATGAGGGGTAAAAGAGGAATTCTCATAAGGAAATTTTTCAAGGAGGATGGTTATTGCAACATGATTCATAACAAGGGAAATCTGAAAGAAAAAAATGGTAGCACCAAACAATATGACATAATTAAATATTAGCAAGTACATATTGGGATTATCCTAAAATATCACATACAATTGGCTAGAATTCTTATTGATCTCATAAAATGCTGACATATAATGTTAAAATTTTTAAAAATCTTACTTAAAATCACATATTAATGCACACTCTCTCTCACACACATGTAATGCTGAAGGATAAAAGAGCAATAAATAAATTTAAGTGTGTGTGTGTGTGTGTGTGTGTGTTTCATCCACAATAGGATTCTTGTCTCCTGTGAGCTCCCTGAACTCTCTGATCTCTGTATTGTAGCTGGATGATTCTCCAGCAATACAGAGTTGAGTATGTGAGGTGATTATTAGGGCCAAGGGAGAAGGGTGTTACAGTGCAGGCCCTGTGGCTTTAGCCAGCCCCATGGACAGCTGTGGAACTAAAACAGTCCATCAGAAATGTCCTGCATTTGGTCCAAATGACCAGGCCTTCATACTCCTAATTCAAGCAATCACGAGCTGTGGCTTGTTCTTGGAAGGGTATGAACTTGGGAAGGCAGCTCTCTGCAGCTACGGCAGCTCCAGAAGGGGCTGCAGCACTCACAGCTACTGGGCAGCAAGCCCTTCCTTGGACGAGCAGATAGGTGTCACATCTCCTCTACTATACTCTAATTTAAACCCAGATAAGTGTATAATTAACAGATTATATTACATTTATATATATGTATTATATTAAACAGATTAGACAGCATAGATAAAATTAAACCCACACTTTTATATCTAAAAATCCAATCCCTTACCACCCACACTTTGAAAAAAGCATTTTTCTATAACTAAACAATGTGTTACTTGCAAGAAACTCTCTGCCACAGCAGATATGTTCCATTATTTATTCAAGGAAAATATCTTGCAAGCTGTAAGATATGGAAAGTTGTCTGTTATAGGTAGAATGTGTTAACAGAAGACATTACCCCAAAGCAAAGTAAAACTTCTCTCCCACTATAAGCTTTTTGTTGCTGAACAACCATCGTTGTCAACAAAAGGCATCCTCAGATTTTACTGACAGAGCTTAGAATTGTTTCGTAATTTTTAAAGGTGCCACTCATGCACGCATATGCTTTATAGTCTTGTATCAAAAAGTAAGCCAATGATATTCACCCTATACCAAATTATTGATCCATTGGTCACTCAAATGTCGGTTTGTTTAGCTAGGTAAGTAGTAAGTAAAGAGTGAGCAACTAAGTAGACAGGTAGGTGCGTTGTCCATTTTATCATGGTACTTCAGTTTGAAAGAATAACATGTTTTTATCAGTAAATGGCTGTTTTCCACATGGGATACATGCACACACACACATATTCACACACTAAAGGCATTATATTGATGGGCTCCATAAAAGTATACAAAGTAGAACAACTTTGGAGATTTGCTAACAGAAAATCAGTAAATCTCTAATGTGCAATAGATATTTCAAAACTATTAATGTTGAGTATTAGTTTAACAGCAGATTAAAGTAACAAAATGAAAATGTTTCATCTCTTAGTTTCAGGGCTAGTGTCATGACATAAAAGAGAAGTTCACTATGTAAAAAACAGTGAAAATGTAAGAAAAATAATAATAAAAGAGTCTCCCTTAGGATACCCCAGTGTTTATTTTATTTACATGTTTTGTTTAACCGTACCAATTTTTTTAGTTTGTTGAACTGTAAAATAGCAAACATTGAAGCACATGTCTTGTGGGTTCATCAATACTCTATCAAGCATATTTCCTCTCTTCTACTTAAAAAAAAGTTCTAATTATGTCTGAAAAGTTATTTTTAAAGAGTAAACAGTTTTCTAAAGTGGATTGGCAAATAACAGAATATTCAATTTTATATAATTAAACAACTAAAGATATTGTATGTATTCTCATATGTGATTCTTGAATAGCACCAAAGAGAGAAATACAATTTCAATTTCTCAAATCTTTGACTCCTTAAAAATCTGAAAAATGAATAATTGATTTTTGTTGGTACATCATATATTTTTAGGCAGCCACTTATTTTTATTTTCTTGCATTTCGGTCTTAGAAAAGAAGCAGTATATTAAAACATGAGACAATGGAAACTTTACTACAAAATGCAGTTTTTACAGGCAGTGCTGAGGACAAGCAGAATAAGTCTGCCTCGTTAATAAAATGTTCCACTCATCATCCAGAGAGCACAATATTTTACATTTTACTTTCTCTCATGCTGTCTTGGGCAGTGTTGTAACATAGTGATAAAAACATGGGCACTGAGTTAAGACAGTCTTGCCACTTACTACCTCAGTGATGCTGAGCAAAGCATTTGGGATTTCCCAACCCCAAATCCCTCAATAGCAAAATAAGAATAATAAGACATAAAAATAACCCATACAGGGTTGTTGCCTGCAAAGCATGTGACATCTCATATAGTCCTTTTCATGTACTGTTATTTTTATTTGTATGTCTTTCATATAAAAATACTAGTCATTTTTGAGTGAAAAGTTGCTACCATAATGAAAAAATAGATACTTATTAGTAATCACCTAGCTTGCTATATCAATTCTCTAACTTGATATATCATACCCAATCATACCACAGCACCTCATTATTATGTATTTACATTTGTCTTACCCCTGGATTAAGACACAGGCAAAGAATTACAAACGCTTTGGAGAGTTTTCCTACTATGATTTATTTCAAAGGGAAGTTAGTTATGTCCAAGACAGTACAAAGAATACAGAATCTGTACACAGTTCCTTATGATTAATGCTAGGATTCAAGAAAGCGCTAACCAATGTTAGTATACTTCAAGTTGTGCAACTACGTATCTTGAAGGAAACAGATGTTATACAGATGAGAAAAGTGAGCGCAGATAAGGAAAGGGATTTGGCCAAGAGCTTTAAAGGAACCTAATCATATGTGGCCAAAGACTATTTCCTATAATCTACCTGCAGAAAAGCTGATGTTTACAAAATGATCCATTTAGGACTATTAGAAATAAGATACGTTCCCAGGTGATTCACAATAATGCAACAATTTAAATTTGTCAGAATATTAAACAGTGTGTGTGTGATTTATTGTTTTGGAGCCTCACTAGAGAAAGAAAGAATCATCACTCGGAGTGCTGCCAGACCTCAGCATCCCACTTGTTACTCCCTACTATAAGGGCCTGGGAATTTCCTATGCTATTAGCGTGCTTGAAAAGAAATTAACACACCAAATTGCTGCCTTTTCTACACTGGCTTTCTATTAAATCTAACAACCATTCCTAGGTAATAAAAGATAAGGCAGATATCAATACAATACTAACTAAATTGATCTGGATTCCAAATTATATGAGAAGATATAAAGTAAAAAAAACTACTTTAATAGAAATCAGGATAATTATTTTATTATTATGAACCTGTTTCATGATTACTTGTAGGGTCTTTGATCACATATGCTTTTGGGATCGGCTGGCAGAAAACTGTATCCATTATTTATGAGAGAATCAAATTTGACTATGTTAAAAAATCCTTCCTTCTATATATAAAGTCAGACGTTTCAATAAGATGCTCTGTTAAGAACTCAATGTCTACAGAATATTCTTATAAGTGGCTTTGCTATCAGAATAAATTGATAAACTGAGGGAGAGAGAACAAAGTGCTTAGTGATAAATTTGTGTGGTATTTAATTATCTTATTCAGAGAGTGACTAGATGAACAGAATAGATTTGATATCTGCTGAATATGACCTGGTAATTTTCACAAATAAATAAATAACCCATTGAGATTTCCAGAATCCATATACCTAGAGTATTTCAATGTCTTGAGTTGGAACCATTAAGATTCTCACTTTGTACTATTTTTTTCTAAGTTTCAATCCAATTTGCCATAAAGAATATAGCGATTTTATTTGTATGAAGACTGTCCAATGTAATAGCTCAAGTTATGTTTTTGGATAAGATTCATTATGCCTTGTTAGGCTCTGCAACTAACTCCCTGAAATGTTGTATGATGGCTCAACAATGTGGCTGACCACATCGCTAAGTCTAGAATTTATAAAATAATTGAAATTCATTTTGATAAAACAGTGGCATAAAATGAAGGTTTCACTTCATCAAATGTTGACTCCAAGCTTTAAAAATCTTTTAAGTTCTCTCAGCCATTAACTACCTCCACCACACACACACACACACACACACACACACACACACACACACACACAC
>JAQQAC010020896.1:58509324-58534141 GCA_029783875.1 Phataginus tricuspis
TTAACTGAATGATAAGAAAATAATACGTATATATGTGTGGCATTCAGCCACAAACATGCATAGAGGGAAATTGATAGCATTAGGAACACATATTGGAAAAGAAAAAGATGTGAAAAACAAAGAAAAGCAATTAAACCCAGAGGAAGTAGAAGAAAATAATACAGATAAATATACATGGAAGGACCAAGAAAGTCAGAATGGTTCTATAAAAAGACTAATGAAAATGATAAACCACAGGCAAAATAGATTATAAAGATAAAATCTAGAAGGTACATATCACTAAGATCTGATAATCATGACTAATCCTACAGACACTGAAGAGAAAATGAAAGGATGTTTTACACTACTTTATGAAAATGAACTTAGTAATTTAAATGAAGTGGGCAACTTTATAGAAAAAACACAATCAACTGAATGCAAAAGTATAGGAAAATTCAGAATATATGCATGCGTATACAGGTATACATGCAATCAAATTCATAACTAAAAACCTCCTGTATGCACAATAGTAAACACATTTTTAGGCCTGGATGATTTCATAAACAACTTCTTCTTTGCATTTGAAGAAGACAATAACCATCTTTCCAAGGACTATAAAACGGTATTATACTTCCAGTCTTACTTTATAAGGACAGTATAACATAAATAATAAAATTTGACAATAGTTGCATGTATTTTTGTGAAGTAATTCTATGAATAGAATAAAATGACAAAACTACCTCAAAAAAGAAAATATTTGATAAAACAATACTCACTCAATAAAAGCTTACTAAAATATATATAAAAGATAACATTTTAGTCGAATAAAATATAAATACATTAACAAAAACTAAAATATATAGGTAACAGCATAATTAATAGTAAGAGTTGTAATTCAATCTATAGGCCACTGTAAATAGAGATATGTACATTTTCATGGTCTGGAAGACTGAACAGAATAAGGCTCTACGGACAAAATAAATACTTCCATTCTCTGGAATGTCTCCTTTTCCCAAGACCTACTTTCTCCTCACCTTCCGAAAGTGTTAGACTTAGGTAGTCTCCTTTACTGTGGAGCCATCTGTTTCCATTCAGAATAAGGACATTATTATTTTCTCTTGAGTCAAATGCTTATATTTCTGGCACAAGCATTACCCCTTTTCTTCTGACAAGATAGAATTAATTCATTCATTCATTCACTCATTCATATTAAGGTATTATTGATATACACTCTTATGAAGGTTTCACATGAAAAAACAATGTGGTGACTACTTTTAGCCATACTATTAGGTCTACACCCATACCCCAATGCAGTCACTGTCCATCAGTGTAGTAAGATGCCACAGATTCACTGTTTGCCTTCACTGTGCTACACTGTTTTTCCCGTGACCCCCCACAACATGTGTACTAAACATAATACCCCTCATCCCCTTCTCCCTCCCTCCCCACCTGCCTACTCACACCCTCCCCTTTGGTAACCACTAGTCCTTTCCTGGAGTCTGTGAGTCTGCTGCTATTTTCTTCCCCAAATTTTGCTGCATAGTTATACTCCACAAACGAGGGAAGTCATTTGGCACTTGTCTTTCTCTACCTGGCTTAGTTCACTGAGTATAATATCCTCCAGCTCCATCCATGTTGTTGCAAATGGTAGGATTTTTATCTTTGTTATGGTTGAATAGTATTACATCGTGTATATGTACCACCTCTTCTTTATCCATTCATCTACTGATGGACACTTAGGTTGCTTCCATATATTGGCTATTGTAAATGGCGCTGTGATAAACATAGGGGTGTATATGTCTTTTTCA
Organism: Phataginus tricuspis; assembly: GCA_029783875.1. Taxonomy (NCBI): domain Eukaryota; kingdom Metazoa; phylum Chordata; class Mammalia; order Pholidota; family Manidae; genus Phataginus; species Phataginus tricuspis. The sequence goes on from JAQQAC010020896.1 coordinate 58,511,112, forward strand.
ATCTGAGAGGTTGTATTATTTGGGTAAATTCCAAGGAGTGGGAATACCGGATCAAATGGTATTTCTATTTTTAGTTTTTTGAGGAACCTCCATATTGCTTTGCACAATGGTTGAACGAACTTACATTCCCACCAGCAGTATAGGAGGGTTCCCCTTTCTCTGCATCCTCACCAGCATTTGCTGTTCTTAGTCTTTTCAATGCTGGCCATCCTTACTGGTGTGAAGTGATATCTCACTGTGGTTTTAATTTGCATTTCCCTGATGATTAGTCATATGGAGCATCTTTTCATGTGTCTGCTAGCCATCTGAATTTCTTCTTTGGAGAATTGTCTCTTCATATCCCCCGCCCATTTCTTAATAGGGTTATTTGTTTTCTGGGTGTTGAGGTGTGTTTGTTCTTTATATATTATGGATGTTAACCTTGTCGGATATGTCCTTTACAAATATATTCTCCAATACTGTAGGATGCCTTTTTGTTTTATTGATGGTGTCCTTTGCCATACAGAAGCTTTTTAGTTTGATGTAGTCCCATGTGTTCATTTTTGCTTTTGTTTCCCTTGCCTGGGGAGATATGTTCTTGAAGAAGTTGCTCATACTTATATTCAGGAGATTTTTGCCTATGTTGCCTTCTAAGAGTTTTATGGTTTCATGACTTATATCCAGGTCCTTGATCTATTTTGAGTTTACTTTTGTGTATGGGGTTAAACAATAACCCAGTTTCATTCTATTGCATGTAGCTGTCCAGTTTTGCCAACACCAGCTGTTGAAGAGGCTGTCATTTCCCCATTGTATGTCCATGGCTCCTTTATCATCCACTAATTGACCATATATGCTTGGGTTTATATCAGGCCTCTCTAGTCTGTTCCATTGGTCTATGGGGCTGTTCAAGTCGGGGAGTGAAATCCCCCCAGTTTTATTCTTCCTTCTCAGGATAGCTTTGGCTATTCAGGGTCTTTTGTGGTTCCATATGAATTTTAGAACAATTTGCTCTAGTTCACTGAAGAATGCTGTTGGTATTTTGATAAGAATTGCATTAAATCTGTAGGTTGCTTTGGGCAGGATGGCCATTTTGACAATATAAATACTTCCTATCCATGAGCACAGAATGTGTTTCCATTTATTGGTATCTTCTTTAATTTCTCTCATGAGTGTCGTAATTTTCAGAGTATAGGTCTTTCACTTCCTTGGTTAGGTTTATTCCTAGGTATTTAATTCCTTTTGATGCAATTGTGAATGGAAATGTTTTCTTCATTTCTCTTTCTGGTAGTTCACTGTTAGTATACAGCAATGCCACAGATTTCTGCGTATTAATTTTGTACCCTGCAACTTTGCTAAATTCAGATATTAGATCAAGTAGTTTTGGAGTGGATTCTTTAGGGATTTTTATATACAATATCATGTCATCGCAAACAAAGACAGTTTAACCTCTTTCTTGCCGATCTGAATGCCTTTTGTTTCTTTGTGTTGTCTGATTGCCGTGGCTAGGACCTCCAGTACTATGTTGAGTAAAAGTGGGGAGAATGGGCATTCTTGTCTTGTTCCCGATCTTAAAGGAAAAGCTTTCAACTTCTCACTGTTAAATATAATGTTGGCTGTGGGTTTGTTATATATGGCCTTTATTATATTGAGGTACTTGCCCTCTATACCCATTTTGTTAAGAGTTTTTATCATGAATGGATGTTGAATTTTGTCAAATGCTTTTTCAGCATCTATGGAGATGATTTTTGTCCTTCTTTTTGTTGATGTGGTGGATGATGTTGATGGATTTTCGAATGTTGAACCATCCTTGCATCCCTGGAATAAATCCTACTTGATCATGATGATGAACTTTTTGGAGTATTATTGAATCGGTTTGCTAATATTTTGTTGAGTATTATTGCATCTATGGTCATCAGGAATATTGGTCTGTAATTTTCTTTTTTTGTGGTGTCTTTGCCTGGTTTTGGTATTAGAGTGATGCTGAGCTCACAGAATGAGTTTGGAAGTATTCCCTCTTCTTCAACTCTTTGGAAAACTGTAAGGTGAATGGGTATTAGGTCTTCACTAAATGTTTGATAAAATTCAGTGGTAAAGCCATATGGTCCAGATGTTTTGTTCTTAGGTAGTTTTTGATTACCAATTCAGTTTCGTTGCTGGTAATTAGTCTGCTCAGATTTTCTGTTTTTCTCTTGGTCAACCTTGGAAGGTTGTATTTTTCTAGAAAGTTGTATATTTCTTCTAGGTTACACAGTTTGTTAGCATATAATTTTTCAGAGTATTCTCTAATAATTTTTTGAATTTCTGTGGTGTCCGTAGTGATTTTTCGTTTCTCATTTCTGATTCTGTTTATGTGTGTAGACTCTCTTTTCTTCTTGATAAGTCTGGCTAGGGGTTTATCTATTTTGTTTCTTTTCTCAGAGAACCAGTTCCTGCTTTCATTGATTCTTTCTATTGTTTTATTCTTCTCAATTTTATTTATTTATGCTCTCATCTTTATTATGTTCCTCCTTCTACTGACTTTGGGCCTCATTTGTTCTTCTTTTTCTAATTTCATTAATTGTGGGTTTAGACTGTTAATATGGGATTGTTCTTCTTTCCTGAGGTGGGCCTGAATGGCAATATACTTTCATTAGCACGGCCTTCACTGCAAACCGATAGATTTTGCAGTGTTGAATTATTGTTGTCATTTTTCTCCACATATTGCTTGATCTCTGTTTTTATTTGGTCATTGATCCATTGGTTATTTAGGAGCATGTTGTGAAGCCTCCAGGTGCCTGTGGGATTTTTTTTTCTTTGCATAATTTATTTCTAGTTTCATACCTTCGTGGTCTGAAAAACTGGTTGGTACAATTTCAATTTTTGAATTTACTGATGCTCTTTTTGTGGCCTAGGATATGATCTATTCTTGAAATGTTCCATGTGCACTTGAGAGGAATGTGTATTCTGCTGCTTTTGGATGTAGAGTTCTGTAGATGTCTGTTACGTCCATCTGTTCTAATGTGTTGTTCAGTGCTTCTGTCTCCTCACTTATTTTCTGTCTGGTTGATCTGTCCTATGGAATGAGTGGAGTGGTGAATTCTCCTAGAATGAATGCATTGCATTCTATTTCTCCTTTTAATTCTGTTAGTATTTATTTCACATATGTATGTGCTCCTCTGTTGGGTGCATGGTTATTTATAATGGTTATATCTTCTTGTTGGATTGACCCCTTTATCATTATGTAATGTCCTTCTTTGTCTCTTGTGACTTTCTTTGTTTTGAAGTCTATTTTGTCTGATACAAGTACTGCAATACCTGCTTTTCTCTCTGTATTAGTTGCATGAAATATCTTTTTCTATCCCTTAACTTTCAGTCTGTGTAAGTCTTTTGGTTTGAAGTGAGTCTCTTCTTAGCAGCATATAGATGGGTCTTCTTTTTTTATCCATTCGGTGACTCCATGTCTTTTGATTGGTGCATTCAGACCATTTACATTTAGGGTGATTATCTTTAGGTATGTACTTATTGCCATGCAGGCTTTAGATTCGTGGTTACCAAAGGTTCACGGTTAACTACCTTACTATGAGGCTAACTTAACTCACTTAATATGCAATTACAAACAGAGTCTAAAGGTTCTTTTTTTCTCCTCCTTTTTCTTCCTCTTCCACTCTTTATATATTAGGTATCATATTCTGTACTCTTTGTCTGTCCCTTGATTGACTTTGGGGATAGTTTATTTAATTTTGCATTTCCTTAGTAATTAACTGTTCTACATTCTTTACTCTGGTTTTATTATCTCTGGAGACAGCTATTAAACCTTAGGAACACTTCCATCTATAGCAGTCCCTCCAAAGTACACTGTAGAGATGGTTTGTCAATGGTAAATTCTGTCAGCTTTTGCTTATCTGGAAATTGTTTAATCCCTCCTTCAAATTTAAATGATAACCTTGCCGGATAAAGTATTCTTGGTTCGAGGCCCTTCTGCTTCATTGCATTAAATACATCATGCCACTCCCTTCTGGCCTGTGAGGTTTCTGCTGAGTTGTCTGATGATAGCCTGATGGGCTTTCCTTTGTACGCGATCTTATTTCTCTCTCTGGCTGCTTTTAATAGTCTGTCCTTATCTTCGATCTTTGCCATTGTAATTACTATATGTCTTGGTGTTGTCTTCCTTGGGTCCCTTGTGTTGGGAGATCTGTGCACCTCCCTGGCCTGAGAGACTATCTTGTCCCCCAGATTGGGGAATTTTTCAGCAATTACCTCCTCAAAGACACTTTCTATCCCTTTTTCTCTCTTCTTCTTCTGGTACCCCTATAATGCGAATATTGTTGCATTTGGATTGGTCACACAGTTCTCTCAATATTCTTTCACTCTTAGAAATCCTTTTTTCTCTCTGTGCCTCAGCTTCTTTGTATTCCTCCTCTGTAATTTCTATTTCATTTATCATCTCCTCCACCATATCTAATATGCTTTTAAAACTTTCCATTGTATGTTTCATTTCTGATACTGTGTTCCGTAATGATTGGATCTCCAACCGGAATTCATCCCTGAGTTTTTGAATATTTTTCTGTGCCTTCATGAGCATGTTAATGATTTTTATTTTGAAGTCCCTTACAGGTAGATTCATGAGGTTCATTTCATTTCAATTTTTCTCAGGGGTGGTATTCATAATTTTACTTTGGACCAGGTTCCTTTGGCATTTCATATTTGTATATGGTGCCCTTTAGTGCCCAGAATCTCTACTCTCTGGAGCTTTTCAGCCCCTGAAGCAATGTTGGGGGTTGCAGGGGAGTGGTACTGTTGCCTGGGGGGAGGAAAGAGCTGTTTCCTGCTTCCTGGCTGCTATGCCTCTCTCCACTGCCAGAACCAGTGGTCTGTGCACACAGGTATAAGCTTCTGTGCTTTGCATTTATAGTTGCTGTAGATGAGTCTTCCCTTTGCCTGGCCTAATGCTAGGGTAGGGTTTGCCGGTTTGTGAGCCAGGTGGGGCTGGCCAGGAGAAACGCTCAGAGGCTGCGTATCATGGAGGGTGTCCTTGGAACTCTGTAGCCAGCCAGGGAACTGGAACTCCTGAAGATCGTGATAGTTCCAAACCGGCTGGGCAGAGTGCACCCTGATAATTTTGTCTACCTGTCCTTTCTCCTGAGCAGTAAGCTCTGTGCAATCCTTGCCCCTTTAGCAGTCCTCTTGCTGTTAGGAATTCTCTCATACTGCCCACCTTTCTTTTGTCCCAGAGCAGCCAGATATAGATCCCTGCTTTCAACAAGCAGCTGGAATCTCAGTCTCTCCATGTATTCCTCCTGTCTTAGCTTTCTAACCCCCTAATCATGAGAGTACCATGAAAACACCATGAAATGTAGGTTTGTGCTCCCTCCAGAGTTAGGTATTCAGCAGTCCCAGGCCTCCACTCCCTCCTCACTCTGTTTCTCTTCCTCCTGCTGGTGACCTGGAGTGGGGGAAGGGCTTGGGTGCCGTCCGCCCATGGCTCTGGTATGTTACACTGTTCCGTGAGGTTTATTCTTTTCTCCAGGTGTATGCAGTTTGGCGCAGTCCTCTTTCCTGTTGCTCTTTCAGGGTTAGTTGTATTAATTATATTTTCAAATTATATGCAGTTTTAGGAGGAAGCCTCTGTCTCACCTCTCCCACTGCCATCTTTAAACCACTCAGAATTAATTTTTTTATTAGAAATATAAGGTTTCTCTCCCTTTCTCTCAGGAGGGGGAGGGAATTATGTCACTGTCAAGCTCTTATATAAATTTCTTAATTTTGGAATTCCTCTTTTGCAGTGCAGACCTCTGTACAAAAGTTGACATCTGCTCTTGACACATTAACTCCAGCAGGATTAGAACAAAGAAAAGTGCTGTTATTGCTGTAAGGAACAGGTTTGGCTCTTATGCAGAAATCCTGTGTTTGCTTTCCTAGCAAATAACAGTAACTGTCTCTCTGAAGAGTTGGTATTTTTAAATGGAATCATTTAAAAAATATATTGGATTGGTTTTAAGATTAATTATACTGTACATTAAGAATTTTTCATTCAAAACCTTCTATTTTTTAAGGAAACATTGATTTCATAGTTCTCTATGTTCTTTTTTCATCTTAAGCAACATTGTCAGGATTACTGTGGAAAAGCATTTTAAAACGCTTTAAACTTTAATATTACAGAAACTTTGAGATGTAATTTTAAAAGAAAATAAAATGCTGTATTTTGACTTAGTTTTTCACTGAGAATATTAAAGACTAAGTTGCAGTATGTCTCTATACCAAAAGTGGTATTGGTATATTCATTCTTCTTTTTTTAAGATTCCAAATCATAAGAGCTTAAGTTTGAAAAATACCTTAAAGTATTTACAAGTATCTGTGACTTACCCTTAATAAAGGAGACTTCAGTAAATGAGGGAAACACGAACTCACTGTCATTTGTCTTATTTTAGCACTCAGTATTGAAAAGCAAATGTAATTTTCATGGTCTTGCATATTTTCAAATCATCTTGTGTATACAGATATAGAGTGGACCTAATTCTCCTTAATGTATAAAAAACACTATAATTTTGAACTTTCTTCTTAAGGTCAGGAGAAATATGCTCTTTACATATCCGCTTATTCAATACTCAGTTTTTACCAAAGACTTTAAAAAATATAATTTTATATTTCTCAAAATGCATTGTGGATGGTGCATGCATAAGCACAATGGAAATTGATGTTATACATATTTTACCTTAATTAAATTTATACAGTAGTAATATTAATAGAAATATTAACAAAGAATATATTCTGACTCTGCAATGTGTTGTTCTTCTCATACTTTCTTCCTATGTTCATTCCTTTAATAATATTTGCTCTAATAGTATGTACTTTAATGTAATCTGATGGGGAGGTCATGTGCGGCAAGGCTTTAAATGTTATCTTTGAACAATTCATTACACAAATACTTATCTATGTTATTAAGCACATAAAACTTCCCATAAAGCTATATTCTAAAAGTCCTTAAAAGAAAAGAAATAACAATGACAATAAAGAGTGTAAATTATATGTAATAAATATTATAAATATATATATACATATATATATATAAATATATACATTATCTATATACACACACAGATACAATCATACATAGGCACACACCAAACTGTCTGTACCTATTGGGTTTTGAAATGTAAATTTATAAAATGCTGAGAGTTTTAAATGTAAGTATAATAACTTTATTCTTTAAAAATTGTTTTCACATACTCCTTAGTTTCTACACTTCCTAAACAGTTTTCCTAATCATTAACCCCTTAAATGATATTCCTGGGTAGCAAATTTTATGTTTATGTGAATGACTAACACAGTTTTCAGGAAAAAAAAATGTGCCTACATAAATAGTTAGTTTTCTAATCTATGATGAATGCAAAGTTAAATTTAAGAAACTAATAATCAAATTTACAGTGGATGCAAAATTGAGAGTTGTATGAAACAATTAGAATGGTTGGTTGTAAGCAATTAGACCAGCACTGATTAGAGATGAGCATGGACTAAAACAATTGGTAGAATATGTGCTACTTCACAGAACCAAAGGAACAGCTGAACATACAGGCCTTGGCCTGGGAGAGCAACCAGGGTTAAGACTGATGCAAAGGCTGATGAAGAGCACACCAGATAACTTGGTTCCAGCAGCTTTACATTCTTTCGTGTCCCATCTCCAAATTGAATTGCAACAGACAAAAGCCTTCTGTGGGAGAAGGGTGGGACTGTGTGATTGATGGCCCCAGTAAAACCACTTAGAAGGTGAAGGGGGGAAGTTGGAGATGGGGAGAAGGAAACTGGAAAGTATATTACATGACTTAATCACAATTTTAAAATGACATTAATAGGCTTGAATGACAAACAGACCGAGGATAAAATCTGGCAATAATAAATGTGGATGATTTTTAGTTGAGTTAAAAAAAATCAGGAAACTTTTATAAATAGCATTTCATGTGCAAAGAACCTGGTAGTATTATTAACCACACAGTCACTATAAGCCCCAAATTTTACATGATTACAAAAATGTTCACAATACAAATAGTATGTTAAGCTGCATTAAAGGTGGCAAACTGTTCAAATTACTGGAAATAATCCTTGCCTTGACTAAATAAAAAATGGAATAATGTGCTCAATGCCTGACACAATACCTTAAGAGAGGCTCTCACATGACAGATTGCATTCACAGATTGTGAGTGTTTCTAAAAATGAGATAATTAAAAGGACAAAAAAGAACAGGTAGGTGAACTTTAGAAAAACTGCTAGCTGTTTACAAAGGATGCCAAGTAAAAGGAGTAGTACATGAATTCGTTCGGTGTTGATCATGAGAACAGAATTGGGATGAAGTCCAGGGGAAAAACACTAGTTTATAACATGGATGATTTATATAAAAGTTGGGCTGCTTCTTGCAAAAATGAATATCCTGTTTCAGAGGGAATAAGTTGGATGATCTCCTATAGAAAGAATCTCTTAGTGTTAAGACTATTTTGAGTAGGCTAGAGTAGGTAATTCCCAAGGATATTTTAATTTTAAAATTCTCCAAATTAAGTGGTGTGTTGCCAAGAGGTGGTAATAAAATGGAAGATAAATTTTTCAATATATTTTCCCACAAAAATACAGAGCCAAATGCTACCTGCTCTGCACTCTTTTTACATTGTATCATCTATCTAATTGGGGATTTCAAAGTGACTGTTTTATGTGGGATGGTCCTAAACCACCAAAGGAACATACAATCCAGGGACTTTTCTATCCTCAATAATATTCAATGCACAGTTTGCCAGAAGGGCAGGGAAGATCTTATAAAGAGGCCTTTAGACAAAAACAGTAGAAGGTATGTTTGGCTACAAGTGATAAAAATGTAAAAATGGATAATGTGAATGAGTAGTAATCTATTCTGTTTAAATTAGCTCCAAATGCTTGCCTCTTCAACATCTTACATACTATGTGTATGTCAATAGACAGCCTATGCTATTCATGGCTCAGTAGGAAATAAAAAAGTCTTTATTTAAATAAATGAGAAATATATCACTTTTTTCAATATCTTTGGTACCACATTATTGATTTTTACTGACTAAATGGAGGCTCTGATTTGAATCACAGTTTTATCATATTATATTGCTCAAACAAGTAAATATATATTAAACTCAGTGTTACTTTATACATAATAAGTAAATATATATTTTACTTAACAACTAAATATATATTAAATTCAGCTTTTATGCGTGGCATTAGATAAATTGACCTTATTGCAGAAAATAAATTTTGATGTCAGGTGTGATTTGTGTGAGGACAGAGTTCAGAGTCATCAATATATCATGTTGTTATATTTCTTCTTTATGTTCATTTTAATATTTATGCTTATCCCATGTGCTTTAATACCATTCTGACAAGGAGTTAATGTGTAGTGTGGCTTTAAATGACATATTCTCTGAAAAACTAAGCAAGTATTTCTCCATGTTATTGGGCAGATAAAACTATTTTCTAAAGGACTTTGAGAGAAACAATAATAACCAATAGTAAATTACTATTTCAAAAGTACTGGTAATTTATAGACTACAATTTTTATTCAGTATAAATATATTTTTCAGTAATAAACCATGCACTATGTAGCATTAAGTAGACTAATGATGATGGAGAATGATCATATGTGGGAAAAAAATCTAGGCTACAGGTCTGATAGTTACAACATGAGATAGTAGTATAAGCATATCTGGAAACTTTTCTTTCCAATGACCTCTAAAGAAGCAGTGAGGGAAACTCAGTTAATCTTATGCCATGTGATGAGAAGCCAGCATTTCCAAACTTGGCCCCATATAAATTTAAGAACAGGGAAGATTCAGGATGGCGGTGTGAGAGGTGAGACAGAGAATTCCTCCCCAAACCACATATAATAAGAAAATATAGTTAACACAACTAATCCTAAAAGAGCAACAGGAAAGAAGCCTGCACCAGACTGCATACACCTGGATAACAGAGCAGACCTCATGAGACAGGATAATGTACCAAAGCCTTGATCTGGTGGGACCCAAGCCCTTCCCTAACCCCACCTCACTGGTGGGAGGAAGAGAAACAGAGTGGGGAGGAGGTGGAAACCTAGGAGTGCTGAACACCCAGCCCTGGAGATCTGCTTTGGGAGCACAAACCTGCATTGCATGGTGCTCTGGAGATCACTGAGGTTGGAAAGCTAAGACAGGTGGAATACTTGGAGAGACTGAGATTCCAGATATTTGTGGAGGACAGGGATCCACATCAGGCAGCTCTGGGACAAAGGAAAGGTGGGTGGTCTGAGAGGCTTCCTAGCACTGAGAGGGCTGCTGAACTGGTGGGGTTTGCATGGAGCTTGCTGTGCAGGAGAAGGGATAGGTGGACAAGGTTGACTGGATGTACTCTGCTCATCAGGTTGGGAACTTTCGGGAGCTTCTGGCACTCCATCCCCCTGGCTGGCTACTCAGGGCTGAGGCCTCCTGATGGTGATATACAGCCTGCTGTGCCTTCCTCTTGGCCTGCTGACACTGGCTTGCAAACCAACACATCACGTAAGCCAGAGGGAGGCCCCACCTACAGCGGCTACAGACACAAAGCACAGAGGCTTACACCTATGCACTTAGCCTACTGGTTCTGACAGTGGAGACAGGCATAGCAGCTAGGAGGCAGGAAACAGCTCTTTCCTGCCCCCAGGCACCAGCACCGACTCCCCTGAGACTCCTGACATCACTCCAGGGGTGGAGCAGCTCCAGAGACTAGAGCTTCTGGGCACTAGAGGGTGCCACATACAAATATGAAATGTCTAAGGAAACTAATTCAAACAAAAATCTCACAAACACCACAAAACAGACCAAATGAAACTGAACTCACCAATCCTCCAGAAAGAGATTTCAAAATAAAAATCATAAACATGCTCATGGAGGTACAGAAAAATATTCAAGAACTCAGGGACAAATTTAGGATGGGGATTCAATCATTATGAAATTGCATATATGAAATGAAACATACAATGGAGGGATTTAAAAGCATATTAGATGTAGTAGAAGAGATGGTAAATGGAATGGAAATTAGAGAACAAGAATACAAAGAAGCTGAGGCACAGAGAGAAAAAAGGATCTCTAAGAATGAAAGAATAGGATTCAAGATGGCAGCATGAGAGGTGAGACAGAGAACTCCTCCCAAAACCATATATAGTAAGAAAATATAGTTAATACAACTAATCCTAAAACAGCAACAGGAATGAAGGCTGCACCAGACTTCATACACCTGGAGAACAGAGAAGACCTCATGAAACGGTAACATACCAAAGCGTTGATACGGCAAGACCCAAGACTTTTCCCCACCCCAGCTCGCTGGCGGGAGTAAGAGAAACAGAGTGGGGAGGGGGTGGAAGCCTAGGACTGCTGAACACCCAGCCCTGGAGATCTGCTTTGGAGCACAACTCTACACTGTGTGGTGCTCTGGAGGTTGGTGGGGTTGGGGAGGTGGGACAGGCGGAGTGCTTGAGGGACTGAGATTCTGGCCGTTTGTGGAGGATGGAGATGCACACTGGCTACTCTAGGACAAAGGAAAGGCAGGTGATCTGAGACGCTTCCTAGCAGTGAGAGGGCTGCTCAAGGGACGGGTTTTGGACAGAGCTTGCTGCATGGGAGAAGGGATAGGTGGACAGGGTTGTCTGGGCGCACTCTGCCCAGCAGGTTGGGAACTTTGAGGAGCTTCAGGTGCTCCATTCCCCTGGCTGGCTACTCACCTCTGAGACACCCCCACTGTGACATGCAGCCTGCTGCGCCTTCCTCCTGGCCTGCCGACATCAGCTCGCAAACTCAAAGTCACTGTGCTGGCATCAGGCCAGCCAGCAGGAGGCCCTGCCTAAAACAGCTAGAGTCACAAAGCACAGAGGATTACACCTGTGTACTTGGCTCACTAGATCAGACACTCGAGACAGGCATTGAAGCCAGGAAGCAGGAAACAACTCTTTCTTCCCAACCGGCACCAGTGCCACTACCCTGTGACCCCCAAACTCACCCCAGGGGCTGAGCAGCTACAGAGACTAGAGCTTCTGCGCACTAGAGGGCGCCACACAGAAATATGAAACATCAAAGGAACCTGGTTCAGATCAAAATCTCGCAAACCCCAGAAAGAGGGCCAAATGAAGCAGAACTAACCAATCTTTCTTAAAGAGAGTTCAAACTAAAAATCATAAATATGCTCCTGGAGGTACAGAACAATGTGCAAGAAATCAGGAATGAATTTAAGATGGAGATTCAATCTTTAAGAAATTCTATATCTGAAATGAAACATAAATTGTAGGGATTTAAAAGCAGATCAGATATACTAGAAGAGACAGTAAATGGAATAGAAATTAGAGGATGGGAATACAAAGAAGCTGAGGCAAAGAGAGAAAAAGGACCTCTAACAATGAAAGAATATTGAGAGAATTGTGTGACCAATACAAATGCAACAATACTCGCATTATAGGGGTACCAGAAGAAGAAGAGAGAGAAAAAGGGATAGTAAGTGTCATTGAGGAGGTAATTGCTGAAACCTTCTCCAATCTGGGGATGGAGATAGTCTCTCAGGCCATGGAGATGCACAGATCTCCCAACACAATGGACCCAAGGAAGACAGCATCAAGACATATAATAATTAAAATGACAAAGATCAACGATAAAGACAGACCTTTAAAAGCAGCTAGGGAGAGAAAAAAGATCACATACAAAGGAAAACCCATCATGCTATCATCAGACTTCTCAACAGAAACCTTATGGGCCAGAAGGGAGTGGCATGATGTATTTAATGCAACGAAGCAGAAGGACCTCAAACCAATAATATGCTACCCAACAAGGTTATCATTTAAATTTGAAGGTGGGATTAAACAATTATCAGACGGGGCAAAAGCTGAGAGAATTTACCTCCCACAAACCACCTCTACAGTGCATTTTGGAGGGACAGCTATAGATGGAAGTATTCCCAAAGCTAAATAGCTGTCACCAGGGGAAATAAAACCACAGCAAAGTAAAACAATTAATTATTAAGCAGATGCAAAATCAAATAAACTATCCCCAAAGTATTTCAAGGGATAAAAAAAGAGTACAGGATATGATACATAATATATAAAGAATGGAGGAGGAAGAAAAAGGAGGAGAAAAAAAGAACCTTTAGACTGTGTTTGTAATACCATATTAAGTGAATGAAGTTAGCCTCTTAGATAGTAAGGAAATTAACAGTGAACCTTTGGTAACAACAAATATAAAGCCTGCAATGCCAATAAGTACATACCTATCAATAATCACCCTAAATGTAAATGGACTGAATGCACCAATCAAAAGACACAGAGTTACTGAATGGATAAAAAAACAATACCCATCTATATACTGTCTACAAGAGACTCACTTCAAACCAAAAGACTTACACAGACTGAAAGTAAAGGGATGGTAAAAGATATTTCATGCAAAGAAAGAGGAGAAAAAAAAGCATTTTTTTATCAGACAAAATAGACTTCAAAACAAAGAAAGTAACAAGAGACAAAGAATGACATTACATAATGATAAAGGGGTCAGTCCAACAAAAGGATGCAACCATTATAAATATCTATGCACTGAATACAGGAGCACCTACCTATGTGAAACAAATACTAACAGAATTAAAAGAGGAAATAGAATGCAATGCACTCATTTTAGGAGACTTCAATACACCACTCACTCCAAAGGACAGAGCAACCAGACAGAAAATAGGTAAAGACACGGAGGCGCTGAACAACACATTAGAACAGACGGACCTAACAGACATCTACAGAACTATACACCCAAAAGCAGCAGGATACACATTCTTCTCAAATGCACAGGGAACATTTTACAGATAGACCACACACTAGGACACAAAAAGAGCCTCTGTAAATTCAGAATGATAGATATTGTACCAACCAACTTCTCATATCAGAAACATATAAAACTAGAAATAAATTGTACAAGAAAAACAAAAAGACTCACAAAAACATGGAGGCTTAACAAAATGCTCCTAAATAATCAATGGATGAATGACGAAATTAAAACAGAGATTAAGCAATATATGGAGACAGAACAACACCCCAACTTTTGTGGGATGCAACAAAGGCAGTTCTAAGTGGAAAGTATATAGCAATCCAGGCCTATTTAGAGAAGCAAAAACAATACTAAATGAATAGTCTGAATTCAAAACTAGTGAAACTGGAAAAAGAAGAATAAATGACGTCCCAAGTCAGTAGGAGGAGGGACATAATAAAGATCAGAGAATAAATAAATAAAATTGAGAAGCTTAAACAATAGAAAAAAATTAATGAAACCAAGAGCTGGTTCTTTGAGAAAATAAACAAAATAGATAAACCCCAAGCCAGACTTATCAAGAAAAAAAGAATCTACACACATAAACAGAATCAGAAATGAGAAAGGAAAAATCATGACGGACACTACAGAAATACAAAGAATTATTAGAGAATACTATTAAAAATTATATGCTAACAAACTGGATAAAGAAGAAGAAATGGAGAACTTTCTGAAAAATACAATGTACCAAGACTGACCCAGGAAGACACAGAAAATATAATCAGACCAATTACCAGCAATGAAATTTAACCAATAATCAAAAAACTACCCAAGAACAAAAACGCCCAGAAAACACGGATTCTTCACTGAATTCTATCAGACATTTAGAGAAGACATAATACCAACTCTTCTTAAAGTTTTCCAAAAAATAAAAGAGGAGGGAATACTTCCAAACACATTCTATGAAGCCAGTATTACTCTAATACCAAAACCAGGTAAAGACACCACAAAAAAGAGAACTACAGACCAATATCCTCCATGAACATAGATGCAAAAATACTCAACAAAACATTAGCAAACTGAATTCAAAAATACATCAAGAGGATCACATACCATAATTAAGTGGGATTCATCCCAGGGAGGCAAGGATGCTACAAAATTAGAAAATCCATCAACATTATCCACATCAACAAAAAAAAGGACAAAAACCACATGATCATCTCCATAGATGCTGAAAAAGCATTCGACAAAATTTAACATCCATTCATGATAAAAACTCTCAACAATATGGGTATAGAGGGCAAGTATCTCAACATAATAAAGGCCATATATGACAAACCCACAGCCAACATCATACTTAACAATGAGGAGCTGAAAGCTTTTCCTCTAAGATCAGGAACAAGACAAGGATGCCCACTCTCCCCACTTTTATTTAACATAGTACTGTAGGTCCTAGACATGGCAATCAGACAACACAAAGAAATAAAAGGCATCCAGATTGGTAAGGAGAAAGTCACACTGTAACTGTTTGCATATGACACGATATTGTACATAAAAATCCTGAAGAATCCACTCCAAATCTACTAGATCTACTATCTGAATTCAACAAAGTTGCTGGATATAAAATTAAGACACAGAAATCTATTGCATTCATATACACTAATGATGAACTAGCAGAAAGAGAAATCAGGAAAACAATTCCATTCACAATTGCATCAAAAAGAATAAAATATCTAGGAATAAACCAAACCAAGGAAGTGAAAGATCTATACCCTGAAAACTATAAGACACTCTTAAGAGAAATTAAAAAGGACATTAATAAATGGAAATTCATCCTATGCTCTTGGGTAGGAAGAATTAATATTGTCAAAATGGCCATCCTACCTAAAGCAATCTACAGATTCAATGCAATCCCTATCAAAATACCGACAGTATTCTTCTATGAACTGGAACAAATAGTTCTAAAATTCATATGGAACCACAAAAGACCCTGAATAGCCATAGAAATCCTGAGAAGGAAGAATAAAGCTGGGGGGATCTCACTTTTCAACTTCAAGCTTTACTACAAAGCCACATGTAATCAAGACAATTTACTACTGGCACAAGAACAGATCCATAGACCAGTGGAACAGAATAGGAAGTCCAGATATTAACCCAAGCACATATGCTCAATTAATATATGATATAGGAGCCACAGATATACAATAGGGAAATGAGAGCCTCTTCAACAACTGGTGTTGGCAAAACTGGACAGCTACATGTAAGAGAATGAAACTGGATTATTGTCTAACCCCATACACAAAAGTAAACTCGAAATGGATCAAAGACCTGAATATAAGTCATGAAACCATAAAATTCATAGAAGATAATATAGGCAAATCTCTCTTCAATATAAACATGAAGAACTTCTTCATGAATGTATCTCCATGGGTAAAGCAAACATTAACAAGTGGGACCATATTAAACTAAAAAGCTTCTGTACAGCAAAGGACACCATCAGTAGGACAAAAAGGCATCCTGCAGTATGGGAGAATATATTCATAAATGGCATATCTGATAAGGGTTGATATCCAAAATATACAAAGAGCTCACACACCTCAACAAACAAAAAGCAAACAACCCAATTATAAAATGGGAAGAGGATCTGAACAGACACTTCTCCAAAGAAGAAATTCAGATGGCCAACAGGCACATGAAAAGATGCTCCACATCGCTTATCATCAGAGAAATGTAAATTAAAACCACAATGCGATATCACCTCACACCAGTTAGGTGGGCCACCATCCGGAAGACAACAACAAATGTTGGCAAGGATGTGGAGAAAAGGGAACCCTCCTACACTGCTGGTAGGAATGTAAATTAGTTCAACCATTGTGGAAAGTAGTATGGAGGTTCCTCAAAAAACTAAAAATATAAATACCATTGGACTCGGGAATTGTACTCCTAGGAATTTACCGTAAGAATGCAGGAACCCAGTTTCAAAAAGACCCATATGCACTCCTATGTTCATGGCAGCACTATTTACAATAGCCAAGAAATGGAAGCAACCTAAGTGTCCATCAGTAGATGAATGGATAAAGAAGATGTGGTACATGTACACAATGGAATATTATTCAGCCATAAGAAGAAAACAAATCCTACCATTTGCAACAACATAGATGGAGCCGGAGTGTATTATGCTCAGTGAAATAAGCCAGGTGGAGAAAGACAAGTATCAAATGATTTCACTCATCTGTGGAGTATAAGAACAAAGCAAACGCTGAAGGAACAAAACAGCAGGAGACTCACAGAACCCAAGAATGGACTAAGAGTTACCAAAGGGAAAGGGGCTGGGGAGGATGGGTGGGAAGGGAGGGATAAGGGAAATGAGGGAAATTGTGATTAGCACTGATAATGTAGTGGGGGCGGGCAAGGGGAAGGCAGTATAGCACAGAGAAGACAAGTAGTGACTTTATAGCATCTTACTATGCTGATGGACAGTGACTGTAATGGGGTATGTGGGGGGGAGGACCTGATAATGGGAGGTATCTTGGAACCACAATGTTGCTCATGTAACTGTATATTAATGAAACCAAAAAAAAAATTTTTTTTAATACAAGAGGCAAATATTTTCAGGAATTGATCAATGGTAATGCAGGACTGTTATTCTTAAAAAAAGGGTAATACATAAATTGAATCCCACATTTCTTCTGACATTCTGTTTGGGATAACTTATAAACTGCAATGTAGGGATATTCAGCCAAGTACAGCATGAAGATCTCACTGAGCTGAGGAAGACGACTGGATTGGGTGTTGCTAAATTGACTAGAGTTTATAGATTAGGGTACTGGTGATTAAGGAATCTGCATAGGGGCTCCACAAGGTCTTGTTTGGCGGTTACATTATGCAATGAGATTTTGTAGAGAGTAAGTACCATAGGTGTGAGAGCGAAAGAACATACCAGAAATCATGCAGTGCCTGGAGAGTGTGGAGTTCTGGCCTAGTGAGACTGGTGAAATGTAACTAAACACCTGAACAAACTGGCTGAAATTCTAGCAAAAATACAATGTAGAAGTAATTATAATGCTCTAGATTAAAGGCCAAGTCCTAAAACTGAATACTCTAAAACATTACATCTCCTAAAACCAATCCTGACAGGACCACTCAATTTCACTGGAAATTTAACTTCTTGTCAGAAGAAATCTGATCACAATTTTCAGGAGGATATTACAGTCCACAGTCCTAGAAGGCAGTATCCAAAAATTTCCAGTACACAATAAAGATTATAAGACATATAAAGAAATGGTAAAAATTCAACTCACATGCAAGGAAAAAGTAGTTAATCGAAATAGTAAAGGCCTCAAGATGACTGAGATGTTGGGATTATAGGAAGTCTTTAAAACATATATAAATATATTCAAGGATGTGAGAGAAAAGATGGACATTTATTGGGGACATGGAAAAAATCTCAGCAGAGAACTAAAAATGATAAAAATGAAGAAACAAAGAGAAAATTCTATAACTGAAAAGTAAAATACCTGAGATTAAAAACAAAAAATACTGAATAGGCTTAACAACAGCTAGGAATTGAAAGGAGAATCCAGAAATAGATGGATGTATAGAGTTAATTTATTTCCTACAAAGGCATCAAATTCAATAGTGGATCTGAATGTCTTTTCAATGAATGTTGCTGACAAAACTTGACAAATATATGGGAAAAAATGAACCTGTACTTTTACATCACACCAAACACTCAGATCAATTTGTGACAGTTCACAGATCAAAACATTGGAGTTAAAATTATAAAGCTTCTAGAAGAAAATTTAGGGGAATATATTTGGGGCATTTGGGCAGGCAAAACTTCTTAGAACACAAAAATCAATGATCATAAAAGAAAAAAAATAGACTTTATCAAACTTAAATCTTCACATCAAATGACACTTAACTGAAAATGGTAGCAACGTATTGGAAGGAAATATTTGCAATATAGTTACAAGTATGTGTTGCCAAAGAACAGGCAAACATAATTTATAGTAATAGAAATTAGAAAAATGGTTACCTATAAAGGGTAGAAATGGACTAGAATGAGAATGAGGGTACTTTCTGTGGAGGTGAAAATGTTGTCTTAATTGAGATTTTGGTTACACTGCTGTATAAATTTATCAAAAGCTCATTAAATTATATTCTTAAGATGTGCATGTCACTATATAAATTTTACCTAAATAAAAATTTCAAAATTGTTTTAAAAAATAACAAATTATTTGAGTTGCTTGCTATGTCCATACTTTCCATCAGTGGTTCTCAATTGGGGAGAATTTCCTCGCAAGATGTCATTTAACAATCTGAAGATGTTTTACTGTCATTACTGGATGGGGTATTAATGGCATCCAGTGGGTAAAGGCCACAGATGCTTCAAAACTCTGGACTGGAGTCCACAACAAAGGAATATATGGCCCAAAATGTCAACAGTGCCAAGGTTGGGAAATCCTGTTTACACCAAACAGCAATTTCTATGCATTATGTAATTTTTAAAGTGTTCTTTAAAAAATGGTATAGGCTGCTGCTATTTTCTTCCTTCAGTTTTGCTTCATTGTTATATGCCACAAATGAGGGAAATCATTTGGTATTTGTCTTTCTCTGCCTGACTTACTTCACTGAGCATAATACCCTTTACCTCCATCCATGTTGTTGCAAATGGTAGGATTTGTTTCTTTCTTATGGCTGAATAGTATTCCATTGTGTATATGTACCACCTCTTCTTTATCCATTCATCTACTGATGGACACTTAGGTTGCTTCCATATCTTGGCTATTGTAAGTAGTGCTGCGATAAACATAGGGGTGCACATGTCTTTTTGAATCTGAGATCTTGCTTTCTTTGAGTAAATTCCTAAGAGTGGTCAAACGGAATTTCTATTTTTAGTTTTTTGAGGAACCTCCATATTGCTTTCCACAATGGTTGAACTAGTTTACATTCCCACCAGCAGTGTAGGAGGGTTCCCCCTTCTCTGCATCCTTGCCAGCATTTGTTGTTCCTAGTCTTTTCTATGTTGGTCACCCTAACTGGTGTGCAGTGACTCCAAGAAGGGACTAGTGGTTACCAAAGAGGAGGGGTTGTGGAGAGCAGGTGGTGAGGGAGGAAGAAGGGGATTGTGAGGTGTCATGATTGGTGCATATGGTGTGTGTGGGGTCATGGGGAAGACAGTGTAGCTCAGAGAAGACAAACAGGGACTCTGTGGCATCTTAACTATACTGATCGACAGTGACTGCAATGGGGTATGGGGGGGACTTGATAATAAGGATGAATGTAATAACCACCTTGTTTTTCTTGTGAAACTTTCATAAGAGTGTATATCCATGATACCTTAATAAAAAAAATGTATAGGCTAAGGTTAATTGGTTATTTTGGTCAATCACATGCAACTACTCTAAGAAGATATAGTACTATAATGTTTCACAGAATAGGCAAGAGAGATCTAGAATTCAGGAGAATCAACCATTTTTGATTGGTCCCAGTCTTTGCCACAGCACAGGACAGATGTGTCAAACTCAATGTGAGGACAGGACTCATGTTATCCACAAAGGACCTGATAAAAAGATACCAAATGAAGGAGTACTCAAGGTGTGGGACCAATTTTAAACAAAATGTTCTAGATTGCCACATATGAAAGATAAGCTGACAAGAGGCAAGCACACTGAATTATCATATTCCAAGTGACGTCATCAACAAAACTAGGTAACAGTGGGTTAGATAAGAAGCAAAAGTCATTGTACAAAGCCAGAGTCAGATAGGAAATGAGGGAGTCCAGTGCATAAAGGCAGGATTGGGACTGGGTTTAGGGAGATTTCCAAACCAAAACGCCAGCAGTTGTTGTAAAGTTTTCTCCATAAGCTGTAAAAATGGCAATGAACACTTGAAATGTGAGAAAATCTGGTGAAGAAACTTCTGAGTAATTGGAGCAGAAAATTAATATCTTCCAGCAAAAATGAAGCAGATTAACCCACCTCTTTAGCCCAATCACTTCATCTCATTTTAATGAGATAGGAGCAACCAAATTTACGAGGTCTTTCCACTAATTCACCTATGATTTCTCCTTGAAATACAAAAGAGACAGCAAAGATAAAAGAACAATGTCTAGATAAATGATTCTATTAAGCCTCCTCCATCCCATTCTATTTCCTTTTCTTACATTGTTAGAGCATTTGAAGGGTTTCCTATTTATTTATTAATTTATGTCAGTATCATCCTCTTTATGTAACTATAATTATTTGAATACAAGGTTTCCATTCATACTATATTCCATCTATAATTTTTAAAAAGACCTCTTTGCCTTTTAGAATGCTGTGTGCTGTTTTCTTGGCTCAGGATACCACAGACATCCTCATTCTGAATATTTGCCTCTTTTATCAATCCCTGTGAATTTTTAACCAGTCAGGACACTTGCCCACTGGATTCAAAATCTGTAATTTTAACCAGGCAACTAAGTGAAACATTTAATTTTTAGGTTCAGCAACTCAGAAAATCTGAACTAAAAATATAGACACTTTATTCCAGTGCACTGACTCCAGCTATCACCCATGTCTCTTGTTTTCACTGATGCTTTCCTTTTCATGATACATAATCATCCTTCCCTGCCTTCCCCAAGATAAATTCAACAGTGGAGATATGGAATCATCATAGGGTCACTGTATACAGTCCTGGCACAAATCCTGAAAAGTATTTCCAATAACTCAGACTGATGAACCATAAAATCCCCAAATTAGTCTTACTGCCCTAAGCAGCCATCCAAAGAGCTGCTGGGTGCCTTGAGTATCTGTATGTCAAAGGATTTGGTGTCTTGTTTCTTAACCTTCAACACATCTCCCTAGTCCACACAAGCTTTTGTGCTACCTTCCTTTTTTGAATCTTAGTTTTCAGGACCTTTTATCTGTCTTGACCTCAGCCCCTTCACTGGGACTGACATGCATAGCTCTCCCAGCTCTAGTTTATTGTTCTGCTCCATAAATCTTGATACTATTTTTACTTCCAGCTTTCAGTTAAAATCTAATTCCAAGCCCTTAGACCATCTAAAATGAATCTGCACTGTATGTATCACTGTGGTTTTTTGACATCACAACAGTGTAAAATGCTGTTTTATCTTTGCTTCAAGCCCCCAACATCCCACTGAATCTACTTAAGAAATCATGAGCTTTCTAGAGATACTTTGGATACTGATTTGGATTGCTGTACATCACAACAAAAAAAAAACAATTCTTCACCAGGTATATGAGGTAGTTCTCCAGACACCTGTTCAATGTTTTTCTGAGAATTTCCCCCACTACACACAGTGAACCAGTTGCCTGGTTTATTTTATGAAATACTAAGCCAAGGATTGACACTTTTTTTCCTGTAAAAAGCTGGTTAGTAAATATTTTAGGATTATAGACCATACAATCCCTGCTGAAACTACTCAGCCCTGCCGTGACAGCATACAATGGCCACAGAAAACTCCTAGAAGAAAATATAGGTAGTAATCTAGAACATCAGCATTAGTAATAATTTTCTAGATATGTCTCCCCAGGCAAGGAAAACAAAAGCAAAAATAAACAAGTGGGTCTACATCAACTAAAATGGCAACTTACTGTATAGAAGAATATATTTGTAAATAATATATCTGATAAGGGGCTAATATCCAAAATATATAAAGAACCCATACAACTCAACACACCAAAAAAAAAAAAACCCAAATAGTCCAATTAAAAAATGGCAAAGGACCTGAACAGACACTATTTCCAAAGAAGATATACAGATGGCAAACAGACAGACGAAAAGGTGCTTAATATCACTAATCGTCAGGGAAGTATGAATTCAAACCACAAAAAGAAATCACCTCATACCAGTCAGAATGGCCACTATCCAAAAGACAAGAAATAACAAGTGCTGGTGAGGATGTGGAGAAAAGGGAACCTTCATAAACTGCTGATGGGATTGCAAATTGGTGTAGCAACTATGGAAAGCTGTATGGTGGTTTATCAAAAATCTAAAAATATAAATGCCACATGATCCCGCAATTGTACTTCTGATAATTTACCTGAAGAGAAGCAAAAACACTAATTTGAAAGGATATATGCACTCCTATGCTGACCACAATATTTACAATAGCCAAAATATGGAAACAATGTAAATGTCCATTGATAGATGAGAGGATAAAAAAGAAGTAGTACATACATGCAATGGAATATTACTCAGCAATAAAAAAATGAAATCTTGACATTCATGACAAGGTTGTTGGATCTAGAGGGCATTACGATAAGTAGAATAAATCAGGCA
>JAQQAC010020896.1:58535847-58583616 GCA_029783875.1 Phataginus tricuspis
CTGGGGTCCCAGAGTGGCATTATTATTTCAGGTCACTAAGCAGAAAAATGTTCTACCCAATTTCTTATTATGCAAAATACTAATATGAAAAAAAAATTATGTGTCCCCATATTCATTGCAGCATTATTTACAATAGTCAAAATAAGAAAATAATGTACATGTCCATAGAGAGATAAATGAAGAAATTGTGATACACACATACACACACACACACACACACACAGGAATATGTGTCAGATCTAAAGAAGGATGATATCCAGTCATTTTAGACATAGATCGACACTGAGGGCATTATGCTAACTGAAATGATTCAGTCAGAGAAAGACAAATTCTACAGGACCTCACTCATATTTGGAATCTAAAATAAAAAGAATAAAGTTCATAGAAGTGGAAAATGGATTGGTGGTTGAAAGAGGCAGGGGTTGGGGTGAGTGAGTGAAATGGGTCAAGGAGGTCAAATCATACAAAATTCCAGTTATAAAATATATTAAGTCATGGAGATATGATGTGCAGCATGGTCACTGCAGTTAATAGTACTGTAGCACATAGCTGAGAGAATGAAAAGTCTAGTAAGTGCAATATTAATTATTCCAATTTACTAATGGAAGAGAATAAATCTTAAAAGTCCTCATCACAAGACAAAAATTTTTTTGTAACTATGTATGGTGATGGATGTTAACTAGACTTATTGTGCTGATCATTTTGCAATGTACACAAATATAGAAATCAGGTTGTACACCTGAAACTAACATAAGGTTATATGTCAATTATACCTCAATAAAAATGAATTCTACTGTAAAGGATTCTGAAATATAATTTTTTTCTAAGTGATATAATTAGTATATATTAGACATTATCTTACATTTTCTGTTTTATTTTTTATTAAATCCCCAAAACATGTTTTCTGTGCCTACCAAGTACTAGGCACTATGCCATAGGCAAGAGATAGAGTGGTGAACAGTAAAATATGGTTCTGGCTCACAAGTAATTCACCATTTAGTATAAAAAGCTAGCATGAAACAAATAATTTTACAACAACTACAATAACAAAAACACTAAAGATGCTATTTTTAGACTTACAAAGTGAATCACATGTGGATCAATGTTTTGCTTCTTGCAATATCTATCTGAACATTTTACATTTTTACGACTTTTAAAGGGTTTACCATGTCATACACTAATAGCAAGGCTGCTTTTCTCTGATTTGTTAAAATTCTGATAGGATGACAGTTAATTCTTCTAAGAAAAGCATTCTGGAAGTTACAAAGCATTTTATTTAGTGTCTGAGAATCTAACCAATACTGGAGGAATCAGAAATTAATTCTTATCCCTGCCTATAAAAGTCTCTGTGCTTTCCTTCATGGCTATTCAAATATAATTCTACTTAAAATATGCCTTTAGATATTGATGAAAGATTAATGGCATTTTCATCATCACCATTAGCATCACCAACACTGGCTTCAGTTTTTGAAAGTATACATACTTGTCACAAGGAAACTTCCATGGTGTTTATATAATGTGCAAAGATAATCTACCTGTCTATCTGCAGAAACCAACCAACTGAACTTTTATTTTGAAAAACAGTGCATTTCACATTTCCCCCAAGTCACTTTCAAATGTGTCTTTTCCATGTCTCATAACAGTGCTTCTCTATTAAAAGTAAGAACTAAGAAGAAAACATTATTTTACTCTGGGACCATGGTTCTTTTGCCATCTCCCAAAAACTGAATTTTGCCTGACTACTTGGGATTGTCTTATCCAATACTCTGTGTTTCTCCAATCTTATTGAGAAGAGGTGAATTGAAACTAGCAATAAAAATGACAAAAGAAAGGAGTTTTACATATGTTAACTTTTCATGAAATGTCAGCCCCTAAGCTAAATGCTTTGTATAATTAATTCACTTATCATTCATAACTCCCTTAGGTATTAACTGTAAGGGGAATAACAAAAGTACTTATCCTATAGGCCTACCTTGAGGATTAAATAAGACTACTAAATAACTGACAATTGGAGTTAGAGGAGCCCTAACTGCATTTTAGCACCAAGTGGAAGCTAAATTATTCTGTTTATTTGCTAGACACTAATGCAACATAAAATATAAATGTACATGAATGTTATCAGCAAAGGTAAGCAGGCATGACTTTTTGCTTCATTATAGCCTAATTAATGTCTCAGAGGAAGACCATTTTTGCATCTCTTTTACTTGTGCTATTTTTCTGGGCACTTGAATAGGTAAACTCTGGGTTAGGCATGCCTTCTGGGGATTTCAAATTAAGCAAAGTACTGTGTACTCCAGTCAGATCATCAGGTTATAGTCCTGAGGTGGGTTTAGCAAACAACATTTCAGGATGATGAAGGTAGCTACTAACCACCAATTCATTTTAGCTACTATAAGAAAATACTAAACGTGAATATATCTTCAAATGCTATGATTAATAACTAGAAAAGTATATTGATTAATAAAGATGAAAGACATAGTATAAAGGATAGAAATTTGACCCCAAAATTGAAAGAGAATAATTGTGAAAAAAATTACCTCAAGAAACAGAAGAAAACTTTTTGCTTCACCTGTTTATTTTCAGAAGACAAAAAGAGCATATGATCACCATGAAATAGGAGCAAGAAAAAAGACAAAAACTGAAATAAGAGCAGAGAAAACTTCTATTTCCACCTATGTCAATTAGTTCTTTGCAAACAAATCCTCTGGCCAAGAGAAATTAGAAACACTGTGTACATTCAAAAAATAAAAAAACAAAACAACAAAGAAAACAAAAGAACTACTTGAAAGCACTGAAAACCACCAAGAGAGAATCTGAGGGATTGAATACTGCAGAAAAAATGGGGAACCTAGTGTAATGAACTGATATTGCATCCCACAGTATGTCTTAAGGTACTTGTCATGGTACGTTTCTACTATCTTCAATTAAAAACCAATAAGTTACCAAGAACAGATTTCACTTCTCTTATTTTCACCTACAGGAATTAGCACAGTTCTCATTGTGAGGTATATATTTAACTGAATTCATCTAAAATGATTCAGTTTGTTTAGATATGATGTCATGTTTAATTTCATGGTTTCACTTTGATAGTCCTTCTTAAACTCGGTTAAAAAAATAATGATGTATTTAAAATAAGAGAAACACTACATTAACTGATTATCCAGGCACTTATCTAAAAACGATTTATAGGCTAACAAGAATTATAAATTAGGATCTTATAATTTAAATAGAAATAAGCTACTGGGTTGTATGAATATATGGAACTCCAAAGCATACCATACTGATTTGTAGGTTACCTTCACCCAGTGAATCCACAAGACTGCTGCATACTGTTATGTGAGGCAAGCAGTTAAAGTGATTTATCTTCATTATTTACAATAGCAATTAATAACATGACTTGGAGGCTAAAATAATCATATATGCATATATTCACATACATGTATTTCTTTTTCAGCTTCTAATATTGACATAAACATGAACACTAAGAAGCGTAACACACTTTGCTGAAATGTAATACCTTAATTCTTCCCCAGAATCCTTAATTAATTCCTTAAAGCCTGTGTAACTGCACTAATGTGGAATTAAGGTTTATTTTTGTGGCCAGTACATGCCAATAACAACACAAAAAAGGAAAATGATAATTAATAAAGTATTAAGGTTTGTTTTATGGTTATCTTAAGAAGACGATTGCAAAATAAGGACAATGGAAGGGCTTCTCTATGAGGGAAAACAAATCTAAATAATTTTTAAGGCAGAGCCAAGTGAACACACAGAACTCCTCCACTGCTTGCTCATTTTTTATTTGATTGTTATTACCCTGACAATTTGTTCAATACATCAGCCTCTGCTTGGTAAAGAAATCTTTTAGGTAGTAAATGAACTGTGTGTGAGCTTCATAACTGAGCATGAATTATTGCCTTTGTAATAGCCAAGTTTTAGAAGACAGCTGTTGAGACAATTTCAACTAATGATAATTAAAAAATCTTAATTAGCAATTTACAATGTGTCTCAAATAGTGAACTGAACTACTTATTATATTCAGTAACTTGTCCCTTTAGGGTGAGGATGAAGCAATAATTGCTTCTAGTTCAAGTTATGGTGATATTTTATAAAACATTAGAGAACCAAGTGCTGCTCTTGATTTTATTCCCTTACAAAATGAATATAAAGCTCTGTTAGGACTACCCTCCAAAAGGCTGAATTAATGATATACAGAATTTGGCAAGGAACCCAACTGCCATTTAATATTTTTGACTCAGTCATCTATAACTTTCATTAGACATATTGAAAGTTAAAATAAGAATTGAACATTAGCTGTTTTTTCATCAGTTCATCATCAGGAAAGGTATAAAAGGTAGTTAGGAATTTTACATTCCCCTTGATTTTGATGGTTGTGAGCCTATGCAAACTTTTGTTTACTAACTAGATAGATGATTTACAATAAGAAGGAAGTGGATGGGATAAAAAGAACATGAGTAGACCAGTGGGAAGTGATATTTCTATGTTACTTACAATAGAAAAAAAAAAGCCCATACATATAATTCAGGGGAATGATGCATTGGGTATCATTTTGCATGCTGTAATTTTAAGTTTTCTTATGGATACAGGCAGTATAGATCTTTCCTTACTACTCTGTATAGCTAAGACAACTGAAGTTCTCTAATGAGGCCTGCTGCTCAGTACTATATAACTATACAAAAATTCTATAATTCTTGGGAAGGAAAACATTCCCATTATTTTTTTCTATCCAAGAGTGATGCTTTAGTGGACTAATTTGTTCATTCAGTGAAAAAAAATGTTGGATTCAAAATATGCAGTTAAACAAATATTTATATTTATAGCAGAGGGACAAATAAATCATTTTTTCAAGTATCAACTAGACACCTACTTCGGGGAATTTAATGAAAAAGGGTTATATCTGGAAATAGCCCAAAATCATGGGATAATATTGTTGTAATATCCAGTATAAATTAGTTTTATACTCATTCAAATTCAAGTGTCAATCAAAATAAAAAAGTAATTATTGACATTAAAACCAAATTTATGGGCAGATTCAAGATGGCGGCATGAGAGGTGAGATAGAGAACTCTTCCCAAAACCACAAATAGTACAAAAATATAGTTAATTAATACAAATAACCCTAAAACAGCAACAAGAAAGAAGGCTGAACCAGACTGCATACAGACCTCATGAATAGAGCAGACCTCATGAAAAAGGGTAACGTATGAAAGCCTTAATCCGGCAGGACCCAAGATCTTCCCACACCCCAGCTCACAGGTAGGAGGAAGAGAAATGGAGCAGGGAGGGTGTGGAAGCTTGGGACTGCTGAACACCTAGCACTGGAGATCAGCTTTGTGAGCAGAAACCTTTATTGTGTGGTCTCTGGACATTAGGGAGCTCAGACAGGTGGAGTACTTGAGAGACTAACATTCTGCCCGTTTGTGGAGGACAGGATCCACATAGAATCACTCAATGTCAGAGGAAAGGCAGGCAGTCTGAGACAGGCAGTGTTAGAGGCTTCCTAGCAGTGAGAGGGCTGCTGAAGGGGCAGGGTTTGCATGGAGATTGCTGCACGGGAGAAGGGAGAGCTGGATAAGGTTGTCTGGGCACGATCTGCCCAGCTGATTGGGAACTTTGAGGGGCTTCAGGTGCTCCATCACCCTGGCTGCCTACTCCTCACAGTGACATGCAGCCTACTGCCCTTCCTCCAAGCGTGCAGGCACCGGTTTGCAAACTGGAAGTCACTGTGCTGGCATCAGGCCAGGCAGAGGGAAGCCCTGCTTACAACAGCTAGAGATGCAAAGCACAGAGGCTTACACCTGTATGCCTGGCCCACTGGCTCTGACACTGGAGACAGGAACTGCAGACGGGAAACAGGAATCAGGTCTATCCCCCTCCAGACATGAGCTCTGATCCCCTACGACCCCCAAACTCACTCTAGGGGCTGAGCAGCTCCAGAGACTGGAACTTCTATGCACTTGTGGGCAACACATGGAAATATGAAACGTCAAAAGAATATGGTTCAGACCAAAATTTCACAAACCCCAGAAAGAGAGACAAATGAAACTTAACTGACCAATCTTCCTGAAAGAGAGTTCAAAATAAAAATTATAAACATGCTTATGGAGGCACAGAAAAGTATTCAGGAACTCGGGGACAAATTAAAAACAGAGATTCAATCATTAAGAAATTCCATATCTGAAATGAAACATATAATGGAGGGATTTAAAAGAAGATTAGATGTACTAGAAGAGATGGTAAATGGAACAGAAATTAGAGAAGAGAAATACAAAGAAGCTGAGACACAAAGAGAAAATAGAATCTCTAAGAATGAAAGAATATGGAGAGAACTGTGTGACCAATCCAAATGGAACAAAATTCACATTATAGGGGTACCAGAAGAAGAAGAGAGAGAAAAGGGATAGAAAGTGTCATTGAGGAGTTAATTGCTGAAAACTTCCCCAGTCTGGGGAAGAAGATACTCTCTCAAGCCATGGAGGTACACAGATCTCCCAACACAAGGGACCCAAGGAAGACAGCATCAAGACATATAATAATTAAAATGGCAGAGATTAAGGATAAATACAGACTTTTAGAAGCAGCTAGAGAGAGAGAAAATATTACATACAAAGGAAAACCCATCAGGCTATCATCAGACTCCTCAGCAGAAACCTTACAGGCCAGAAGGAAGTGACAAGATATATTTAATGCAAGGAAGCAGAATGGCCTCAAACCAAGAATACTCTACTCGGCAGGGTTATCATTTAAATTTGAAGGAGGGATTAAATAATTTTCAGACAAGCAAAAGCTAAGAGAATTTGCCTCCCACAAACAACCTCTACAGTGCATTTTGGAAGGACTCCTATAGATGTAAGTATTCCTAAGTTTAAACAGATGTCACGCAAGGGATAGACGAAGTGTACAGAATATGATTCATAACATACAAAGAATGGAGGAGGAAGAAAAAGGAGGAAAAAAAAAGAACCTTTAGGTTGTGTTTGTAATAGCATATGAGGTGAGTTAAATTAGACTGCTAGATAGTAAGGGAATTACCCTTGAACCTTTGGTAACCATGAAGCTAAAGCCAGTAATGGCAATAAGTACATACCTATCGGTAATCACCATAAATGTAAATGGTCTGAATGCACCAATCAAAAGACATAGAGTTACTGAATGGATAAAAAGAACAAGACCCATCTGTATGCTGCCTAGAATAGACTCACTTCAAACCCAAAGACATACAGACTGAAAGTAAAGGAATGGAAAAAGATATTTCATTCAACTAATAGGGAGAAAACGCATGAGTTGCAGTTCTCGTATCAGACAAAATAGACTTCAAAACAAAGAAAGTCACAAGAGACAAAGAAGGACATTACATAATGATAAAAGGGTCAGCCCAACAAGAGGATATAACTATTATAAATATCTATGCACCCAACAGAGATGACCTACATATGTGAAACAAACACTAACAGAATTAAAGGGGGAAATAGAATGCAATGCATTCATTCTAGGAGACTTCAACACACCACTCACTCTGTAGGACGGATCAACCAGACAGAAAATAAGTAAACAGAGGCACTGAACAACATATTATAACAGATGGACCTAACGGAAATCTACAGAACACTCTATCCAAAAGCAACAGGATACACATTCCTCTCAAGTGCACATGAAAAATTTTCAAGAATAGATGATATACTAGGCCACAAGAAGAACCTTAGTAAATTCAAAAAGATTGAAATTGTACCAACCAGCTTCTCAGATCACCAAGGTATGAAACTAGAAATAAAATACACAAAGAAAATGAAAAAGCCCACAAACACATGGAGGCTTAATAACATGCTCCTAAATAATCAATGGATCAGTGACCTAATAAAAACAAAGATAAAGCAATATATGGAGACAAATGACAACAATAATTCAACACCACAAAATCTGTGGGACGCAGCGAAGGCTGTGCTAACAGGAAAATATATTGCAATACAGGCCTACCTCAGGGAAGAAGAGCAATCCCAAATGAGCAGTCTAAACTCACAATTAATGAAACTAGAAAAGGAAGAACAAATAAAGCTCAAAGTCAGTAGCAGGAGGGATATAGTAAAAATTAAAGCATAAATAAATAAAATTGACAAGAATAAAACAATTGATAGAATCAATGAAAGTAAGAGCTGGTTCTTCAAGAAAATAAACAAAATAGATAAACCCCTAGCCAAACATCAAGAAAAAATGAGAGTGTACACCCATAAACAGGATCAGAAATGAGAAAGGAAAAATCACTACGGACACCACAGAAATACATAGAATTATGAGAGAATACTATGAAAAATTATATGGTAACAAACTGGATAACCTAGAAGAAATGGACAACATTCTAGAAAAATACAACCTTCCAAGGCTGACCCAGGAAGAAACTTAATATCTGAAGAGACCATTACCAGGAAAGAAATTGAATTGGTAATCAAAAAACTACCTAAGAACAAAACCCTTTAGCAGATGGTTTCACTGCTGAATTTTATCAAACATTAGTGAAGACATAATACCCATCCTCCTTAAAGTTTTCCAAAAAGTAGAAGAGAGAATACTACCAAACTCATTCTATGTGGAAAACACCCACTCTAATACCGAAATGAGGCAAAGACACCACAAAAAATAAAATGACAGACCAATATCCATGATGAACATAGATACAAAAATATTCAACAAAATATTAGCAAACCGAATTCAAAAATACATCAAAAATATCATCCATCATGATCAATGTGGATTCATCCCAGGGATGCAAGTATGGTACAACATGCAAAAATCCTTCAACATCATCCACTACATCAACAAAAAGGACAAAAACCACATGATCATCTCCACAGACACTGAAAAAGCATTCGAAAAAATTCAACATCCATTCATGATAAAAACTCTCAAAAAAATGGGGATAGAAGGCAAGTACCTCAACATAATAAAGGCCATACATGAGCAACCCACAGACAACATTATACTGAACAGTGAGAAGCTGAAAGCTTTTCCTTTAAGATCAGAAACAAGACAAGGATGCCACTCTTGCGACTTTCATTCAACATAGTTCTGAAGGTCCTAGCCATGGCAATCAGACAACACCCAGAAAGAAAAGGCATCTAGACTGGCAAGAAAGAAGTCAAACTGTCACTGTTTGCAGATGACATGATAGTGTACATAAAAATCGCTAAAGAGGATTGGATTAAAGATGGCAGCATGAGAGGTAAGACAGAGGATTAATCCTAAAACTGCATATAATATGAAAATATAACTAATACAACTACTCTTGAAAGAGCAACAGGAAAAAGGACTGCAACAAACTGCATATACCTGGAGACAAGAGCAGCCCTCACGGAAAAGGGTAACTTACTAAAGATGTGGTCCTGCAGGATCCAAGCCCTTCACCACCCCAGCTAACCTGCAGGAGGAAGGGGAACGGAGCATGGAGGGAGTGGAGATCTGGGACTGGTGAATACCTAACTCTGGAGGTCTCCTCTGGGAGCACAAACCTACATTTCATGGTGCTTGCAGGATACTCTCATAATTAGGAGGTTGTAAAGCTAACACAGGCAGAATTCCTGGAGAGACTAAGATTCCAGCTGCTTGTGGAAAGCAGGGATCCATATAAAACTGCTCTGGGACAAAAGAAAGGCAGGCAGTCAGAGAGACTGACTAATAAAGAAGCCCTTAGCAAGAGGGCCGCTAAAGGGGCAAGGATATCACAGAGCTTACTGGTCAGGAGAAAGGACAGGTAGACAAAATTGTCTGAGTGCACTCTGCCCAGCAGATTGGGAGCTTTCATGAACTTCAGGTGCTCCAGCTCCCTGGATGCCTGCATGGCTCCAGGAACCCCTTCTGTGATGGGCTGACTGCTGCACCTTTCTCCTGGTCAGCACCACCGGGCTTGCAAACCGGGAAACCCTACCCTGGCGTTAGGCAAGCCAGAGGGAAGATCTATCTACAGCAACTAAAAACGCAAAGCACAGAGGATTATACCTGTGTGCTTGACCCACTGGTTCAGGCAGTGGAGACAGACATAGCAGCCAGGAGGCAGGAAACAGCTCTTTCCTCCCCCGAGGCACCAATACCACTCCCCTACAATCCCTGACATTGCTTCAGGGGCTGAGCCGCTCCAGAGAGTAGAGCTTCTGGGCACTAGAGGGCACCATACACAAATATGAAATGCCAAAGAAACCTGGTCCAGAGTAAAATTATGAATACAGCTCCTGAGAAAGATTTAAATGATATTGACCTCATGACTCTCCCTGAAAGGGAGTTCAAAATAAAAATCATTAACATGCTCATGGAGGTATGGAAAGATATTCAAGAACTCAGGAATGAATTCTGGTTGGAGATCCAATCACTGAAGAGCACAATGTATGGTATTAAAAGCAGATTGGATATGGTGGAGGAGATGATAAATGAAATAGAAACTAGAGAAGAGGAATACAAAGAAGCTGAGGCACAGAGAGAAAAAGGATCTCTAAGGATGAAAGAATATTGAGAGAACTGTGTGACCAATCCAAACAGAACAATATTCGCATTATAGGGGTACCAGAAGAAGAAGAGAGAGAAAAGGGGATAGCAAGTGTCATTAAGGAGGTAGTTGCTGAAAACTTCCCCAATCTGGGGAAGGAGATAGTATCTCAGGCCATGGAGGTGTGCATATTCCCAACACAAGGGACCCAAGGAAGACAACATCAAGACATATAGTAATTAAAATGGCAAAGATCTAGGATAAGAATAGACTGTTAAAAGCAGCCAGAGAGAGAAATCAGATCACATACAAAGGAAAGCCCTCAGGCTATCATCAGACTTCTCAGCAGAAACCTTACAGGCCAGAGGGAGTGGCATGATATATTTAATGCAATGAAGCAGAAGGGCCTTGAACCAAGAATACTTTATCTGGCAAGATTATCATTTAAATTTGAAGGAGGGATTAAACAATTCCCAGATAAGCTAAAGCTGAGAGAATTTACCTCCCACAAACCATCTCTACAGTGTATTTTGGAGGGACTGCTATAGATGGAAGTATTTCTATGGTTTAATAGCTGTCACCAGAGGTAACAAAACCACAGTAAAGAAAGTAGAACAGCTAATTACAAAGAAAATGCACAATTAACTATCCCCAAAGTCAATCAAGGGATAGACAAACAGTATAGAATATGATACCTAATATATAAAGAATGGAGGAGGAACAAAAAGGAGGAGGAAAAAAACAAAACAAAAAAGAACCTTTAGATTGTGTTTGTAATAGCATATTAAGTTAGTTAACTTAGACTCTTAGATAGTAAGGAAGTTAACCTTGAACCTTTGGTAACCATGAATCTGAAGCCTGCAATGCCAACAAATACATTCATATCAATAATCACCCTAAATGTAAATGGACTGAATGCATCAGTCAAAAGACATAGATTCACTGAATGGATAAAAAACAAGGCCTATCTATATGCTGCCTTCAAGAGACACACTTTAAACCCAAAGACATACACAGACTAAAAGGGAAGACATGGAGAAAAACATTTCATGCAACTAATAGGGAGAAAAAAGCAGGAGTTCCAGTACTTGTATCAAACAAAATAGACTTGAAAACAAAGAAAGTGACAAGAGACAAAGAAGGACATTACATAATGATAAAAGGGTCAATCCAAGAAGATATAACCATTATAAATATCTATGCACCCAACACAGGAGCTCCTACATATGTGAAACAAATACTAACAGAATTAAAGGGGGAAATAGAATGCAATGCATTCATTCTAGGAGACTTCAACACAGCACTCACTCTGCAGGACAGATCAATCAGACAGAAAATAAGTAAGGAGACAGAGGCACTGAACAACACATTAGAATAGATGGACCTAACAGACATCTACAGAACTTTACACCCAAAAGCAGAAGAATACACATTCTTCTCAAGTGCGCATGGAATATTTTGAAGAATAGATCATATACTAAGCCACCAAAAGAGCCTCAGTAAATTCAGAAGGATTGAAATTGTATCAAACAGCTTCTCAGACCACAAAAGAATGACATGAGAAATGAATTACGCAAAGAAAATGAAAAATCCCACAAACACATGGAGGCTTAATAACATGCTCCTAAACAATCAGTGGATCAATGATGAAATAAAAACAGAGATCTAGCAATATATGGAGATAAATGACAACAATAATTCAACCCTGCAAAATCTGTGGGACGCAGTGAAGGCTGTGCTAAGAAGAAAGTATATTGCAATACAGGCCTACCTCAGGAAAGAAGAACAATCCCACACAAGCAGTCTAAACGCACAATTAATGAAACTAGAAAAAGAACAAATGAGATCCAAAGTCAGTAGAAGGACAGACATAATAAAGATTAGAGTAGAAATAAATAAAATTGAGAAAAATAAAACAATAGAAAGGACCAATGAAGGCAAGAGCTGGTTCTTCGAGACAATAAACAAAATAGATAAACCCTTAGCCAGACTTATCAGAAAAAAAAGAGAGTCTACTCACATTAACAGAATCAGAAAAGAAAAGGGAAAAATCACTACAGATACTACAGAAATATGAAGACTTATTTAGAGAATAGTATGAAAAATTATATGTTCACAAACTGGATAACCTAGAAGAAATGGACAACTTTCTAGAAAAATACAACATTCCAAGGCTGACGCATAAAGAAATAGAAAATCTCAACAGACCAATTACCAGCAATGAAATTGAACTGGTAATCAAAAACCTAAGAACAAAATGCCTGGACCCGGTGGCTTCACAACTGAATTTTATCATACATTTAGTGAAGACTTAATACCCATCCTCCTTAAAGTTTTCCAAGGAGTAGAAGAAGAGGGAATACTTCCAAACTCATTCTATGAGGCCAGCATCACTGTAATACCAAAGCCAGGCAAAGACACCACAAAAAAAGAAAACTACAGACCAATATCCCTGATGAATATAGATGCAAATATATTCAACAAAACATTAGCAAACTGAATTCAAAAAAACATCAAAAAGATCATTCATCATGATCAAGTAGGATTTATTCCAGAGATGCAAGGATGGTTCAACATTCTAAAATCTATCAACATCATCCACTACATCAACAAAAAGAAGGACAAAACCCACATGATCATCTCCATAGATGCTGAAAAAGCATTCAACAAAATTCAACATCCATTCATGTTAAAAACTCTCAAAATGGGTATAGAGGGCAAGTACCTCAACATAATAAAGGCTATATATGACAAACCCACAGACAACATTATACTGAACAGTGAGAAGCTGAAAACTTTTCCTTTAAGATCAGGAACAAGACAAGGATGCCCACTCTCCCCACTTCTATTCAACATAGTACTAGATGTCCTAGCCATGGCAATCAGACAACACAAAGAAATAAAAGGCATCCAGATTGGCATGGAAGAAGTTAAACTGTCCCTGTTTGCAGATGATATGATATTGTACATAAAAAACCCTAAAGAATCTACACCGAAACTATTAGATCTAATATCTGAATTCAGCAAAGTTGTGGGATACAAAATTAATGTGCAGAAATCTATGGCATTCCTATACACTGACAATGACCTAGCAGAAAGAGAAATCAGGAAAACAATTCCATTCAAAGTTGAATCAGAAAGAATAAAATACCGAGGAGTAAACCTAACCAAGGAAGTGAAAGACGTTTACTATGAAAACTACAAGACACTCGAGAGAAATTAAAGAAGATACCAATAAATGGAAACACATCCCATTCTCATGGATAGGAAGAATTAATATTGTCAAAATGACCATCCTGCCTAAAGCAATTTACAGATTCAATGCAATTCCTATCAAAATACCAATAGCATTTTACAACAAACTAGAAAAAATCATTCTAAAATTCATAAGAAACCACAAAAGACTCCGAATAGCCAAAGCAATCCTGAGAAGGAAGAATAAAGCGGGGGGATTATGCTCCCCAACTTCAAGCTTTACTACAAAGCCACAGTACTCAAGACAATTTGGTACTGGCAGAAGAACAGACCCATAGACCAATGGAACAACTAGAGAGCCATGATATAACCCCAACCATATATGGTCAAGTAATATAGGGTAAAGGAGCCATGGACATAAAATGGGGAAATGACAGCCTCTTCAACACCTGGTGTTGGCAAAATTGAACAGTTACATGAAGAAAATGAAACTGGATTATTGTTTAACCCCATACACAAAAGTAAACTCGAAATGGATCAAGGACCTGAACTTAAGTCATGAAACCTTAAATCTCTAGAAGACAATATAGGCAAAAATCTCCTGATTATAAGCATAAGTGATTTCTTCTGAACACATTTTCTCGAACAAGGGAAACAAAATAAAAAATGAACTCATGGGACTATATCAAACTAAAAATTTCTGTACGGCAAAGGACACCATGAACAGAACAAAAAAGCATCC
Source organism: Phataginus tricuspis (assembly GCA_029783875.1). Taxonomy (NCBI): domain Eukaryota; kingdom Metazoa; phylum Chordata; class Mammalia; order Pholidota; family Manidae; genus Phataginus; species Phataginus tricuspis. Next base: position 58,550,274 of record JAQQAC010020896.1, read on the forward strand.
TACAGTATGGGAGAATATATTTGTAAATGACATATCCGACAAGGGGTTAACATCCAAAATATATAAAGAACTTACACACCTCTACACCCAAAAAGCAAATAACCTAATTAAAAAATGGGCAAAGGATATGAAGAGACAGTTCTCTAAAGAAGAAATTCAGATGGCCAACAGACACTAATCATCAGGGAAATGAAAATTAAAACCACAATGAGATATCACCTCACACCAGTAAGGATGGCCACCATCCGAAAGACTAAGAACAACAAATGCTGGCGAGGATGTGGAGAAGGGGAACCCTCCTACACTGCTCCTGGGAATGTAAGTTAGTTCAACTATTGTGGAAAGCAATATGGAGGTTCCTCAAAAAACTAAAAATACAAATACCATTTGACCCAGGAATCCCACTCCTTGGAATTTGCCCAAAGAATACAACTTCTCAGATTCAAAAAGACATATGCACCCCTATGTTTATTGCAACACTACTTACAATAGCCAAGATATGGAAGCAACCTAAGTGTCCATCAGTAGATGAATGGATAAAGAAGAGGTGGTACATATACCCAATGGAATACTATTCAGCCATCAGAAGGAAACAAATCCTGCAATTTGCAACAACATGGATGGAGCTGGAGTATATTATGCTCAGTGAAATAAGCCAGGCAGAGAAAGACAAGTGCCAAATGATTTCCCTCATTTGTGGAGTATAACAATGAAGCAGAACTGAAGGAACAAAATAGTAGCAGACTCAGAGACTCCAAGAAGGAATTAATGGTAAACAAAGGGGTGGGGTGTGGGACGGTGGGTGGGGATGGTGGGAGAAGGGGATTGTGGGGTACTTTGTTTAGTGCACATAGTGTGGGGAATCACAGAGAAAACAGTGTAGCACACAGAAGGCAAACAGTGAATCTGTGTCATCCTCCTACACTGATGGACAGTGACTGAACTGGAGTATGAGTGGGGACTTGACAATATGGGTAAATGTAGTAATCACATTGTTTTCTCATGTGAAACCTTCATAAGAGTGTATATCAATAATATCTTAATTAAAAAAATTGCTAAAGAATCCTCTCCAAAACTACTAGATCTAATACCTGAATTTAGCAAAGTTGCAGGATACAAAATTAATACAGAGAAGTCTGTTGCATTCCTATACACTAACGGTGAACTAGCAAAAAGAGAAATCAGGAAAACAATTCCATTCCTAATCGCATCAAAAAGAATAAAATAACTGGGAATAAACCAAACCAAGGAAGTGAAAGACCTATACCCTGAAAACTACAAGACACTCTTAAGATAAATTAAAGAGGACACTAATAAATGAAAATTCATCCAATGCTCTTGGCTAGGAAGAATTAATATTGTCAAAATGGCCATCCTGCCTAAAGCAATCACAGATTCAATGCAATTCCTATCAAAATACCTACAACATTCCTCAATGAACTAGAGCAAATAGGTCTAAAATTCATATGGAACCACAAAAGGCCCAGAATAGCCAAAGCTATCCTGAGACGGAAGAATAAAACAGGGGGAATTACGCTCCCTGACTTCAAGCTCTTCTACAAAGCCACAGTAATCAAGACAATTTGGTACTGGTACAAGAACAGACACATATACCAGTGGAACAGAATAGAGAGCCCAGATATAAACCAAAGCATATATGGTCAATTAATATATGATAAAGGAGTAATGGATATACAATGGGGAAATGACAGCCTCTTCAATAGCTGGTGTTGGCAAAACTGGACAGCTACATGTAAGAGAATGAAACTGGAATACTGTCTGACCCCATACACAAAAGTAAACTCAAAATGGATCAAAGACCTGAATGTAAGTCATGAAACCATATAACTCTTAGAAAAAAATATAGGCAAAAATCTCTTGGACATAAACATGAGCAACTTCTTCATGAACATATCTCCCTGGGGAACGGAAACAAAGCAAAAATGAACAAATGGGACTATATCAAACTAAAAACCTTCTGTACAGCAAAGGATACCATTAGTTGGACAAAAAGACATCCTACACTATGGGAGAATATAATCATAAATGACATATTCGATAAGGGGTTAACATCCAAATTATATAAAGAGCTCATGCACCTCATCAAACAAAAACAAATAAGTCCATTAAAAAATGGGCAGAGGGCATGAATAGACACTTCTCTAAAGAAGAAATTCAGATGGCCAGCAGGCACATGAAAAGATGCTCCATATTGCTAAACAGCAGAGAAATGCAAATTCAAACCACAATGAGATATCACCTCACACCAGTTAGGAATGGCCAACATCCAAAAGACAAACAACAACAAATTTTGGCCAGAATGTGGAGAAAGGGGGACCCTCCTACACTGCTGGTGGGAAGGTAATCTAGTTCAACCATTGTGGAAAGCAGTATGGAGGTTCCTCAAAAAGCTAATAATAGAAATACCGTTTGACCCAGGAATCCCACTCCTAGGAATTTACCCTAATAATGCAGCAGTGCAGTTTGAAAAAGACATATGCACCCCTATGTTTATTGCAGCACTATGTATAATAGCCAAGAAATGGTAGCAACCTATGTGTCCATCAGTAGATGAATGGATAAAGAAGATGTGGTACATATACACAATGGATATTATTCAGCAATAAGAAGAAAAGAAACCCTACCATTTGCAACAACATGGATGGGGCTAGAGGGTATTATGCTCAGTGAAATAAGCCAGGCAGGAAAAGATAGGTATCAAATGATTTCACTTGTCCGTGGAGTATAAGAAGAAAGAAAAAACTGAAGGAACTAAACAGCAGCATACTCACAGATGCCAAGAATGAACTAACAGTAACCAAAGAGAAAGGGACTGGGGATGATGGGTGGGTAGGAGGGATAAGGGGAAAAAGGGACATTATGATTACCACACATAATGTAGCACAGGGGGGGTGGACACGGGAAAGGCAGTATTTACAGAGAAGACAGGTAGTGATTCTATAGCATCTTACTCTGCTGATGGACTGTGAGTATAATTGGGTATGTGGGGGGACTTGATAATATCGGTTCTAGTAACCATAATGTTGTTCAAGTAATTGTATATCAACGACACCAAAGAAAAACAAATTTATGATTTCCAGTTTGTAGATCCATACAAAAGGAGGTTGTAATTTCAGCAAAAAGCTGAATAGATCACACAAAACAGAAAGTTCCAGGCCCAAAGGCGTTCAATGGCAAATTCTACCAGACGTTTACATAAGAATTTATATCAATACTCTACAATCCCTTCAGATGACAGACACAGATGGGATACTTCCTTACTCATTCTGTGATGTCAGCATTACCTAATACCAAAACCAGACAAAGACATAAGAAAAAAAAATGTAGACCAATAAGTCTCATTAATAAAATGCAATAGTCCTCAACAAAATATTAGCAAATCATATCCAAAAAAGTATAAAAACATTTATACACCATGGCCAAGTGGGATTTATCACAGATATTCAAACCTGACTCAATATTTGAAAATCAACTAATGTAATCAATCAAATGAACAGACCCCCCCAAAATTATGCAATCATATCAATATTACAGATAAAGTATTTGACAAAGCCCATACCATTTCATGATAAAACCACTCATTAAATTATGAATTGAAGGCTAACTGCCTCAACTAAATAAAGACTATCTACAATTAACATTCTTAATGGTAAGAAACTTGAAGTATTCCCAGTAATATCAGGTACATGGCAAGGATGTCTGCTCTCATCACTCACTCCTTTTTGACACTGTACTGGATGTTCTCGCCAACACAATAAGGCAAGAACAGGAAATAAAAGGCTTATAGGTTGGGAATGAAGATATAAAACTGTCTTGTAGAAGATGCTTGTCTATGTAGAAAATATGAAAAATATCAACAAAAGAACTAGAACTTATCGGCAATTACAGCAAGTTGTAGAATACAAGGTAAGTATACAAAAGCTGATTGCTATCCTACATAACACATTGAACAAGTGAAACTGTACATTAAAAACAGAATAATATTTACACTAGCATCCCCCAAAACAAAACACCTAGGCATAAATCTAACAATATATATATAAGATCAATATAAGGAAAACTATAATATTGAATAAAATCTAAGAGCTAAACAAACCGAAGTATTCCATGTTCATAGATAGGGATACTCAAAATTGTCAAGATGTCAATTATTCCCAATTTGATATATAGATTCAATGCAATTCCAATCAAAATCACAGGAAGTTATATTATGGATATTCCAAAACTGATTCTAAATTTCATATGAACAGGCAAAAGAAACAGAAGAGCCAACACAATAATAGAAGGAAAAGAGCAGACCTTGAGGGATGATACTATTTGACTTCAAGAGTTCTTATAAAGCTTCAGTACTCAAGACAGCACAGTATTGAAAGACTGAAATAAAGTGAAGGAATAAACAAATAGATGAATAGAATAGAAAAGAGAACTCAGAAACAGTCATCCCTAAATAAGGTGAACTGATCTTTGATAAAGGAGCAAAGGCATAACAAGGGAGCAAAGATAATCTTATCGAAAAGGTGATCTAACAACTGGAAATCCATATGCAAAAATACATAAATCTAGACACAGACCTTATACTCATCACAGAAATTAACTGAAAATAGAAAAGAGATTTAAATGTAAAATACAAAACTATAAAACTCCTATAAGTTAACATAGGAAAAAACCTAAATGACCTTGGGTATGGTGATGACATTTATATACAACAACAAAGACACAATCAATTAAAAAATTGATAAGTTGAGCTTAATTAAAATCAAAAGCGTCTATCAACATATCAAAGGTGTAAAAACCATATGATCACCTGGGTAGATGCTGAAAAATAATTTCACAAAATTCAACATCGATTCATGCTAAAAACTCTCAACAAGTGGCTGTAGAAGGAATATACCCAACATAATGAAGACCACATACAACAAACTTACATCTAACACCATACTCAATGGTAAAAAGTGGAAAGATTTTCCTCTAAGATCATGAACAAGATAAGTGTGCCCACTGCACTGGAATAAAGTCTGCTAGAAGTCCTAGCCAAAGCAATCAGACAAGAAAAATAAATTAAAGACATCCATACTGGTAAGGAAGAAAAAACTGTCACTATTTGCAGATGGCATGATACTATACATAGAAAACCCTAAAGACTCCATCAACAAACTATTAGAACTAATAAATGAATTCAGTGGAGTCACAGGTTATAAAGTCAATCTACAGAAATCTGTTTCATTTTTATACAATAAGAAACCAGCAGAAAGAGAAATCAGGAAAACAATTTCATTTACAAATGCTTCAAAAACAATAAATACCTAGGAATAAACGTAACCAAGGAGGTGAAGACCTGTACTCTGAAAAGTATAAACTCTGATGAAAGAAAATGAAGACACAAATAAATGGAAAGCTATCTCATGCTCATAGATAGGAAGAATATTGTTAAAATGACTATCTCATCCTACAATTTACAGATTCAATTCAATCCTCATCAAAATATCAAAGGCATTTTTCAATGAACTAGAGAAAATAATCCTAAAATTTATATGGAACCACAAAAGACCCCAACACCTAAAGCATTCTTGAGAAAGAACAAAGCTGGAAGTATCATTCTCCTTGATTTCAAGCTATATTACAAAGATACAGTATTTAAACAGTATGTACTGGCACAAGAGTAGGTGTATAGATCAAAGGAACAAAATAGAGAGCTCAGAAAGAAACCTACCTGTATATGGTCAATTTGTAGTCAATATGGCAAAGGAGACAAGAGTATATAATGGGGAAAGACAGTCTCTTCAACAAATGGTGTTGGGAATACTGGACAGCTACATGTAACAGAATTTAACTAGATCACTGTCTTATGCCAAATGGAAAAGCAAACTCAAAATGGATTAAAGACCTAAATGTAAGGTGTGAAACCATAAAACTTAGAAGAAAACAGAGGGAGTCAACTCTTGTACATCAGCATAAGTAATTTTTTTGCCTGGATACATCTCCCTTGCAAGGGAAACAAAAGAAAAACAAGTAGGACTACATCAAACTAAAAAGCTTTTTCACAGCAAAGGAAACAATGGACAAAATGAAAAGTCGACCTACTGTATGAAAGAATATATGTGCAAATGATATATCTTTTGGTGCTCATAGCCAATGATAAGGTGCTCATAGCCAAAATATATAATATAGAATACATACAACTCAACATCAAATAAATAATCCAATTAAAAAATGGCAAAGGATATGAACAGACATTTTCCAAGGAACAGATACAGAAGGCCAAGAGGCACATGAAAAGATTCTTAACATCACTAATCACCAGGAATGCAAATCAAAACCATAATGAGATATCACCTCACACCAGTCAGAATGGTTAATACCCAAAAGACAAAGATATAAAAAGTGTTGAGAGAGGATGTAGAGAAAATGGAAGCCTCCTGCAGTGTTGGTGGGAATGAAAATTGGTCCAGCCACTGTGGAAAAGAGTATGGAGGTTCCTCAAAAAATTAAAAATTGAAATGCCATATGACCCAGAAATTCCACTTCTGGGAATTTACTTCTAAGAAAACAAATATATTATGATATAATAATGTCATACAGAGTATTTTCACTTTCCTAAAAATTCTCTGTGGTCTGTCTATTCATCCCTTTCCCTCAATCCCAACTCCTGGCACTAATATTTTTAATATTTAGTTGAAATATTAACCTAATATTTTAGCTTAATTTGAAAAGATAATGCACATCTATGTTCATTGAAGTACTATTTACAATAGCCAAGACATGGAAGCAAACCAAGTGCCCATCAATAAATGAATGGATAAAGAAGATATGGTACACAATGGAATATTACTCAGCTATAAAAATAATGAAATCCTGCCATTTGCAACAACATCGATGGACCTAGAAGGTGTTAGCCTAACTGAAATAAATCAGCCAAGGAAAGACAAATACCATATTAAATATTAATTAAATAATTTATATGTGAAATCTAAAAAAGAAAACAGAAATAGACCCATAAATACTAACAGACTGTTGGTTACCAAAGGGTAGGGGAAAAAGGGAGATGGGTAAATAGGTGAAGGGAATATAAAGAGATAAACTTTACATCATAAAATAAATTAGTCACAGGAATGGAAGTACAGCATAGAGAATTTAATCAGTAATATTATAATATCTTGGTATGGTAGTAGAGGGTAACTACACTTACTGTGGTGAGCATTTCATAATGTATATAATTATCAAGTCACTATGTTGCACCTCTGAAACCAATACAATATTGTATATCAACTATATTTCAAAAAAAATTAAAAACTATAAAAAACAATGTCAAGAGAATCAGAAGACTAGACACAGACTGGAATGAAAATTTGCAAAAGATACCTCTGATAAAATGACTGTTATGCAAAGTATACAAAAAACTCTTAGAACTCAATGATAAGAAAGCAAGCAATTTGTTTTTAAAAAGTAGCCAAAGACCTTAGACACATCAACAAGTCATATATATGGCAAAAAGGCATATGAAAAGATGCTCCATATCATAAGTCATCAGGGAAATACAAATTGAAATAACAGTGGGATACCACTACACACCATTAAGAATCTCTGAGATCTGGAACACATACAGCACCAAATACTGGCAAAGATGTACAACAGTGGGAACTCAGATACATTCATTGCTTGTAGGAATGCAAAGTCATTACAGTCACTGTTAAGGCAGTTTGGTAGTAACACAGGTTACTCTTACTATACAATCCAGCAATTACACTCTTTGGTATTTATACAAAGGAGTTGAAAATTTCTGTCCACACAAAAACCTACACACAGATGTTTATAGACATTTCATTCATAATTGACAAAACTTGGAAGCAACTAGGATTTCCTTCAGTTAGTGAACAGACTAATAAAATTTTGGTACATTCAGAAAATAGAGTATTATTCAATGTAGTAAGGAAATGAGCTATCAAGCCATGCAAAAACATAGAAGAAACTTAAATGTATATTACTGAGTGAAAGTAGTCTATCTGAAAGGCTACATATTGTGTGACTCCAGTTATATGATATCCTGAAAAAGGCAAAACTCTGGAGACAATAAAAATAAAAGTGGGTGTCAGGAGTTGGGATTGAGAGAGAGGGATGAATAGACAGACCAAAGAGGAATCCTAAGAAAGTAAAAATACTCTGCATGATATTATCATGGATAAATGTCATTTGCCTAATTTTCCCAAACCCACAGGAAGTACAAAACTAAGGTGAACCATAAAGTAAATTGGTAATCATGCTAAAGAAAAAATACAAATCATTAAGGCATCAAGTTTTTTAGAGAAATTATACTACACACACACAAACTGAAATGATTATCGCTGCAAATAGCAGTAAACACTGACTGACAATGACTTAAACTTAGGGTCATTACTCATAAATATAACATAAATATGTTTACTCATAAATATCGTAAACTATTACTCAGGGTGTGTATATGTATGTGCTTTTATAAAGAATCAGCTTTAATGAATGCCCTAGTGATGGTTAGTTAATATTTGAGATAATCTAACATACACACTCCAAGAGTAGAATTGTTTAAAGAGCAAAGTATGGAGTCTATAGACAACCAGAACAAATATCAACCAGAGGCAAGTGAAAAACAGGATAGTTCATTAGCATAAGGATGTTAGAAATTATTTTATTGGGGTAGTTAGAAGTGTTTAATATATGAAGATTTTCCACAAATAATTATAGAAACACAAAGAAAGCATACAAATATGGTAATTCCAATAACCTAAAATTTCAGAAAAAGCTGGAAATTAAGCCAACTAACAAGAAACTATTAAGTGAATTTTTGCGAGTAAATGTTTATATTTGTGGTAAGAATTCAGCCTGAGACATAATTTCATTTTTACATTGTGGACAAGGGGTTCTATGTCAAAAGCATGAGAGGCCACCAGTATCTATAAAGAAGATCCAGATAACCATGACCGCTCAAATTAGCCTAAGTCAGTTCTCAACAGGACTAAATGCAAGAACCACTCACAAAGTTCATTAACATACATTTGTTCATGATGATAAAAACTGGATAATGTTTAAGCCCCTGAGAAGAATTTTGTATGCTACAATTCACCATAGTAGCAATATAATCATGATATGTTAGTCTTAAATATGTTCATAATTGATTTAGAATAAATAATATCACTACTAATGGAAATATATACTGTAAGTTTGTATACTTTCAAGGAAGAGTCTTTTTTTGGGTAAGTAATTCAATCGCTCATTCAACAATTTTACATATTTAATTAAAATTTATTTTTCAAACCTCTGTCAACTAGATGATGAGTAGATCAAATGAGCAGTCATGAAATCCTTATATTATTTTTTAAGAATATGAATGCTCTAACATTTATGCAGTTGCATTAAAATTTAGGCTTACTCCTATGTTACAGGGGAGATTTCAAAGAATTCACAATCCTCTAAAACCATGAGCTTCATCTCTTATTCATAACCTTACATTACCCTTGGTAATCCAGCATTGTTTTCCTTTGTAGAATTCATGAGATATTGATGTGAAATTAAAGTGCCTTTCTCTTTAGTCAGTGTATTTCTGAAATTTTATCACACAACAAAATTGTGTAGTGAATGCCATAAAGTAAAGATGTGTGGTTACAAGACATGTTTATGGCCACAATGAGTTTTTCTGGGGATGCTGTTATGTAAGGAGTATCTGTTTCTTGATGATGTACACAATTGAATTTAAGTTCATATTTCCATTTTCTGTGATTTTGAACAAGTTCTTTAAATTTCCCCACTTCTGGGTTTCTGATTTGTACAGATGATATAATGATTTTTGCCTTTTTATATTACATTTTAAAGATTTACATATTTATTGTTATGTTTCCCTTCGAAAGGTGTCCCTAGCTCAGAGAATTAGTTAATAAATATTGAATCAATAAGCCTGAAATTGTAAAAGGAAATATTAAAGAGCAAGTGAGAGAATATTTCTATGCTAGTGTCAAATAGACCTAGTCAGTCACTGGTTCCTGAGGCTCTAGGGCAGATTTATTTATTTATTTATTTATTTATTTATTTATTTATTTTATTTAATTACAATTTATTTTGGTGTCGTTAACATACAATTACATGTGTAGTATTATGGTGGTTAAACTACCCCCTTCATCAGGTCCCCCCCCAACAACCCCATTACAGTCACTGTCTATCAGCATAGTGAGATGCTATAGAATCATGACTTGTCTTCTCTGAGTTGTACAGCCCTCCCCGTGCCCCCCTACCTTACATCTGCTAATTGTAATGCCCCTTTTACCCTCTTATCACACCCTTCCCACCCTTCTTCCCCAGTCCCTTTCCCTTTGGTAACTGTTAGTCCGTTCTTGGGTTCTGTGAGTCTGCTGCTGTTTTGTTCCTTCAGTTTTTTTCTTTGTTCTTATACTCCACATATGAGTGAAATCATTTGATACTTGTCTTTTTCAGCTTGGCTTATTTCACTGAGCATAATACCCTCTAACTCCATCCATGTTGTTGCAAATGGTAGGATTTGTTTTCTTCTTATGGCTGAATAATATTCCATTGTGTATATGTACCACATCTTCTTAATCCATTCATCTACTGATGGAGAGTTAGGCTGCTTCCATTTCTTGGCTATTGTGAATAGTGCTGCGATAAACATAGGGGTGCATCTGTCTTTTTGAAACTGGGCTGCTGCATTCTTAGTGTAAATTCTTAGGAGTGGGATTCCTGCGTCAAATGGTATTTCTATTTTGAGTTTTTTAAAGAACATCCATACTGCTTTCCACAATGGTTGAACTAATTTGCATTCCCACCAGCAGTGTAGGAGGGTTCCCTTTTCTCCACATCCTCCCCAACATTTGTTCTTGTTTGTGTTTTGGATGTTGCCCATCCTCACTGGTGTGAGGTCATATCTCATTGTGGTTTTAATTTGCATTTCTCTGATGACCAGCGATGTGGAGCATCTTTTCATGTGCTTGTTGGCCATCTGAATTTCTTCTTTGGAGAAGGGTCTATTCATGTCCTCTGCCCTTTTCTTAATTGGATTATTTGCTTTTTGTTTGTTAAGGTGTGTGAGTTCTTTATATATTTTGGATGTCAACCCCTTATCCAATACATCATTTATGAATATATTTTCACATACTGTAGGATGTCTTTTTGTTCTACTGATGGTGTCCTTTGCTGTACAGAAGCTTTTCAACTTCATATAGTCCAACTTGTTCATTTTTGCTTTTGTTCCCTTGCCCGGGGGATATGTTAATGAAGAAGTCGCTCATGTTTATGTCCAAGAGATTTTTGCCTATGTTTTTTCTAAGAGTTTTATGGTTATATGACTTACATTCAGCTCTTTTATCCTCCTTGAGTTTACCTTTGTGTATGGGGCTAGACAGTAGTCCAGTTTCATTCTCTTACATGTAGCTGTCCAGTTTTTCCAACACCAGCTGCTGAAGAGGCTGTCATCTCCTCATTGTATATCCAAGGCTCCTTTATCAAATATTAATTGACTGTAAATGTTTGGGTTAATGTTTGGATTTTCTATTCTGTTCCACTAGTCTGTGGGTCTGTTTTTGTGCCAGTACCAAATTGTCTTGATTACTGTGGCTTTGTAGTAGAGCTTGAAGTTAGGGAGTGTAATTCCCCCTGTTTGATTCCTGCTTCTCAGGATTGCTTTGGCTATTCGGAGTCTTTTCTGGTTCCATATGAATTTTAGAATTATTTGTTCCAGTTCATTGAAGAAGGCTGTTGGTAGTTTGATAGGGATTGCGTTGAAACTGTAGATTGCTTTAGGTAGTATAGCCATTTTGACAATATTTATTCTTCCTAGCCAAGAGCATGGGATGCATTTCCATTTGTTAGTGTCTTCCTTAATTTCTTCTAGGAGTGTCTTGTAGTTTTCAGAGTACAGGTCTTTCACTTCCTTCGTTAGGTTTATTCCTAGGTATTTTATTCTTTTAGATGCAATTGTGAATGGAATTGTTTTTCTGATTTCTCTTTCTGTTAGTTCATCATTAGTGTATAGGAAAGCAACAGATTTCTGTGTGTTAATTTTGTATCCTCCAGCTTTGCTGAATTCAGATATTAGTTTTAGTAGTTTTGGAGTGGAGTCTTTAGGGTTTTTTATGTACAGTATCATGTCATCTGCAAATAGTGACAATTTGACTTCTTGTTTACCAATCTGGATGCTTTGTATATCTTTGTTTTGTCTGATTGCTGTGGCTAGGACCTCCAGTACTATGTTGAACAGTGGAGAGAGTGGGCATTCCTGTCTTGTTCCCGATCTTAGATGAAAAGCTTTTAGCTTTTCACTGTTAAGTATGATGTTAGCTGTGAGTTTGTCATATATGGCCTTTATGATGTTGAGGTACTTGCCATCTATACCCATTTTCTTGAGAGTTTTAATCATGAATGGTTGCTGAATTTTGTCAAATGCTTTTTCAGCATCTATGGAGATGATCATGTGCTTTTTGTTCTTCTTTTTGTTGATGTGGTGGATGATGTTGATGGATTTTTCTAATGTTGTACCATCTTTGCATCCCTGGGATGACTCCCACTTGATCATGGTGTATGATCCTCTTGATGTATTTTTGAATTCGTTTTGCTAATATCTTGTTGAGTATTTTTGCATCTATGTTCATCAGGGATATTGGTCTGTAATTTTCTTTTTTGGTGAGGTCTTTGCCTGGTTTTGGTATTAGAGTGATGCTGGCTTCATAGAAAGAGTTTGGAAGTATTCCCTCCTCTTCTGTTTTTTGGAAAACTTTAAGGAGAATGGGTGTTATTTCTTCTCTATATGTCTAGTAGAATTCAGAGGTGCATCCATCAGGTCCGGGGGTTTTGTTCTTGGGTAGTTTTTTGATTACCGATTCAATTTCATTGCTGGTGATTGGTCTGTTTAGTTTTTCTGTTTCTTGGTTGGTCAGTCTTGGAATGTTGTATTTTTCTAAAAGTTGTCCATTTCTTCTAGGTTTTGCAGCTTGTTAGCATATAGATGCTCATAATAGTCTCTTATAATTCTTTGTATTTCTGTGGGGTCCATCGTTATTTTTCCTTTCTCATTTGTGATTCTGTTTATGTGTGTAGATTCTCTTTTTCTCTTAATGAATCTGGCTATGGGTTTATCTATTTTGTTTATTTTTTCAAAGAACCAGCTCTTGATTTCATTGATTTTTTGTACTGTTTTATTCTTCTCAATTTTATTTATTTCTTCTCTGATCTTTATTATGTCCCTCCTTCTGGTGACTTTGGGCCTCATTTGTTCTTTTTCCAATTTCAGTAATTGTGTCTTTAGACTGTTCATCTGGGAATGCTCTTCCTTCTTTAAATAGGCCTGGATTGCAATATACTTTCCTCTTAGAACTGCCTTTGCTGCGTCCCACAGAAGTTGTGGCTTTGTGTTGTTGTTGTCATTAGTCTCCATATATTCTTTGATTTCTGTTTTGATTTGGTCGTTAACCCATTGATTCATTAGGAGAATGTGGTTAAGTCTCCATGTATTTGTGAGCCTTTTTGATTTCTTTCTAAAATTTATTTCTAGTTTTGTACCTTTGTGATCTGAGAAGTTGGTTGGTAGGATTTCAATATTTTTGAATTTACTGAGGTTCTTTCTGTGGCCTAGTATGTGGTCTATTCTGGAAAATGTTCCATGTGCACTTGAGAAGAATGTGTATCCTGTTGCTTTTGGGTGCAGAGTTCTGTAGATATCTGTTAAGTCCATCTGTTTTAGTGTGTTGTTCAGTGCCTCTGTGTCTTTACTTATTTTCTGTCTGATTGATCTGTCCTTTGGAGTGAGTGGTGTGTTGAAGTCTCCTAAAATTAATGCATTGCTGTCTATTTCCTCCTTCAATTCTGTTAGTATTTGTTTCACATATGCTGGCGCCCCTGTGTTGGGTGCATATATGTTTATAATGGTTATATCTTCTTGTTGGACTGACCCCTTTATCATTATGTAATGTCCTTCTTTATCTCTTGCTACTTTCTTCGTTTTGAAGTCAATTTTTTCTGATACAAGTACTGAAACACCTGCTTTTTTCTCCTTGTTGTTAGCATGAAATATGTTTTTCCATCCCTTCACCTTTAGTCTGTGTATATCTTTGGGTTTGAGGGGAGTCTCTTGTAACCAGCATATAGACGGTCTTGCTTTTTTATCCACTCTGTTACTCTGTGTCTTTTGATTGGTGCATTCAGTCCATTTACATTTAGGGTGATTATCGATAGATATGTACTTATTGCCATTGCTGGCTTTAGATTCGTGGTTACCAAAGGTTCAAGGGTTGCTTCTTTACTATCTAAGAATCTAACTTAACTTTCCTGTTAAGTTATTGTGAATGCCATCTGATATTTCTTTATCTCTCCCTTCCTATTCTTCTTCCTCCACTCTTTATATATTAGGTGTTTTATTCTTTGCCTTTTGTTAGTATTTGGATGGTCTGCTTTCTTTGCTATAATTTTATATTCTCTGGTGACATCTTTTTAGCCTTAGGGGTGCTTCCCTCTAGAGCAGTCCGTTTAAGATATCCTGTAGTGGTGGTTTATGAGAGGCAAACTCTTTCAACTTTCCTCTTTCTGTAAATTGCTTAATCCCTCTGTCATATTTAAATGATAATCATGCTGGATACAATATTCTTGGTTCAAGGCCCTTCTGTTTCATTACGTTAAATATATCATGTCATTCTCTTCTGGCCTGTAAGGTTTCTGTTGAGAAGTCTGATGACAGTCTGATGGGTTTTCCTTTGTAGGTGATCTTTTTTCTCTCTGTAGCTGCCTTTAATACTCTGTGTTTATCTTTGACCTTTGCCACCTTAATTATTATGTGTCTTGGTGTTGTCTTCCTTGGGTCCCTTGTGTTGGGAGTTCTGTGGGCTTACGTGGACTGTGAGACTATTTCCTTCCCCAGTGTGGGAACGTTTTCAGCAATTATTTCTTCAAAGACACTTTCTATCCCTTTTTCTCTCTCTTCTTCCTCTGGTACTCCTATTATGCGAATATTGTTCCGTTTGGATTGGTCGCACAGTTCTCTTAATATTCTTTCATTCCTAGAGATCCTTTTATCTCTCTCTGCCTCAGCTTCTCTGTATTCCTGTTCTCTATTTTCTATTCCATTAACAGTTTCTTACACCTCATCCAGTCTGCTGTTAAGCCTGTCCATGGCTTGTCTCATTTCTGCATAGTCTTTACTCACTTCCCTTACTTCCTCCCTCATCTCTTTCACATTTCTCTGTAGATCTGTCACCATGGCTATGATATTTATTCTGAATTCTTTTTCAGGAAGACTGTGCATGTCCATCCCTTCCGGTTCCCTCTCTGGGGTTGTCTGGGTCTGAAGCTTTGTCTGTACCATATTCCTCTGTCTTTTCGTGGCTATAGAATTGGTTGCTGGTAGTTGCCACGTATGTCAGCTGGGCTCTTTATGACCGCGTCGCGGAGTCCTCTCAGGTGTAGCTGCCTGCCGGTGCGCTGGGGTGGGGGAGCGCTTGGATCCCACCAGGTCACGGCTCCGTATCTTACCCGCCTCGCCGGGTGCCGAGTCCTCTCAAGTGAACCTACACTCTGTGCTCTTTCCTGTGTATTCTGGTCTCTCTTTTAGAAATACTTGTATTTGCTCTGTTTTTGTGAATAAATATAATGTTGGGAGGAATTTTCTGCTGGTTGGTTCACATTGCCATCTTCCCAGAAGTCTTCTAGGGCAGATTTAGATTCACAATTGACAGAAGGTGTACTGTGTATGAAAAGTTACATGTCTAGTAGGTAATGACTCCCAGTAATATCATTAAGGGCCTATTCTACTCTGTTTTGATTTAAATTGAAAATGATCTTTGGGTACTTCTTGCCAATCATAAAGAGATAGGTTGAGCTTGTGACCACTTAACATATTATTAAAAATAAGCCCTTCATCTTATCTAAGTGATGTGCCTTCATTCTCTCAAAAGAATTCAAAATTGTTACTTAAACCCTTATTCAACATAAAGTCCTGTTTGAACAGGAGATATTATCATCAGCATTTGCCTGTTCAGGTGCTAAAATATTTATTCAGATCTCTTCACAGAAAATTTAAGAGTGAGGTTCAAGCATCAATTTATTAAAATGTTTAGTTTTCTTTGTGAAATATAATCTATGTTGGCAAAGGCAAATTCAGCTACTATATCCAAAAGGTACGGTTCTCAAGTCTGGCTGTCTCTAATCTATATATATTTATCAAAACAAATGCTAATAATAATCAGTGCTTTAAAACATTATTTATTTTTGAAATCCTGATGTAGCATGGAGACAAACATTATGGTTGTCATAGTTTACAACTAAAATCCTGTCTATCTCATAATGAGATGCAAAACATATGTAAAATGTAAAACGACTGGCTCTTCTGGCTAAATAATGTTATTGTATCTCAGATGGTTTATAGTATTTATGTGGTTATCCATCTCTGTGAAAGAAAAATGCAAATTCATATTATCATTCAAGAGAGTCTTCTGAAGTTTAATTTACATTCTATAATATTAATATCACACAGCAACACTACCTACAGAATTATTCTGTGAAAATGTCTTTATCCAAATTTTCAGAAGGAGCTCTAAATATTTCAGAATAAGGTTAAAATTCCATTGAAAGGGTCTACTATGATCCCAAAACAAGAAATGATAAATTGTCAAGACAAAATTATGAAGGGGGCAGAGCTAACTCCATTGCAGAGGAGGGCTTATTTAAAAATAAATAAAAATGAATGAATGAATAAATAAAAACAAAATAATGATGTGTTGGAAGATATTAAAAAACTAGACAAGGAGGCAAATTAGGAAAACACTATCAAGAGTTGCCTCTAGAAAAGAAATCTGGAATAACCTTACTTTTGCTGACATATATTTTTTATATTCTGACATCACCTGAAAAAGAAATCTGCATTTATATGCTACAGGGAATCTTCATTTCAATTCTGTTTTGGTAATCTATGCATTATGAATTCTTTTGCTTAAGAGATACATATATGTGTATTTTCTTCTCCATCAAATAAAATATAAAGTAATCTGCATGTGGAAAAATGTATCATGAACTGCCAAATTGACCTAGAAGTCACATGTGGTAATGTTGGGTGACTATAATAAAGGGAATATATCTTCTGTATGTCATATTTTTTATAAAAGCCTAAGACCAGTTAACTTCTTTACATTACAGTGAATATGTTGTAATTAAGAAACTAGAGGGAAGTGAATAAAAATATATGACAGTGTAGTGTCAATATAAAGGAACATAATTGAGTTGTGCAAACTTAAAGATGGAGCTAAGATAAATGCACCATATAAAATTCATATGTAGTAAATACAAAAGTTTAATAGAGCAAAAGTGAACTGACTATTGAAAACCAGATTTCATAACTGTTTTTACATTCTTACTCCAGAAGCAGGACATTTTTGGATAGCTACCAGAAATTATTTTCTTCGAAATTATTACTTCATTTTTATTTCCTGGACATACGTTAGAGAAATTTTATCTTTATGACGTTTCAAGAGGCTAGACTTTACAAATTCCTAATGGAATATTCATCTGTCATGTGATAAGACCTTAGGATGTCTATTTATAATACAAAATTTGTAGAACAAAGGGCTTAAATAAAAAATATAATTGTAGAAACTCATACATTTTCAATACTGCAACTTGTCATATTTTTAAACTACTTTTAAAATTATGGACTAAACGCACCACTATTTTAAAAAGCAACATAACAAACCAGATTCTTTGTTATTTATTTATTATTTTGTCTGAGAACTAATCAAGAAAGCGGGCACAGAATCTAGTGTTGGCACCATAGTAGGTTTAGTCAAGAAAAGGTATTTGGGAAAAAGGGTTAGATGTATGTAGCAATGTTAGTGATGGGGAATATGATGGAGAGTGTCGGGGTAAAAGTTTTTCATTAGCTGCATCATTTTTGATGGAGCAGGTGCCATTTCCAGTGAATTAATATCACTGTTCCAATTAATCACATACCTTTTTTCTTGCACCTTTGAAGGGTAAAGAGAATGCCCTAATTATTTATAACAGATGATAGAGATAAGAAGAAAAACTCAGTACATTTCAGCAAAATGTTAAGGAAGTAGAAGATAATGCTGTTTCTTTCAAGTGGGAATTAGAGGAGACCCACAAAAGGAAATCTATATAAAATGTCTAAAAAAAAATGGCTTACACAGCTTGAAAATTTTAGTTCTGTTTTGCAGTGAATAAACATTATCAAATGTTTTATATCCATGCTAAATAAAGTCCTCCTTTACCACTTTAAAAAAGGCACAGAATTTTAAATGATCAAAAAGATAGAACAGATGCATAACTTCAATGAGAAAATGTAAAGCCTGTGACATTTTCCTTGAGTTTCACTGTTTTTACGAGTCCTTACTCTTTTTTATCCCTCAAAGGATTTTTTCCCTGTTCCTAATCAGGAATCTGAATCCTGCTTAAGGCTTACAACTCTCAGAAGGGTTTAGAATGAGGCATTTCCGATCTAGAACATGGGTATTTTCTCCCTTTGAGGTGACTTACATTTTCTACTTTCTTCATCCTCACAGGCTTTGCTTCTTATGGGAGAAATTTCAAGGGTTAAAGACCTTAGTCGAGGCCACATACCATAGCAGTAGCCATGATATCTCCCACTGCATGAGGCTAGCCCTTCCCATAAAAATGTACATCAGTCCCAGGAGGTCAGTTTATATCTTTTTTTCACATATGCCTTGCACCAATTCTTCTAGTGTCATTTTGTTGAAATACTTGCTAGAATTTCAGTTCCTCAAAGGTTTCATAAAATGAACTAAATGAATCTCCAAATTATCTTGCTACAGGAGCATCTAATAATTATATTTATGGTCATAATAGTAAACCCAGCCTGGGCTCAAATCTTGCTTCCACTGGGCAGTTACTATCTATTCCATCTTTTAAAAGTAACTTGACTCTGTCTCAGTTTCCTCATCTAACAAGTTTGAATAGTAACATTATCTACCTCATAAGAACATCATGAGGATTCAACTATATATGTAAAATACTTGGAATATTCCCTAGCACATATGCCGCTAAATGATATTATCATTGTAACTGTCATCACCAACATCATCATTATCACTTCATAGAAGTTGGGAAAATTAAATGACAGAATGAATACAAACCACATAAACCACTTTCTGGCATATTAAATGTACCCATCAATGATCTGGTATATTGGGGGAATCATTTGTTTGGCTGACTTGATGAGAGTTGGTTCTGTCATTCTGTGCATGTTCGAGTCTCATCTCTAACACTGTTCAACTATATTTAACAGACTTTGGTGTATATATTCATGAATCTTATTATATTTATTTTATGTTTGCATATGTTATCTCAACTAAATTTAAGCCCATCTTGTACATGTTTTGTAGCCTGAGGGGAAGTTAAATACATTTGTTGTCTATATACTCAGTTTTGCTATAGACGTGTACTTATATTAGGCTAGTCAATCATCCTAGGAACTGTTGAGAGGATGTTATCATTGCCATTTGACAGATGAGAATGCTGAGTCAAAACATTTCCTAAGCCAGAGCTAAAACTAGGTATATAAATATTCATGTTCATTGCCATAAATACACAGTGGGTAAAGGTTAGTCTCTTCAACAAATGGTATTTGGAAAGTGAATATCAACATTGCAAATAATGAAACTGGACACTTATCTTATACCATACATAAAAATCAAGTAAAAATGTATTAAATACAGACAAAAGACTTGAAACATAAAACTCCTAGAAAACATAGGGGGAAAGCTTCATGCCAGGTCTTTGCAATCACTGATTTCATAGATATGACACCAAAAACACAGGCAACAAAACAAAAATAAACAAATTAAACTACATCAAACCAACAAGCCTCTGCACACCAAAGGAAAAGGGATCCTATAAAATGGGAGAAAATATTAGCAAACCACTTATCTGCTAACGGTTACTCTACAAGATATGTAAGGAACTTCTACAACTCAACAGCAAAACAAACAAACAAACAAATCTCCCAATTAAAAAATGTACCTAAGACTTGAAGACATTTCTCCTAAGAAGACAGACAAATGGCCAATGGATATATAAAAAGGTGCTCAACATCACAGATCATCAGGGAAATATAAATCAAAATCACAATAAGATTATTACTTCACATCTATTAGGATGGCTGTTTCAAAAAGACAACAAAATAAAAAATAAGTGTTGGCAAAGAGAGAAGATGTGGAAAAATTGGAACCCTTGCACACTGTTGGTGGGAATGCAAAATGGTACATCCACTATTGGAAACACAAGAAGTTTCCTCAAATAAATAAATAAATAAATAAAACTACCATATGATCCAGTGATCCCACTTCTGGGTATTTATCCAAAAGAACTGAAATCAGGGTCTCAAAGAATTATTAACACTTCTGTGTTCACTGAAGCACGATTCACCATGGTGAATATATAGAAACAACTTATATGTCCATTGATGGATGGATAAAGAAAATGTGGTTTGTACATACAATGAAATGCTATCAGCCTTTAAAAAACAATAACAGAAAGACAAGTAATGCATGACTTCATGTACATAAGGTATCTAAAACAGGAAAATTTTCCTAAAATTAGAATGGTGGCTTCCAGGAGCTGATGGAGGGGAGGGAGAAATGAAGAGTGACAATCAATGGGCATAAAGTTTCAGTCAAGCAAGATAAATGAGTTCTAGAGAGCTGCTATAAAACATTGTATTTATAAGTCAACTATACAGCATTGTAAACTTTAAATATGTTAAGGGGGAAGATCTCATGTTAAGTGTTCTTACCACAATAAAATAAAAATTTTTAAAAATCATTCATTTTCAGGGCTATGTGACTGCAAACCACATAACACCTCCCCTTCCATTAAAGTGCTTAGTATGAATTAATTAACTAATTAATTGGATTTATATTTTAACTCAATAGACTAAAATTATGAACTCCAGAATAAGAAACAGTAGAATCTTTTACCATTTAACAATTTATCACATACCTAGCACTGAGCACACGGGGATCAGAGAGTAACTGATGAATTTAATGTTTTACAGCCACCTTTAAGAAGCTGAATGGACCTCATTCCAAAGTTTGGTTCAGATGTCAAGAGTGATGATGCCAAACATATACCAAGAATGTATGAAGAAGATTTATTACTCATAAATGAAGTGTTCTAGGGAGAGCAGTTCAGATTTCCCAAGCTGATCTTAAAATGGCTTGGGTTTTTACAGCAGTTAGTGGATGAGACCTGGCTGACAGTTGTGACAAGTTGTTTGGACTTTCTGCCAGTACCAAAGGAGAGAGCACCTTGGCTTTCTTATCTGCTTGCTCATTATGGATCAGAAGGGGAACAGTAAGGGATAATACTGAAAGGCTGTCATTGTTTTTAAAAAAAATGGACTCAGACTATTTTTATGTTTAATAAAAGGCAAAACTGTTCCAAAAAGATAAAATGGTGGTGGGAATATAACAATGAAATAAAAGTTAAGGTAAATTTAAAGTATGTATGAAGTTCAGGTAAGGCAATAGCAAAGTTAGTTTGTTGGTGAACATACAATCTGAACAGTTATAAAATTTTTAATTATTGAAGTCTATTGCTTTGCTTTCAGAAATGGAAATTTATTAAAATTATTCAAAAATGATACTTTTGAAATTATTTGAGTCTTAAATCTTGCTTTAATTATAAAATTATCTTTTACTATTAGAAAATGTAATCATAATGGGGAAGCTTTGACTCTCAGTGAATTTCCCAAGTGAATACTTCACCTAGTAAATTCATTCTATCCTCAACAATACCTCTATATTTCATTATGACCTACTTTGATTTAATTAAGAAATAATCCACTAACAAATTGGCTTAAATATTTTAAAAACTGATGTATTTTGAATTTGTTCAGTTCTGTCCTCTAAAAGCTGAATGTCACTCTGTGTTCTGTTGGAAATGACAGAAACCAACTGCCTACATTCATCTGCTACACTGTGTGTGGAAAGAGGAGAAGCCCATCTGTGAGTGTACTATGGCTTCTTCTCCATGGTATAGGTGAGATGGACTTAAGACGGAAGGATGCCTTCCACGCACATAGTGTTTCTTCTGGACCGACCTCTCCAGCACCAGAGAAACTTGAAATAAAATAAACTGTAGGTTTGTTATAATCTTTCTATCCATGTTTCTAGACAGAGAGTCTGGCTGAACATAAGTCCTCTCCCATATCATGATTATTCTCAACAACTTATTTCCTAAGCTCAGATCCTTTAGTTTGTGGAAAATCAAATGAACATTCAATTGAACTACTCTGTACCCAGTTTTATTTTTTTTACGTTTAAAAAAAAGTAAAATCTAATTCAAATTAAAAATAAAGTTTACGTGAAGCACAAATAAAAGTCTGCATACACATACATTATGGTAGCCAACCATGTGATATTCATCTGAAGTGGGGACAAAGAAAACTGACTATAGAAAAATATACATTCTAGCTAATAGGGCAAACACACACCTCACAAACAATATAGGAATAATCACATACTAGAAGTACTGCATATCAATACAGTTGAAGCTTAAATACATAAAAGATGAGTTGATATTATAATAAAAGGGTGAAATTCCAAACATTAATGTGTAAACTTATTTTACCACCACTTTACTACTTGACAATTAGGCAAAAAAAAAAAATGGCTAGAGATTTTAACTTTGAAAAAATAATAAATCTGTTCATAAACATCAAGTTCATTCCACTTCGTGCATTTAAAAAAATAATGATAAAGATAAAGGTCATGCAGATATTATGTCTTACTACAGAGCTAATTACACAGGCTCGGAATAGAGCAAAATGTGTTTATTTTTTTAGTATGATACTGAAGCTCATCATTTCTTAACTTTGGCTTCTTGATCTCAAGGTGCTTTCTAATAAAAAGGGAAAAAACTAAGTACAGTTGAGCACCTTTATTTAAATATGTACAACATTAACCTCTTTATTTATTGGGTACTTTCATTCATGAATTCTTCAGAGATACAGCAAGCTTAAAAAGTGGAAGGACAACAATTAGCTTTTAATATCTTCTTTGCTTCTTTGTCTAATTGAGTGACACTAATTTATCACGGGCCATCTTAAATAGAGAATATTTAATCATGTGCCCTTATTTCAGACTATATTATAAAGCTATAGTAATTAAAACAATATGGTATAAACACATATACAGAGATCAAAAGAACAGAATGGAGGGCTGCAAAATAAATACATACATATATGGCTAATTAATTTCCAACAAAGGAGTCAAGAATAGACAATGGGGGAAAGGACAGTCTCTTCAATAAATGGTGTTAGGAAAACTGCACAGCCACATGAAAAAGAATAAAAGCAGATCACTATCCTACACAATACACAAAAGTTAACTAAAAACTGATTATGGACTTGAACAAAAAAAATTGAGCCCATAAAACTTGTTGAAGAGAACATAGGCAATAAGCTCCTTAAACAGGTATTGGTGATGATATTTTTAATCTAACACCAAAAGCAAAGCAACAGTAGCAAAAATAAACAAATGGGACTACATAAAACTGAAAAGCTTCTGCACAGCAAAAGAAATAATTAAAAAAAGGTAAAGGTAATCTACTGAATGGGAGAAAATATTTTCAAATCACAAATCAGATAAGGGGTTTATATCCAAAATATATAAAGAACTCATATACCTCAATAGCAAAAAAAAAAAAAAAAGATTTAAAAATGGGCAGAAGATCTGAATACACATTTTTCCAAAGAAGACATACAGATGGCCAACAGGTACATAAAAAGATGCTCAACATCACTAATCATCAGGGAAATGCAAATTAAAATCATAATGCAATATCAATTCACACCTGTTAGAATGGCTCTTATCAAAAAGACAAGAAATAACTAGTGCTGGCAAGGATGTAGAGAAAGGGAACCCTTGTGGGAATATAAATTTGTGAGAATGGAAATTGGTGCATCCAGTATGGAAAACAGTATGGATGTTCCTCAAAAAATAAAAAATATATATGATCCAGCAATTTCACTTCTAGGTATTTACTGGAAGAAAATGAAAACACTAACTTGAACAGGTATTTGAATCCCATGTTCACTGTAGCATCATTTATAATAGCCGTGATACAGTAACTACCTGTGTCCATCAAAGAATAAATGGGTAAAGAAATTGTGATGCATATATGTACAATGGCATATTGTTCAGCCATAAAAAAGAATGAAATCTTGCCATTTGTGACAATGTGGATGGACCTCAAGGGTATTATGCTAAGTGAAATAAGTCAGATGAAGAAAGACAAATACTGTACTACTTTATGATCTCTCTTATATATGGAATCTAAAAAAAAAAAACAAAAAGCCCACAGATACAGAGAACAGATTAGTCATTACCAGAGGAAGGGGGTAGGAGGGTGAGAGAAATGAAATGAAAACAAAAATAAGTGTGACATGCTCCTGTACAATCCTGTTACAATTTCTTATTCATCAATGAAGTTATTTCTGTTGGCTAAATGAATGGAGCAGCACACTGAGGTTTGCTGAGGAACTATTACATAGTATGATACTGGTCTATCAGCATGGAGGAGGGAACAGAACTTCTAAACATATAGATCAATGTAGCACAAATGTTCAGCAGTACATTTTCAGTAGGATACAAGCTACAGTAGCTAATGTTATTCAGGATGAAGAACTATTATTTTGTTCTAGGTAGGAATACTTGATTATATTTAAAATCTTTTTTCACAAATGGATGTTGATAATGACAAGTGACAGTCACATAACAATGTTCACTTAAAAGGCCACAAGCCTTTTAAATGACGTAAATATGTCCCACACCAGTAAACAAAGATATCATAGAAAGCAGGAGGCAACTTGTAGAACTCAAGAGTGTACATATGTAAGAAGAAAACTGAATTTCACACTGAAGAAAATAAATTGATAATGTGAGTTAGATGAGAAAATCACCTTCTGCTACAAAATGTCATTCAAATCTCCTTAGTTTGTATAATTATAAATGTGTGGGCCTGATTCAGATAAGGTCACTAACAAATTTTATTGATTACATTCATCAAGTACAAGAATGTAAAAATAAAATTATTTATGTTTACATTAAAAGCAAAAACAAATAACAAATATTGTTAACCATTTAACAATTAACGGAAGCACCATCCCATTCAACATTTAAGTTCTTTTGATATGAAAATATTTCTCCATCTTTGCTTTTTACATGTCTAAGTTAGTCATTATTTTTTTCATTTAAATATATATTAATATCTATAATTTACAAGAGTCTGGGCTAGAATCCTGAGGGGTAGTAGGAACAAAGGGAGAATAAGTTCAAAACAGGCGACTCTTAAATAGCTCACCGTCTAGTGGATGAGCAAGAGAAAAGTAAACAAATAACTATAATACAGCATAATTTGTGTTATAACAGAGATGTGTTAAAAAATGGTAGACACTAAGAGTTTTAATGGGCAGGAGCTAAGCTGTGAAGTGTTAAGGATAGATGGTCTAAGTAAGAAGAGGAAAGACATGTCAACATATATGAAAGACTGTTATGGAAAATTCAAGAAATTATATACTAACTTGGCATGGTGTAACACAGAGGGCTGCTGAGGACTACAAGAGAAGTGGTTGAAAGCAATCTGAGGTCTAACTGTGAAAGATCACACATGTGCTGAGAAGTGTGCACTTGTGGACATGGGGAAGCCGCTGAAGGTTTCTATTATCAATGGATTTTAGAAACACATCTGATGACAGTGCAGATGATGGATGGGGGTGAAAAAAGAGGCTGAAACAGGAAAGCCAGGTAAGAGGCTGAGATACTTGCTTGCCTGAAAGAACTGGTTCTGATCTGAGAAAGCAGCAGTGAGAATGGAGGGGAAAGAAATGAATTTGAGAACTCCTTCAAGATTAGAATGGGCAGAAGTTGGTTTATAGAGGAAGTAAAGGGAAACATCTAATAATAATCTGATGTTTCACTTGGAGTATAAGTACATAATAATTCCATTAGAAATGGGAAACAGTAGAGAAATATATTTGAAATGAAAGAAAGCTTGATTCTGGATGTGTTGATGTGAATTTCTTGCATGACACTTGTACAGATATGTCTTATTATAAGAAGACGTTGGCTAACTTTCAACTTCCCTCTATTATACTCTTTCCTTTTGTTTGAATCTATTAGAATTTTTGATGTCATACTGTCACATGCTAAAAAATTTCTTATTTGAAACCTACATCAAATTGTCCACTCTTAGAAGATTTTTAATTTCCATAGCTGCTAGATTGTGTAATTTTATCTGTCAGAATGATGCGCAGCAAGCACCGCTTTGGGCACAGAACTGAGGCAGGACCTGCAGCACTTGAACCCCATGTCTGCTGTTGCTTGCCACCCCCCAGAATTCTCCTTTTAAACATAAATCTAGAAGCACCTCAGTTGGTTTCTATAAGAAGTTTGAGTGTAAAAAATAAAAATCTTTTATATTAAAATTATAATATAAATAGTAACAAAAATCCTGGACCCAAAACGGTTCTCATTCATTACAAAGGCTCTAATAATGAAAATACAGCTAATATGGACATGAAACATGAGAGTAAGTGTTCATCCCAAAACAACTGAGCAGAACAAATGAACCCTAATAATTCCGGGCTACTCTGACTTCAGCTCATGCTAGTAAGGAACCACATGCTTTACATCACTTCTGGAAGAAGTCAGCTTCAGAATGACCCACGGAGACAGGAAGCCCCTCTAGCCAGCTGGCACATTGCTGAGAGGGTTTTGGTTCTGACTTTTAATGACAGAAGAGTCAATTCCCCTGGGATGAGTTAGAACATATCACTTCAGAGAGTTGCATATTTTGTGAATTGAGAAAAGGGCTTCCCTAGAGTTACAATTATTTGTACTCATGAAGATGAAGAAAATTAATGGGCTTTACCTGACAACAGGTCAGAGAGCTGTTCAACTTAGTGCTTGGTATTTAAACTCTTGGCTCTATAATGTTAGAAATCAATTCTGCAGGAATGTACTCTGTCCTGAGTGTAAGTGTGTGTACATATACTTTTTCTTTAGC
This sequence comes from Phataginus tricuspis, assembly GCA_029783875.1. Lineage (NCBI taxonomy): Eukaryota > Metazoa > Chordata > Mammalia > Pholidota > Manidae > Phataginus > Phataginus tricuspis. The sequence continues at coordinate 58,577,355 of JAQQAC010020896.1, forward strand.
CCTCTGATAATAATTTCCTGCCCACCTCCTTTACCAAAGATAGTACTAAGGAATTGTAAGTGAACAACAACAAAAAATGCATATAAACTTTAATTTTACTTATTTAAAAAAATATATTTGGGGTTATTTCATGAAATGCCCCTATCCTTGGAAAGCAATGCCATTAAATTAGAACAAAAGTATTTAGCAACAAACACAAATGTTAGCAACCACATAAGCTTACATAAAGTTATGAAACAATCACTTTTATATGACCAAAATCAACAATATAATAGCTGAGTAGGAGTGCTGAAACATTATAGGGAGACTTGAGTTTTGACAGGAGTCCTATGCAAGTTAAGGTCCCCTTCAACCACCCCACTTTTAGACAGGAAACTAAAGAGGAAGAAATTTACAGAAGTTATCCCTCAAAATAACACTAAAACCTAAAATTCCTTAACACATGAAGAAATCTGATGCTAGGCAGGTTAACCAAATTAATAATAGAATAATTCAATAATCCTATAACTAAACTAAATAGAATATTAAAATATTATAAATACAATGGAAATATAAATACACGGTGACATTTCAAAACATAAACTATATTTTATTGTTATTCAAAATCAGTGCATATTCTCAGCAAGGTGGGTGGAGAGGGAACATATCTTAAGATAAAGGCCATATATGCTAACCCACAGCATCAAAATCAATGATGAAAAGCTAAAAGCTTTTCCTCTAAGATCAGGAACAAAATAAGGATGCCTACTCTCAACTCTTTTATTCAGCATAGCACCAGAATTCCCAGCCATAGCAATCAGGCAAGAAAATAAAATAAAAAGCATTCACATTGGTAAGGAAGAAGTAAAATTGTCATTATTTGAGATGACATGATACTATGTATAGAAAACTCTAAATATTGCACCAAAAAAAGTATTAGAATTAATAAATGAATTCAGCAGCAAAGTTGCAAGATACAAAATCAGCATACAGAAATCTGTTGCATTTATATATATATATATAATGAAGTAGCAAAAAGAAATTAAAAAACAATCCCACTTATCATTTAATCAAAAAGAATAGAACACCTGGGAATAAATTTAACCAAGGAGGTAAAAAACTTGTACCATGAAAAATATAAGACATTGAAGAAATAAAATGAAGACAACACAAATAATTGGAAAGGTATTCAATGCTTATGGGTAAGAAGAATTAATATTGTTAAAATGGCTATATTGCCCAAAGCAATTTACAGATTGAATGCAATCTCTATCAAAATACCAATGGCATCACTGAACTAGAGCAAATAATCCTGAAATTTGTATGGAAGTACAAGAAACCCCAGATAGTTTCTTGGGGTATCATGGGTATCATGTGCCCTGATTTCAAGCTGTACTACAAAGCTACAGTAATCAAAACAGTATGTATTGGCACAAGAATAGATGCTAGAGCATTGTAACAGAGTCCAGAGTCCAGAATTAAACTCACGCCTATATGGTCAATTAATATATGACAAAGGAGGCAAGAATATATAATGGGGAAAAGACAGTCTCTTCAATAGATGGTACTGGGGAAATTAGACAGCTACATGAAAAACAATCAAACTGGATCACTAACACCAAATATACAAAAATATCAAAATGGATTAAAGACCTAAATATAAGTTGTGAAACCGTAAAATTCTTATAAGAAAACATAGTCAATAAACCGTTGAACACTGGCATTAGTAACTTCTTTTCCCCAGGCAAGGGAAACAAATGCAAAAATAAACAAGTAGGACTAAATCAAACTAATAACTTCTGTACAGCAGAGGAAACTATCAATAACACAAAAAGGCAATGTGCTGCATGAGAGAACATACTTGCAAATGATATACCTGATAAAGGGTTAATATACAAAATATAAATGAACTCAGAAAACTTAATACCAAAAAAACAAACCCAATTAAAAAAGAGCAGGGGACCTGAATAGACATTTTTCCAAAGAAGACATACAAATGGTCAACAGGCATATGAAAAGATGTTCCATGTGACTAATCATGGAAATGCAAATCAAAACCACAATAGTCAGAATGTCTAGAATCCAAAAAACAAGAAATAACAAGTATTGGTGAGCCCTCATACACTGCTAGTGAGACTGCAAATTGGTGCAGCCACTATAGAAAGCAGTATTGTAGTTTCTCAAAAAACTAAAAATAGAAATACCATATGACCCAGTAACTCCACTGCTAGGAATTTACCGGAAGAAAAATAATTAATTCAAAAAGATACATGCATTCCTATGTTTATTGCCACATTACTTATAATACCTAAGACAGGAAGCAACCAAAATGTCCATCAATAGACAACAGATAAATGGACAAAGATGCTACTATACAAGGGAATATTACTCAGCAATATAAAACAATAAAATCTTTTATATGAAATGTAATGCATTTGTGAAAACATGGATAAACCTAGAGGGTACTATGTTAAGTTAAACAGAAAAAGACAAATACCATATGATTTATATGTGGAATCTAAGAAACAAACCAAACAAACAAAACTAAAGTGGAGTCACAAATACAGAGAACATACTGGTGACTGCACCATAGGGGATGGGGTGGGGAACAGGCAAAATAGGTGAGGTGATGAAGAGGTTCAAAATAAAATAAAGTGTTTTGTCTGATTTAAAAAATGAGTACACATTTTGGTTTCCTTTTTCCTCATTTTCTTCTTATTCAAAAAATGCCAAATTTTCTTCATTTATTTGCATCTTGCATTTGTTTTTCCCTCTTCCCAAAATATTCTCAAATTTTTAATTTTGATAATTCCTTCTTTAATGACTAACTTGGGATGGTCTCATGGTATATGCATATCTCCAAACTCATAAAATTGCATAGATTAAATAGGTACAGATTTTTCTCAATTGTACCTCAACAAAGTTGTTTAAGAAGAAAAACAAGCTAAGTTGGAATGCTACCTTCTCTGGCAAGTCTTCTCTCTTGGCCAGCCAGTTAGATGGCTATTCCAGAACCTTATCAGATATATGAGGTCTTCAGAGCAGTTTATATATACAGGCTGTGAGAAACTCTGCCTGGGTTTTAACATCTTTCCTATTGCTTCCCAATTTTGTGACAGTGAAGATTCACTTAACCTCTTGATGCCTTAGTTCTCTTATCATTTAAATGGGAATAAAATATCACCTTCTTCTTAGAATTATTAATGATTAAATATAATTCCAATTCACAAATGGCATAAAAATAGCAGTTGTTTGTTTTTTATTTCTATTCCTTTTATTGCTTTATGTGCCTGTCAGTAAGTGGTAAATGTTTCAACACTTTGAGGACAAAATGTACTCAACATTCCTCACTTAAGCACTCATCACCAGTCTTCCAGGGCCTTGCATCATTTGAGATGATTCAGTAAAAAGGTGACTGAAATAAAGGGTTTGAGTTGGTCCTTAAATATTCCTAGAGTCACTGAATACCTTTGCAAATAGATTTTTAAGGTCAAAATTGCCACATTATGATGGAATTTGTACCGAACAAATGAGGACACATCATCACCTCAGTTAATATTGGAGTTAGCTGTAGAGAATTTCAGCCAACTTGTATTTTAGAAGAGCTTGGCTGAAAAATCATTGCCTGAAATAAGATAATTTTTGTTATTTTTTGTATTTATATATAAAATACATGTATATATACATACAGAAAACAATCTTCATTTTATATAACTAGAATCAAAGCTAAAATGGAAAGATGTAAGAATTTTTTTCTATAGTAGAAAATGCACTGACCTTTCATTCGTAGTTTAAACATGTGTCAGGTGTCCTGTGAAGAGAAAATAAAGCAATAACACGTCATTTATCTGAAGGTCACTTATCCTACATTCTCAGCAATTTGGAGAATCAATGAGAACTCGGTAATAATCAAGAGGGCCCCATAAGAATAGGAGATGTTTGTAAATATTTTGACTTAAGGGAATACTTTAGTAGACTATTCACCAATGAAACATTTGATATTTAATTCAATATTTTTTACTGTTATGGTCATCATTTTAATAATCTCTGAGGCAATCTTCCTAACTCTAGCATAATTCAGAAACACTAATAAAATCAGATATGAAAAATTCAATTAAGTATAAAATTTATAGTAATAACAATGATAAACACAAAAATTATGATCTATGAAAAATGCCTTAATTCACCTTTAAAACACTAATCTACTTAAACTTGAAAAAGATCAGCTACCAAAAACATGGACAAAGAATATGAACATTCATTTTGAAGAAAAAAATATAAGTCGCTTTTAAACATATAAAATATTCATAATCTAATTCATAAAATAATAAATGCAATATATTATGGTTTGCATTTAACAAATGAGCAAAAATTCTAAAGTTTGGTAACATAATTCATATTCCACTGAAGCTTGTGGGAAAACAATTTCATGTATCTTTAACCTAGTTATTCCACTTCTAGTAAATTACTCTGCAGAACTAAGACAGCTCTTTAAAAGACTTTTACATTAAAGTTGTAGTAAGCAGAATTGTAAGATGACCCTTGGTATACCTTCCTTCAAGGTGTGTATGCTCTGTAACATCTCCTCCCCTTGAATGGAGATGGAATTGGGGATATGATGGATTTCAAAATATCAGCTAATTTCTTCGGATCACTTATTAGAGAACATAGCTTTGTCCCATGTCCAAATTACTCTACTACTATCTCACTTTGATCACGAGCATATGGGATAAGACATCTAAGGGAAATACTTACATCTCCAATAAAAAAAATATGTGTGACCGTATTCCAAGCAATTAAAATAAAAAATGACTATAGGATGTTCCTTGGGAATTTGCATCCAAGTCCTTCCTCATATCCCTTGGAGTTCCCTGAAACTTACTGTTAGTTCTCTACTCTTGTCAAACATTTTGTCAAAATTATACACCTCAAGATCTTTTCTTCAATTCATTTTAGAGGGAGTGAATAAAATCAATAGTTTCCAACCTCGCTGTCCATTAGAATCATCTACTGAGGTTTATAAAATACTGATGTGGAGGACTTCTCTGTAGTTGAGGACAATAGCAACTGCTGTTACCTAACTCTCAACTTTTCTCCCTAAATAACTAGAAAAAATAAGTAGCATTTTGATACATAAATCCTGTATGTTCAAACATTCATAAGTTACACAGCAATTATTACCTGGATGGACACAAATTCTAAACAACTGTGTTTCTTAAAACACACACACACACGCATACTGCAAAAGTTGATACATAATTAGGAAAGTTTGTTTTCATAATTACTCAATTCCCATTTTATGAGAAGGAAACTTTTGGGGGGTATTAATAAGAACAGAGTCTACTTCTTTTTAGTCTTTTTGTTCTTGAGATAAGATACATGTAAGATATATTTCTGCATTTTAGGTGTACAATACACAGAATTTTGAGAAGTAGCACCCATGAAACTCATACCCATGTGAAGACAGAGAGACTATTTTCATTACCACAAAAAACAATCCTCCACCCGAGACTGTCATTGTTCTGAATTTCTTTCACCATAGATTAGATTAGCCAGTTCAGAACTTTATAAAAATGAAATCATACAATACACATTCTTTTGTCTGCTCTTGCTCAGCATGAATTTGATATTCATATGTTGTCACAAATTTCACTAGTTATTCTCTTTTTATTTTTGGAAACTATTCCTCAAATACGTACTTCAATGTGTTTTATATCCATTGCCTGCTTGATGGACATTTGAGTTGTATCCAGTTTGGGCTAACACGAGTAAGTCTCTATGGACATTCCTACGTCAGTTTGTTTGGTTACTTTTTTGGAGAATTAATTTTCATTATTCTTGAGAGTGGAATTTTATGGTCGTATTTTAAGTATATGTGCAAGAAGATAAGAAAGTGCCAAACACCTTGCCAAAGTAGTTTTACTATTTTACATTCTTTCAATTACTGTATTAAAGTTCCAATTATTACATATTTTTGCCAGCATAGGAACTGACAGTCACTTTATTTATTTATTTATTTTAACTTCTTTTTTTTTTACAATTTATTTTATTTTAGTATCATTAACCTACAATTACATGAGCAATACTGTGATGATTAAACAACCCCCTTCATGAGGTCCCCCTCCACCAACCCTATTACAGTCACTGTCCATCAGCGTAGTGAGATGAGAATCACTACTTGTCTTCTCTGAGTTGTATAGTCCTCCCCATGCCCCCCCACCCTATGTCTGCTAATCGTAATGCCCCTTTTACCCTCTTATCCCTCCCTTCCCGCCCTTCTTCT
>JAQQAC010020896.1:59218379-59327670 GCA_029783875.1 Phataginus tricuspis
TATCCTGCAACTTTGCTGAATTCAGATATTAGTTCTAGTAGTTTTGGAGTGGAGTCTTTAGGGTTTTTTATGTACAGTATCATATCATCTGCAAATAGTGACAATTTGACTTCTTCTTTACCAATCTGGATGCCTTGTATGTCTTTGTTTTGTCTGATTGCCGTGGCTAGGACCTCCAGTACTATGTTGAATAACAGTGGAGAGAGTGGGCACCCCTGTCTTGTTCCCGATCTTAGATGAAAAGCTTTCAGCTTCTCGCTGTTAAGTATGATGTTAGCTGTGGGTTTGTCATATATGGCCTTTATGATGTTGAGGTACTTGCCATCTATACCCATTCTGTTGAGAGTTTTAATCAAAAATGGATGCTGAATTTTGTCAAATGCTTTTTCAGCATCTATGGAGATGATCATGTGGTTTTTGTTCTTCTTTTTATTGATGTGATGGATGATGTTGATGGATTTTCGAATGTTGTACCATCCTTGCATCCCTGGGATGAATCCCACTTGATCATGGTGTATGATCCTCTTGATATATTTTTGAATTCGGTTTGCTAATATTTTGTTGAGTATTTTTGCATCAACATTCATCAGGGATATTGGTCTGTAATTTTCTTTTTTAGTGAGGTCTTTGCCCGGTTTTGGTATTAGAGTGATGCTGGCTTCATAGAAAGAGTCTGGAAGTATTCCCTCCTCTTCTATTTTTTGGAAAACTTTAAGGAGAATGGGTGTTATTTCTTCTCTATATGTCTGGTAGAATTCAGAGGTGAATCCATCCGGTCCAGGGCTTTTGTTCTTGGGTAGTTTTTTGATTACTGATTCAATTTCGTTGCTGGTGATTGGTCTGTTTAGTTTTTCTGTTTCCTGCTTGGTGAGTCTTGGAAGGCTGTATTTTTCTAAGAAGTTGTCCATTTCTTCTAGGTTTTGCAGCTTGTTAGCATATAGATGCTCGTAATATTCTCTTATAATTCTTTGTATTTCTGTGGGGTCCGTCGTTATTTTTCCTTTCTCATTTGTGATTCTGTTTATGTGTGTAGTTTCTCTTTTTCTCTTAATGAGTCTGGCTAGGGGTTTATCTATTTTGTTTATTTTTTCAAAGAACCAGCTTTTGGTTTCATTGATTTTTTCTATTGTTTTATTCTTCTCAATTTTATTTATTTCTTCTCTGATCTTTATTATGTCTCTCCTTCTGGTAACTTTGGGCCTCATTTGTTCTTCTTTTTCCAATTTCAATAATTGTGTCCTTAGACTGTTCATTTGGGAATGTTCTTCCTTCTTTAAATGGGCCTGGATTGCAATGTACTTTCCTCTTAAGACTGCCTTCGCTGCGTCCCACAGAAGTTGTGGCTTTATGTTGTTGTTGTCATTAGTCTCCATATATTCTTTGATTTCTGTTTTGATTTGGTCGTTAACCCATTGATTCATTAGGAGAATGTTGTTAAGTCTCCATGTATTTGTGAGCCTTTTTGATTTCTTTCTGAAATTTATTTCTAATTTTATACCTTTGTGATCTGAGAAGTTGGTTGGTAAGATTTCAATATTTTTGAATTTACTAAGGTTATTTTTGTGGCCTAGAATGTGGTCTATTCTGGAAAATGTTCCATGTGCACTTGAGAAGAATGTGTATCCTGCTGCTTTTGGGTGTAGAGTTCTGTAGATATCTGTTAGGTCCATCTGTTCTAGTGTGTTGTTCAGTGCCTCTGTGTCTTTACTTATCCTCTGCCTGGTTGATCTATCCTTTGGAGTGAGTGGCGTGTTAAAGTCTCCTAGAATTATTGCATTGCTGTCTATTTCCTCCTTCACTTCTGTTAGTATTTGTTTCACATATGCTGATGCTCCTGTGTTGGGTGCATATATGTTTATAATGGTTATATCTTCTTGTTGGACTGACCCCTTTATCATTATGTAATGTCCATCTTTATCTCTTGCTACTTTCTTCATTTTGAAGTCTATTTTATCTGATACAAGTACTGCAACACCTGCTTTTTTCTCTTTGTTGTTTGCTTGAAATATTTTTTTCCATCCCTTCACTTTTAGTCTGTGTATATCTTTGGGTTTAAGGTGAGTCTCTTGTAAGCAGCATATAGATGGGTCTTGCTTTTTTATCCACTCTGTTACTCTGTGTCTTTTGATTGGTGCATTCAGTCCATTTACATTTAGGGTGATTATTGATAGATATCTACTTATTGCCATTGCAGGCTTTAGATTCGTGGTTACCAAAGGTTCAAGGGTTGCTTCTTTACTATCTAAGAATCTAACTTAACTTTCTTGTTAAGTTATTGTGTGCGCCGTCTGATGTTTCTTTATCTCTCCCTTCCTATTCTTCCTCCTCTTTTCTTTATATATTAGGTGTTTTATTCTTTGCCTTTAGTTAGTATTTGGGTGGTCTGCTTTCTTTGCTATGCTTTTATTTTCTCTGGTGACATCTTTTTAGTCTTAGGGATGTTCCCCTCTAGATCAGTCCGTTTAAGATATTCTGTAGTGGTGGTTTATGGGTGGCAAATTCTCTCAACTTTCTTTTATCTTGAAATTGTTTAATCCCTCCGTCATATTTAAATGATAATCGTGCTGGATACAATATTCTTGGTTCGAGGCCCTTCTGTTTCATTACGTTAAATATATCATGCCATTCTCTTCTGGCCTGTAAGGTTTCTGTTGAGAAGTCTGATGACAGTCTGATAGGTTTTCCTTTGTAGGTGATCTTTTTCCTCTCTCTAGCTGCCTTTAATACTCTGTCCTTGTCTTTGATCTTTGCCATCTTGATTATTATGTGTCTTGGTGTTGTCTTCTTTGGGTCCCTTGTGTTGGGAGATCTGTGGGCTTCCGTGGACTGTGAGACTATTTCCTTCCCCAGCGTGGGGAAGTTTTCGGCAATTATTTCTTCAAAGACACTTTCTATCCCTTTTTCTCTCTCTTCTTCCTCTGGTACTCCTATAATGCGAATATTGCTACGCTTCGATTGGTCACAGAGTTCTCTTAATATTCTTTCATTCTTAGAGATCCTTTTATCTCTCTCTGCCTCAGCTTCTTTGTATTCCTGGTCCCTGTCTTGTAATTCCTTGATCGTGTCTTGAACCTGATTCAATCTGCTGTTGAGCCCTTCGATGGCTTGTTTCATTTCTGCATTGTCTTTCCTCACTTCCCTCACTTCCTCCCTCAGCTCTTGCACATTTTTCTGTAGATCTGTCAGCATGGCTATGACTTTTATTCTGAATTCTTTTTCTGGAAGACTGTGAATGTCCATTTCTCCAGATTCTTTCTCTGGCGTGGTGTTTGTCTGAAGCTTTGTCTGTATCATATTCTTCTGTCTTCTCATGACTGTAGAATTGGTTGTTGGTGGCAAGGAGAGATAAGAAAGGAGAGACAAGAAAAAAAAGAGATTTCTACTAATAATATAAAAGTATAAGGAGAGAGAGAGAAGGGAAAAGAAAAGAAAGAAAAAGAAAAGGCAGCAACACCTAAAAGAAAACAGCAAGAACAACAACAAAACAAAACAAAACAAGACAAAACAAAAAAAAACAAAACAAAACAAAACAAAAAAAAACACCAAAAAGCCCACCGGGGTGGTTTCTGTGCGAATGCTGTAGGTGGCGCTATTGCTCCGCTATTCCAGAGCCGCGGCCACGTCGCTCCACACGGCCCTTTAAATCTGTGGCCGGGTGAGAATGGATGGGAGGCTGTTGAAAGAGAGGGAAAGAAAAAAAGGAAAAGAAAGGGGAGAAAAAACAAAACAAAACAAAACAAAACAAAACAAAAAAAAAAGCCACCGGGCGTGGGTTCTGCGCGAGTGCTGTAGGTGGCGCTGTTGCTCCACTATTCCAGCGCCACTATAGTTCTAGCTGGGTTGGAAACAATGGGAAGCTGTTGATCTCCGTGAGGGTCTCAATGGCGGGCACTCTTTCCCAGTCGCCAGCTACGGGGTCCAAAGCTCCCCAGGACTCCCAGCGTGCTGGGCTCAGTTCGCGGGGCTATCCGGCCCCTCTACTGAGCTCCTGTCTCTTTAAGACCGCTGAGGTAGAGCGCGCGCTTTTCTTCCCCTTTTTCTCCTTTCTTTTTCCTTCCCGGAGCCTGCCGCGGGCAACTTGCACGTTCCCGGCTGGGACCCTGTGCCCTCTGTCCCTCCAATCTCCGCTACACCGCAGATCTCCACTCCCTCCTGGCTCTGAATCCTCTCCTCCCGCCGGAGCGCTGGGGGAGAGGAGCGCTCGGTCTGCTCGCGGCTCCGTACCTTACCCGCCTTGCCGAGACTCCCGCCGGAGTGCTGGGGTGCAGGGGTGCTCTCGTCTCGCTGGATCGTGTTTCCGTCCCGCCTCGCCGGATGCCGAGTCCTCTGTCCGGCGTGTCTGGCCGCTGGAGCTCTGGGGGGGAGAGCGCTCGGTCCCACCGGATCGCCGCCCGTCCGCCTCACCGGCTGCCAAGTTCTCACAGGTGTAGCTGTACGCTGTGCACTTTCCTGTGTATTCTGGTCTCTCTTTTAGGGATAGTTGTATTTGCTGTATTTTCGTGAATAAATATAATGTTGGGAGGAATTTTTCTGCTAGTCCGTTCAAGACGCCATATTCCCGCTCAGTTTACAATTTTTATAATGCTCTATAATCAATAGAATTTTTGAATTATGAAAAAAATCAGATGAATCTTCTTAGACATATAGAAGTCCAGGACAGATACAGCAGTTGAGTTGAGCCTTTGTTCCTCACTGCTTCTACTTTTCTCCTTCACACTGAAGGTATGACCTTTATCCTCATGGTACAAGATGGAGCTCAGTATACCACATCTTACAGCAGTGTGTAGAACCGACCGCTGGCTCCTCTGCCTTTTCTCAGAGCCCAGCATCGCGATTCCCCAACACTTTCTTACTTTAGTTAGACTATTTTCTTTAAAATAGTTGAGAAATGTTTCTATCTCCTAGGTTCCCCCATGGATAAAATTTACAGTAAACATCAAGTGAATCTCATGTTTTTGTACACTTGCTGTTTCAATATTTCTGAGTTTCACCTTCACCACAGTGTTATAGTGGGTAGCACCAGTTCTTCCCGTAATTGAGATTTCCTATTCTGCCAACAGCACAGATGCAAATAAAATCACAGTGTTATTTCACCTCATAATTTAGTCTACTTGGCCTGGTGAACTCTTGTATAAATGCACCAGTCTGAGAGGAAGTTATCAATGCCACTGTATAAAAGTCAAACTTGCAAGCATACAATATTCCTCAGATTTTAAATTCTACTCAGAACCCATCTTCCTTGGCATTGTTTAGTGAAATTATGAGTGTTTCAAAACATTATTTGAAATATTACTTTGAAACACTATTTATTTACTTGAAATGCCAAGTCTGTGAATTCTCCCTAAGTCTAGAAAGCCCAACTTAGGTGCTACACTCAATTAAAACTAGAGAATCAGAGATGAGACTTACTGTCAGTGGCATTGGTCATGAAACGGCACAGGATTTCAGATAACACGTCATATTTCCTAATGAGAATGCAGTTGCAATAGTCCAGTTCACAGCAATGTATAGGACCATCACAACTGCTACCTAATAGAATTAACTTATATAACTGCATTGGTTTGACAAAAATCACGCACGCACAGAGATCTAACATTCACTCTTTACTCTTTCTGTTCCAATCTTTATCTCTCCACAGTTCCTCCTGGCTTTACTTGACGAAATGAACTTCTCTTTGTGTCAGTTCCCAAAAGCGTCCTTTCAGACTGTTAGCTTCTAAACAATTTTCCTTAGGAGATATGGGCGTCAACCAACATATTCCTTGTCCATTAATCATTAATGATGTCAGAACACAATAGTCTAAACCATGACCATGCTTTATACTTATCAAATCATTGCTCCTTGCCATCAGCAAAGACAGTTCAAAATTTTTATGGATATAGCAATTTTCTTCCCTCAATCAAACAAACAAACAAGAAAAAAAGGAGCTGGTAGTTTCTCATCAGCACCATAAACATAGCAACCATTCTGAGAGGAAAAATAATGATTTGGCTTCCGTAAAGACAAACTGCTCGTTCTCCCACGACTTTGGCTCATAGCATTTACCATCCTCAGAATGTTTTTACTGCTTGGTGCCCCTGGTGCCTGACTTTTCTTCCCAGTCCGGGGTTCAAAACAAGTTCTTTCCTACTTGCAACAGTCTTTTCTGATCCTCCTCCATTTCTTCATGCAAAAAATACTGATTAAGCATGTATTCTCTGCCATGTCTTGAACCAAGAAATGAGGATGCAACAGAGGAAAATAACAAGTGATGCCCTCTGGATTCCTATAGTCCAGTGTTATGTCTTTTGAACTGTTTCTAATTTGAACCATAAAATCAGGCACATTCTTTATTTAAACATTACACAATGATTACCTATTATGGGCCAGCAAATGGGGAATATAAAGTACAGAGAAGCTATAACCCTAGGACTCAAGCAGCCTACTCTGTGTCTCGTACAGGGGATAGACAGACAAGTAAACAAAGAATTGCCATGCAGTGAGGTAGGCTTGTGAAAGACCGACAGAAGTAGTGATATGAAAACACAGAGGAGGATTCTTTCTGGGGAAGAGATGGGGATGATTTCACCGTGGTAGCACACAGACCAAGGACAAGAATATTGTATCCTAAGGCAAGAGCAATGGCACAGAGACATAAGGGGAGCAACAGCAGTGCCAGGGAAGTGGTAGAGAGGCCAGGTGATGAAGGACCTCTGCTCACCTTTATCATGTCTGTTGGCCAGGGCAAAGGACAGCCACTGAAAAGTAATCAGTGGAAGAAGACTAGGCCAGATTTGCATTATAGGAGGCTAGGGATACAGCAGGAAACTTGTACAATAATTAAAAGGACAGTATAATTCTATAAGGAGCTCATGGAGAGGGGAGAGAAAATTAAAGAAATATTCAGAGAACTGATGGAAATGGAGACAGAGTCCATATGAAGTGTGAAGGAGGAAGCTGATGAATGCGAGAGATCTGTATTCACATACATTCCTTGGTGGTGTCTGCTATGTTGCAAACTTTCATACTTCTTCTGAATCACAATGCTTACCTTCTGCAGTATACAGCACACAGGAGACAGCTTCCGTAAAAGTTAGCCAACTAATCATTTAAGAAAAACAAACCAGCAAAACATTAATTTTAACTGGTTTGAGCGAAGTCCAGAGAAAAAACAAGAGTAACTAAGATACAGTGAGATAAAATAATGAGGAAAGGCAAATCTACTAAATAAGATACTGAATAGTAGTATCACTTTCAGATGGTTGAAATTTTACTATAAATGGGAAAGAAGTTATTCCCCAGAAAGTTTAAACCTCAGGCCTTATTTTCAGCCCCACAACATATATATTCAAAATGTTAAAGCAAGCTCTTTGGGCCTGTGATTTACAATCCTATATATGCCCCAAATGCTTTGTATGTGGAAGTTACTAAATAAAAAGTGAAAGATTGCTGTGACATTGCAATTATCATAAGTATATTCAATCAGAAATCTTTGAACTTACTAAAGATCACCCACATTGAAATTGTCACCTATGAGTTAGATATTATAATCAGCATCTCAGAAGACAAAACAGTACACTTCAGAGTCACACAAGAGGAATGAAGGCCCACTGACTGTTCACATTAGCAACATTTTATCTCAGCCTTAATGAAACTTATTTTTCTTTACCTTCCTTGCCCACTGTGCAGTTACCTATCAATTCTGAGTACCTGCTTTTTTTTTAATCTCTAACAAAAAGTAGAAATAGTTCTTACTTCATAGGTTTATATAAGGATTAAATGAGTTAATACGTATAAAGTGTTTGAAAAACAATGCAAGCATTCAATATTTCATCTTCTTCTTTTACTTCATATTATTATTTTAAATGATGAACCTAATCCTATAACAACAGTCCAAAGAATCTTCTAAGAATTTTGTGAGCATCTCCACTGGAAACCAAATCATCATCATTTCAAGCAGTCTACAGGCTTTACACTTGTGTCAAGGACAAAATATCCCTGCAGTTCCAGAAAAGAAATCAGCAGGTCCATTCAAAGGAGGCATAGGGGGTAGAGAACAAAAGCCCCAGCCCTGGAATAGGAAGCCTGCCTTGAGGATTCCCTCACTTAGCTCTTGGCAACACTGGGTACATGCCTCACTTCTCCCCAGTCAAGTTCTCAGCTTAAATGCTCTGATTTCATCTGTCTCACAGGGTTCATATGAGCATCAAATAAGAGGAAAAAAAATGGAAATACAATTTACTAAAACCCTGTTGTCAATTCTTATACTAGACTGGCTGTAGAGACGACGATAAAAGGAAGGCTTAGACGAGTTGACCTAACATACACTAATAAATACAATGTACATGCACACAGTGGACTGACTTAGATATTTGTAAAAATGAGCTTTATGTTGAAATTACAATATTAGTCCAGATTAGGTTCATGCCGGAAAACAGTAGAAACAGAGATGTCCTTGTATGGGAAATATAGTATATGGACACACTAATCTCTGTCCAAATCTCTTTGTACTAAGTAAACAGTACAAAATCAAACATACTTCTTCCAAATAGTTTTCTTCCTGTAATCATGTGGTTACTTTTTCTCGTCCAAAATTCTGGAGGCCATGCTTTTTTAATTTTCTGAAAGGTGAGATAAAGGAAGGACACCTCTGTGAGCCAAAGCATCACACGTTACTCTCTATAGTTTTACAACCAGCCTCGTTCCTTGCCCCCGAGCTCAATGCCAGCCTGTTCCTCTCAGAAGGCCCTCATTGTATTTTGCCTCATATCAACCTATCCAAATATTGTCTTCTGCTGTCCTAGGCTAAACAGAGCCTCCACTCTGATGGAGCAGGTAAGTTTACTTTCCTTTAAACTCCGCCTTTTGTTTACACCATTCATTATGCATGAAATATCCACCTCCTGACTTTGCCCCAAGAAAAATTCAAATTTGCCATCGTCTATGAAGTTTTCTTAACACTCCAAACACCATCTCCAGTAACCTTTCACCTTCTTACTTCCTATTTACTTGGTGTTAATCACTTATTGTCCAAAAAAATCATTAATCAGCCTGACTTCTTTGTGTATCAGAATTATGGATGGCGAGGGTATGCGTACATAAAATAGAGATTCCCAGACTCTAGATTTCTTGATCCTAGCCTCAAGAAATTCTGAGTGGGAAAGTGTGGCCAAAGAAACTATATTTTAACCAGCACCTTGGGTGATTCTGTCTCAGGCAGTAGAGAAAATGTCTGGTCACAAATTCAACCCATGACAGAACTCGGCGCCTCCCGCGCACACGCCCAGCACGCTCCACGCACCACACGCCCTCCGCACACGGCACACTCAGTGACCACCACGTAATTTGATTTGCCTTATAAATACTTCGTACCACACAAACAAATACCATTTTGAGTAAGAAAGATTTTAGAGCAGAGCTTTTTGTTATTCTAGTAAAAGCAGCATTAGAAGTCTAGAGGTTGATTTCTTTTATAAAATTTCCGGTATAAAAATTTTTGCTTGCTGCTTACCCAGCTTTTTTTTTTTTAAAGATGGTTGAATATTACTCTTCTCATTCGCTGCTGCTTACAGAATAAAACCAGGGTTTCAAAATCTAGATTATTTAGATGGTGCTCTAGATTAAGCTTCACAGTTTGTAGGAAAAATTAATATAATTAAATGTGACTCAGAAGAGACTCATATGGCAAGATTCACTGACCTTCTAGGGCAGACAACACAAATGCAATCATACTCAGAAAAAACACCACCTCCAGAAGAGAGATGACAAGGGTGGGCCAGCCTACCCACACTGACTAGATACTGACCGAAAGGTGTTCCATTCTTGAGTCAGGCATCTGTGTGCTAGAGTAACCTGTGTTTTTTCTGCTTTTACATTTCTCTTCCACCAATCTAGGACCACATGATCAGACTCTGGTAAGCTCCCTTCTAGGCTTCCAGGCTCAGCCTTGCTCCCAGGTGACTAAAGTTGCCCTTATGATAGAGGGAGGGAGGACAGGAGATTGCTGGAAACATCTAAATCAACTCATTAACAAATCAGCATTAAATTATACTTGGTGATAGACTATTTTATTTTCAGCATCAAAAAATAGTTTTTTCCATGTTCATTCACTTATTCAACAAATATTTACTTAGCACCTGCTTTGAACAATGCATGGCGTTTACCTTCAAGGGTCTTGTGATCTAGATACTGAAGTCAAACTCCACCATCCTTTCACCATAAGAGAACCCTGTCCTATTTTATTCCCCTAACATCTGATGCTGTGTCTCAATAACTTGTCCAACAAGACAGTTTTTCTAAGTCTGGGAATATGGAGTCTTTTCTCTGAATCCCAGCCCCCTTGGAGGGGCTGGGTCTGCCTGGATGTACGTATACTACCCATCTCTGAATGCTGGCTACCCCTCAGGCCACCACTAGGGTACACCTTTGTACCTCTTTGGACTTTGTGCCTCTTTGTACTCACATTTGAAGAATCGCTGAAGGCCTTCAGTTTGTAAAAATTAACCCCCTGGCCTCATGTCAAAGGTATTAAATAGCTGTAAAAAGCAGTGGAGACAGGGGGAGGGAAGCATTAGCTGATTTTATGAGGGCAATGACAGGAAATCACAGCTAATATTACTTCAGGGATCTAATTTAGCCTGCCTTTCTGCTTATAACATCCTTTGCTCTGTTCCTCCCCCTACCCAGTTTCTGAGTTCAGGACAAGTGCTCACTCTCTTGTCCTTTCTGATCTATACAGCAGCTGGAATCTCCTCTTCCAACAGACAGACTGTAACTGGCCATCCTCCATTCCTAACATTTTCTTTCTCATGTTCACGCTGCTCATCTAACAGCCAACTTGCCAGGAAATTTGTTTTCAGTGGCAAAGCTAGGAAACAACAGACATCTGGGCTCCAGAACAGAGTACAGCCTCAGGATCCCAAGCAGAGATTATGAATTTTAATTCTCTAGTGCAGTACAGACGCGACCAGGCAAGAACATTAGAAGAGACTAATCAAGGAAGACATCAGCAGGGGGTATCGGTGCAGTGGATCATTGATGACACTCTAAACTTAGCACAGCCAAGGCTAATAGCCTCCTTATATCCTCTCTTCCCATTAAAGATGCCCTGA
The DNA here is from genome assembly GCA_029783875.1 of Phataginus tricuspis. Classification (NCBI taxonomy): domain Eukaryota; kingdom Metazoa; phylum Chordata; class Mammalia; order Pholidota; family Manidae; genus Phataginus; species Phataginus tricuspis. The sequence continues at coordinate 59,229,470 of JAQQAC010020896.1, forward strand.
AAACAAGCTACCCAAGAATACTGCTGCAGTTATCACAGTCACCCAATTGGCAGGCAATATTCCCTAAGTGCACTGGGCCAAGAGCTGAGGATTTCCTGTACACCCTTTACTCTTCCAGACTGAGTGCAGATATAAGAGGAATAAGAACAGATAAATAATGCATGAGAACTACAGGTGCAGAAAGCTTTATTCAGACCTGCCACACTAATGTATGCCTAAGCCTGGCATTTGCTACGATGTGACTCGATTTGTTACTGTGTGTGTCCAAAATGGTAATGAGAATGACAGAGTTGAAGAAGAATCTGTACCTTTGATCTAGTCCTTAGCCTCTCACCAGCTGGCTAACAGCTCCCAGGTTTCTCTCTTCCAGACTCTTGAAATTTGACTAGCTAATAAAGTCACAGCATTCCAAGATCTACAAAAATAAATAGAACTGATGTGCGTGGTTAAATACTTGACTAGTAAGACTCCAAATTTCCAACCTTGCAAAGTTTTATTTACAATTAAAATAGCTGCCTCTCCTAATTTCCAACTGTTCTCTCATCTTTAAAGTAGTGATGTTGCCACAAACCATTCAAGTCATCTCTGGGCTCCAGTTATCCTAAAAGAGTTGAAGAAAATTTGAAAAGGGATGGTAGGTTTAAAAGATTCCCTAAACTAACCTTGTCCTCAGGGAATGCATGGCAGCATGTAATTAGATTTCTTTAAGAATTTCTGAATTAAGAAAAATTCAGCTGAGCCATGAAACAGAATTCGGGATCTCGATATTTACTAAAGCAATAATATCTTCCTTTGACTAAGTGTGCAACAATATAAGATCACTTTTTCTCCATAATGCAGACTGTCGTGTGTTTGAAATGAAGGCTTTCCTGCATATAGGTTGCTTTCAGATCTGAAATTCCATGAGGCTTCTAGGCAACCAGGTGTCTGTGTAGGACCTATTCACACACCAGAACCCTCACTTCTTTGAGCAATTGCCTGGATCAATTTAGAGCACTGGCTATCATTTCAGACTTCCATATTCTCTCTCCTGCTATTATTTCTTGACCATTACTACTCAGTCAGGTTCAAATCACCCAAAAATACCTCCTTGGCATATGCTGCCATTCAGCTAGTACATCCGCAAACAATGAATCATCATTTCTTGATGTAAAGTCAACCTCAGGAAGGTTCCATGGCTTTGCAAGATAGCTCTGGTACCCAGACTATGACCTTGTAAATCTCTTCTAGAGCCTGTGTGACATGGCACAGCTGGAGAATCACAGTTCAAACATTTCCCAGAGATAAATATGTGGGTGATAGCAGATGATAGTGCCTCAAAGATGGAACAGGTTGGAAGGTATTATTTCACAGTCCTTTATTACAGCCCTAAACACCACCAGTGGTTGGTGCCAAGCTCTAGCTAACTGTCTGCCAAGTGCCACCCAGTGTGGCCAAATGGCTGAAGGAGAATAAAGCTCTGGACCCAGTTCTATGCACCAATATCCATGCCCCCCAAGTCATCTCAAGCAGCAAGCTCTGACTCTCATCTAGAATTAGAGAGCAAATATTTTTCCCACTGCCCTATCCTATTGAAATTGACTGAGAATAGGGCATGTCCTTGGGGACCTCACAATTTAACACAGGAAACATACCAATGAGGAACCACTTTCCATGGTCCTGCACTGGATTCCACTACAAAAAAAAAAAAAAATCACTTAGTCAATTAACTCTTGCTAATTAAGTAGCTATATCACAAATGCCCCAATTCTTAGCCCTAAAATTTGAATAACCATATTTCATGCTTTGGAAACAGAAAAATATACATATGTGACAAAGGTCATACAATGGGAAACATGGGCCAGTATAAAGACTGGTTGGTGTCCAAAAAACCTAAGAAAAGGATGTGGTTCTCTAAACTCAGAGATAAAGAGAGGCATTGCCTTTCTTTGTCCTGAATAAGTTCCCCAGCTCATCTGTACTCCACCTAACAGACCCATAAGAATCCATTTCCTTGAAGCAACCTTGCCTGGGTTGCTTCTCATTTCCCCAGTCATTTAGTGACTACTGTAGGAAGCATCTGTAATGTGCTTACAGACACATGCCCCCACCTCTCAACAAATAAGTATTTCTTCAGTGAATCCCATTGAGAGTGCTCTCCAGAAAAAGCAGCGCTTGCAAAACATTTCATGTTCATTTTTCAGAATTCAGAATGAAGTGACTAACCCCTGATATACAATAAAAATGATTAAATGCAAACGCTACTGAGACTCTGTGATAAATATTTTATATATTAATATGTTTTCAAAAGTCGTATTTCATTTTTACTGCTTTTCTGTATGGCATCATTCTATTTTAGTACATGCAATGAAATAATCTTCCACGAATAAAGTAGGCATTTCTGGCCCATTTTAAATAAGCAAATGGATAATTATTGTGCTATTAATTTGCTATATAAATTGTTTAAACAGCTAACTCTTTCCTCTTTCCATTATTAGAGACAGATCATTCCTTCCCAAGGAAAATGGAAAATGCCTTCCAAAGGAAACTGTTTCTTTCCTAATGCCCAAGATACACAATCCAGGTGCTCCGTACTATTATTCTCTTATAAAAAAAAAAAGCCATAAACTCCATGAAAAATCTTCAGCATGACACCTGCTTGACGTTCATTCAATGTCAAAATTCACCAAAACTCCTTTCCTTACTTGAGAAATTACTACCTTGCTCTAGGGAAAACCATTGGTTGGTGACTACCCGAAAGGCTCCATACAACCGCGACTGGGTGCCTGGAGACAGGAGTTCTGCTCTCTCCTTTCAAAGGCTTAGGTACAGTGCACTAGTCTCCTTTTTTCATTTGCATTTGTTTACGGCAAAGGGAAAGAAGAAAACTACCACATTTCAGGGATTTCTCAGTAAGTATGTTATAAACAGTTTTTAAGTTATTTCATAACAACCTGGCACCGTTCAGCCAAAAGAAATCCTTTTTGAAACTATCAATGACTCTTTGGGATAAATCTTTTACTCAGGTGCTGTTATGGTAGCCAAAGAGGCACACATGGCTGTTAGGTACATATTTGGAAGCTTCTAGAAGTGGGAACTATTGAGGAGAAGAATAAAAAAAGGCAACAAAAGTTATACCCAGGAGATCCAGCCAATATGCTGAAGTTTCTGATGTTATTGTCACATAGAGGAAAGGAAAATTGCTTACTATAGATGTCAAATTTTGAAAACTGATTTCTTCCTCATTTTCAGAGCTGCTGCCTCCCTTCTTCTTGTCGTATTTATGAGAAGGATGTCAATACCTTACAGGCTTAATTAGAAAGTAGTAGAAAACCCTGTCACCATATTTGCAGAATCCTGACACAGAAATCCTGGCACACAGCACCTGGGCAGTGACCCTGGCACTCTGCACATCACCCTCTGGCCGGGCCTTTGCCTGAAACCAACAGCCAGCATGATGTGGGAGGAAGAGGGACTCCACCGGGCACATCTTTCTTATTCTAGCCCCCAAAGAGTTTCTTGACATTAGATAACAATTCTAATATTCATGGGGATAAGTCTCTACACAGACACCACCTTCTTAATTTGGACAGAAATGATCTGCGACAAGAGTGGATGGCAGCAGAATCACACCCTCCCAGGGAGAGGGGTCATTCCTCGTTAGTGGAGCACCCACACCTGTTGCCTGTCCTCTGAGGGCCCTTCGGGTGGACTCCACAGCATCCTTTTTGAAAGAGATCAATCTCCTTTCTATTAACCACATTTAGGCTGAGTTTCTGCATCACAGAGTGAAAAGTTATTTTTCAGTTATGCTTACGTTATGGCCCATATATGAAATTTGGCCCTTTGTAAAGAAACCAACCCAACTTGGAAGATCACAGTTTAATAAACACAAAGGAAACCTTCAGTTAGGTCTCACTGCACAAAAGAAAAAAATCATGATGGAGTCCAGAAACAACGATCTTAAAAACAAGTGTGAGGGGAAAATAAATAATAAATAATTGAATAAATATGCTAGTCAAATTGACTTATCTCTTTGAAGCTGTGAGCCATTTTTTTTTTTTTTTGAGGGGTAAGATTTAGGGAGGTATCTCATTCTTAAAAAAATAAAGAATGAAAGAAAGAAAATAAATAACTGGGCAATTTTTTAAAAACTGGGCAGAAAAACACATAGCAATTACTATCAGCACCCTTCAGCAATCTGGATGTTGTAAATACAATGTTTTGAATCCTACCTTCATACCAAGTAAATATATAAAACTCAATGCGTCATGTTTCTGCTACTGTGTGTTTAGTCCTCATGACCATCCAAATCACGGCTGTTATTATTCTGACTATTAACAATACCATCCATCCTGGATATCTCAAGTACCCAGCAATTGGAGGAACGGGCCTTAGGAACTACCATGTAGTTCTTCACAGCTAAAGCTCTTTTCAAAGCAGGAGGTTTTATATTAGACTAAGGATCTTAACTGTAAGATTTGCCAGAAGTTCTCCCCTCCTGCCCAGCAACATTGAAGAACTGTCCCTTTTTCATACATAAATCCCCCCATTCTGAGGCTGTTTTGGGTGAGTGTTCTCTCTGTCATCCTCAGTCGGTCCCTACAGGATCATGGAGCAAGTGACTGGAAAAAAAAAGATGTGAATCCTCAGTTCTGAATAGTTATCTCACTGGGATGGGGAAGAAAATAAACTAATTCCAAGAGGCCACTCCCAGACCAAGAGTGTCAGTAACTGGACAACACTGGCTGTAATCATTCCTACAGAAGAAACAAACAACATGACCTGGAAAACTGATTTTAAAGTCCCGTATCTGGTAAAACTTTGGCTTTTCTCTTCATGGAAACCTCCAGACTAGAACATTCCAAATTGGTACATCTGGTGGGAAGTAAATGGATTACTAATACACCACAGATATCGATCCCCTCCCCACTGGAGCAGCCACCCCACGCCCAAGAGGCCTGAGCCCTGACTGCTTCTCCAGCTGGGGGTGGCATGGTCCACTCACTCCACTGTGCTATACAAATGCTATCATTTTCTATGTCGCTATGACACGAAAAAGCTGCAATGTTGTTCTATTCTACTCTCCTCTCCTACTGGGCTATCAATCGGGTTCATAGGATTTCCTATGCTATGTAAAATATGTGGGAAAAGTTACATCTATATAGGTTTGCACAATTCCTCATTTTCAGCTTCTTTTTATGGAAGATCTCTCATGACTGTTAGCCACAATGGAATGAGGTGATACTTAACCAGGAACCAAAATTGACAATGCCAAAATCATGTCCAATAACAGTCACAATGCCTTTGTGGAAGATATATGGATAAATGGCATGTCAAAGGGAATTGTGCACCAATGTAGATCCCCTGGCAACCTAGAATGGAGCTCATGGAGTATTTCTTTCTTTTTTTTTTTCTGTCGAGGTGTGAGACAGATACAAGTGGCCTACAACACTAAAAGCAGATGAGACTAATTTCTTGTCCTTTATCCTATCTTAAATCCAGTAGATTATTCATGTCACTCTTACTTCCCAGGGGAATGAGAGAGGGTTGCGGAAGGTAGAGGGGTCTAGAGCTCCTTCTGAAATAAAATGGTTTGGGCCAGAGGGAAATAAGAGAAATGTGTATCCTTTCTCAAATATATAACTATACCAAAACTCAAGAGGTGCCTTGGTGTAATAATAAATATTTTTATTCAGGCAATGATTTTATTGAAGCATGTCTCAAACTTGCCTAATTTTCTCCAACTCTATAAATATCACCCTACTCCAAACTAGCCTTTGCCATCTTTGACCTGGACCTGCATCAGCGTCAAGCGCCCTCTCTAACACTCCCATTATTTCCTCTACAATTCTTTCTACTTAGGAGTCAGCAAGCCTTTTCCAACAGAGCAATCAGGTTATGCCATCCCCTCCTTAAAACACTGCAGAGGTTTCCTATTTTTCTTTGAATAAAAGTCAAACATTTAACTCAGCCTGTAGGGTCTGATATATTCCATCTACACTTCTGACCTCATTTCATGCTATGCACCCCTTAGTCTGCAAAGCGCCAACCACACTGGGCTCTGGTGGCACCTCAAACATTCTTTCCTACTTCAGGGACTTTATACTTATTGGTCCTCTGATCTCCCAATTTTCAAGGGAATAGTATCTTTTCATCCTTTAAGTCTCAGCTTAAACATCACCTACTCAGAGACCGTCTCTGACTATTCTAACCAGAGTAGCCCCCACCCTGTTATCTCTCACAGCACTGTCACTTACTTCACAGCTCTTAACCACCAGCTGTTTTCATTATCTCTTGATGTGCCAGTCCTTTATACCTTTATCTTACTCATTAACACTGTCTTGTTCACCACTGTGGCCCTAGAGGCCAGAACAGTGCCTGTCTCCTAGTACAGGACTCCATCAGTACTTGCCGAATGACTAATAATGAATAAATGGGAACCCACTTATGAATGAATGTGGCTGGATCTACTTATGCATATTTCGTTGTTGTTCAGCCTGTACTCAAAGATTAAGACATCAAGATTTTCTTAAATGTCTCACGATTCTATTTGTGCTTTTCAATATTTATCTCTAAATGAGACAAAATACACTTAGCTTTTCCTATATCCGTTTCCCAATTTATCACCAGTTGTGCTAATAATGACTACCACACAACCCATAACATCAGTTCTGAAAATTATACCCTAGAAAAAAGTAACATGGTCAAATGAATCTGGGAAACACTCCACATTTTTTTTTTTTATCTTGGAACTTCACAATGTACATTAGCATATTAAAGACTCCAAAATAATTACATAAAAGAAGCCCGATTAACTTTGTTTAACCCAAGATTTTCCATACTTATTTGACAACAGAATCAATTTTTCTACCAGTACCAATTAACATCCCTAAGAACTAGTATTTCACAGAATACATCTTGGAAGCAATTTTCTAGATAAATTTATAGAAGAAAATGCCAGAAGTAGTTTTCTTAGAGATATTCACTGAGTTCAAAGTAAAGATGGTGGTTATACAAATTTGAAACACTAATAATGATAGTTAAAAATCAATGAATAGACCAGAGGTCAATTATATGGCTTCAGAATAACCTACACTATTCCCTTCTGTTTGTCTTTTGGATAGTTAAATGGTCACCATCAGTGATGTTACTAACTATGAATTCAACCCAAAGCTAAGTAAGTCTGGGTAAGTTAAATGGCAAAATTTCATCATAGATGCAAACATAGTTAATTTGATCTCATTTGCCACAGCAGAGAGGGAAAGTGTCATGCATATGTAATCATAATACAGGAAATGGCAAAAAGCTGTTCTCTTCCTGCCACCACAAAAAATGGATTTTCATAGGGCCCCTCCCACCACTGAAAAATGAAACAGAGATGTCATGTTATTACTGGCAAAAAGTTACACCTCTAGCATTTACCCGGATTATGTAGTTAATAATTAAGAACCAAAAGAGCTAGAATGACAGAAAGATAATGGATTAAATCTAAATCACTTTGAGTGATTATAGAGAGACTGAGAACTCACCGCAACTGAAATGTCAGCACTGATGTGAGAAAAAGAGAAGGGAATTGAGAAGAATGTGACCCACAGTAGTGCAGAGCAGAAAAGCAGATGGGAGAACCAGGTAACAGCAGGGAAAGAGAGTCTGGGTCAGAACCAGTTCAATCATTACTCCAACTCCTCTGTGATAAGGTCTGACTGATAGCCCAGTATCAGAATAAGCTCTTCAACTGGATCCCTCATTGAAATATAAAATATTAAAATAGAAAGCACCTGACAAAGATTTCATTTACTCTCAGTATATTCTTACATGAGTAGAATGTCATGGTGGGCTCTAACTCAAAAAATAAAAATATTAAACTTCATGACAATTCAGACAGCACAGCTGTAGTTTACATACTCTGTAAAGAATATGTGGGAAAGATGAATCTGGAAAAAGATGGTAGAGGTGAAAACTGAGAGGGCTCTTCAAGGTCTGGTATGTGCTGACCTCTGCAGCCCCATCTCTCATTGTTCCCCACTGTAACCTCTACCCTAACAGTTTTGGACTCTATATTCCAAAGCACAATAAACTATGCAGCTTCACAAGCATGCCATGTTCTCCCAGGCTGCTACCTCTGCTTAGAATGCCTTTCTAGCACCCACATCTCCCCTTCTTTGCCCAGCTAAATCCTACTTACCTTTCAGGGCTCAGCTCAGATGCCTTCCATGAGCTCCCTTCTTTTCAGTCTGGGTTAACTGCATCTGCCAGTGCTCACACACTATATCAGAATATTTATACTACGTCATAAGATCTATTTACTTGACAACTTGTCAGGCCTATATCCTCAATGTCTGCCATAGTGAATAGTAAGCAGCAATTGATAAATGTAGATCAAATGAATAAATACATGAAAAAAAGTCCATGAACAAAAAGAGATGAAAAAGTAATAATCTGAAAATGAATTAAACCAATAATCAGGAATCACAGGTCCTGGTGCCTATTGACTTATGAATCTATATACTTGCATTTGACATGTTAATCGCAGCTAAGGCAGCTCTGCCTCTACCCAGGAAGCCTCGTCTGTATCCCAGACCTCACTCCCTCCCAGAACTACTCTTATGCCACCTCAGCTTACTCTGAGACACTTATTGCCATGTTAGTAAAGGGTCACTAAATATGGGTATAAAGCTTTCTGCACACAGACCTTTAGAAATAATTATCACTTTTCCACTGCAAAGAGCAGATGTGATGGCTCCCCACAAGTCACTTGAACTATCAGAGCAGACAGTGAACTACAAATTTGCAAGGTTCATTGACTAGGAAAATGGTGTTAATTGTGGTGCTCTGGTCTTTGGATCTTACAATTGAGGGACAATCATATTAGTTTAAAAATATGTATATTGATTTACTTTAATGATGATAGGGAAAAGCAGAAAAAGGGCCCCAGGAGATGAAATGTATACTGGTGTGTTCTAAAATATTTCACTAAACTTGGTTCTAGAAATGTCATTTTCATGCCAAATTAAAAGTAAACATAATTATGTGTAATACATCAAAAGTACCTAATTAAAACACTCTGAGGCTAAAATATGCAGACAGACGTAGCGAATTCTAACTTATTTCAGAATAACTTCATTATTTATTTATTGAAAAGTGTCAGTCAAACACATTAAACTAGTTTGTGTTTAGAAGAATAGCTTAAAAGCTGGCAATGATTTTCATTGAAATTCATTCCTGGTTTCCTGCTTTGGGAAATAGATAAGTATCTGATTATTTTGATGCTAAAAGGGAAAAAAATAAGAACAAAGGGAATTTTAAGTATGGAGAGGTGGTGAGTGAAGATAAAACCTGGTGAGTCATGATGAGTTCCTTGCAAATAAAAATGCTGAGATTGTGACTAGATACAGAACTATTCATCACCCTAACATAAAGACCCCTGTCTCTCTCAGTCCACTCCAGCCCTGTGCAGTGAAAAATTACCATGGCATTAGTGCTTCCTCTCAGCAGTGGGCATTAAACTGTCAATCGTCCCCAAAAGCCTGGTGTTCAGAAGTGAAGCTGACAACAGGCTCTGTAAAGGAGCCTCCAAGAAGGCCTAGAAGAAAATAGGCCCCCAAGCTTCCCAGAGGGCCTCTGCCATGATTCTTGGAAGCAATCTGGGGAAAAAGGAAAAACCTGAAGATAACAGGAAAGGAATGTCAGAGGGCTCAATTTCTGTACCAAATTGGGAAGAAAACTTCACACTCCCGAAAGTATTTCACATTTATATGCACAGAACATTGTGTTCTAAGTGCTTCAATGTCCTGTTTCTAAAAAGCAGGCAAACAGTGAAAAGGGAAAGAATTCAAAAAAGGTAAAGGTGAAAAAACGAAGGAAAAATAGTAGGCCTGGAGCCAAGAAAGAAGACCCACATAAATACTGGGTATGAAATGTTGGGCTTTCATAGGTCTGGTAGAAAAAGAATGCAGGATGACAGAGAATCAGTCATGTAACTCTAACATGCATTCCACAGAGAATGTTACTTCTATTCCTAGTCATGATGGAATAATTAGAAATAGACTTGTCCCCAGGCATAAACAACTAAAGAGTTGGATGAAATACTGGCAACTATTTTCAGACCTTAGGCAAAGGCAATGGGAAACAGTAATCTCTGAGAGAAAGGAGGCCCACAAGGTGAGCCTCGGCTCTCTACCTAGCAGCACTTTCTGGAACTGGCACAGTGAGGTGGAACCCAAACAGAACACTGTCCCTGAGCTGAGGAGATGGAGATTGGAGTTTGCAGCCACTGAAGCAACTGGACCCTCTGGGCCTGGGAAGTGGACTGGGTGGCAGCTCTGCAGGGGAGACCCAGGAGTTTGAAGGTCTCCCCACAGGTCCTTGACTATGGGCTAGATTGCACAAGTATGGAGTGACACTCTGTCAGAACCAGAGGGTGGCCGTAGCAAGGCTGAGAGATGAGCAAAGATACCAGATGTTGCACTATGCTGAGAGACCCTGGAGTTCTGCTGCAGTACAGAGACCTCACCAAATGCCTTAGCATTCAGTTAAGACCATAGAAGGGCCAAATCTTTGGAGAATACATCACTTCCTAAAGTAAGGGTCATACCCTAAGACTAAGAGCAATCCTAACAGAGAACAAAGCCAAGTCTGACAGGATCAAGAGGATCCACCAGTACTTTAACTACTGGCCAGAAGAAAACCCAGTCAGTCATACAAAGAAGTAGGAAAATGTGACTCATAATACAGAAAAATAAGCATCCAATATAAGGACACCAAGAGATGACCCAGATGTAGGAATGAGTAGAGAATTTTGCAATAGTTATTTTAAGTACATTCAAGGGCTTAGAGGAAAATATGGGCATATGGGTGAACAGATGGAGAAATTTCACCAGACATGAAAAATATAAAGAGAACAAATGCTAGTACTTCAAAACAACACATTTAAAATTTTAAATTCACCAAATGGGCTTAATAGCAGATTGTAGACTAAAGAATAGAGGATCAGTGAATTTGAAGACACAGCAATAGAAATTATCCAATTTGAATAACTGTGTTAAAAGTATTTAAAAATTAAAAAGAGCCTTAGTGAAGACAGTCCTAATAATACCAGCGGTCTGAAATGTGTACTTGTTGGAAGAGAAGAGAAAACAAAGAATAGGGCATAAAAATATTTAAAGAAATAATGGCTGAGTATTTTCCAATTTGATGAAAAACACATACCAACAGATCAAGAAACTCAGTGAATCACAGAGATAAACACAAAGAAAATCACAACTAGCCACATGATATCAAACTGGTGGAAATGAAAGATACAAAGAAAACTGTGAAAGTAGTCAGCAAAAAACAAAGACATTACTGGGAACAATGATTTAAATTACAGATGACTTCATGTCAGAAAAAATGAGGACCACACAATAAAACATCATCTTTATACTACTGGGGATGGGGAAACCCTGACAACCCATAATTCTATATACAGTCAATAATACACTTCAAAACTGAAAGTGAAACAAAGACATGTGCAGAGAGACAAAATCTAAGACTCATCTCTAACAGACAGCACTACACAAAGATTTCTGCAGACTGAAGGAAAACAATACCAGTTTAATGCTACAATACAGGAATGAAAGAAGAATACCATGAATGGTAAATATGTAGGTAAATATAAAAGACAACTTTTTTCTTAATTTCTTCAAAAAATCCCTTACTATTTAAAGGTGAAATAATAACATTATATTGAAGTATATAATGCATACAGAAGTAAAATATAGAAGGAAAATATATAACACAACACACATAGACAAAGGGAGTAAATATAATTACATCATCAAAAATTTCTTACACTGTACATGAAGTGTATAGTATAAACTCTGAGATAAATTCAATATGCATAGACTAATTCTCATAGCAGTGATTTTAAAATATAAAGTTTTATAGCTAAACTTTTTGATTAATCTAACAAAATTAGTCTCATTATTAGATTAAAAAAAATGAAGCAAAGCAAGGAAAAAAAAGAAAAAGGAGGTAAGACAAATAGAAAACAAACTGTAAAAAGTTAGACCTCAACTTAACCATACAAAAAATACATTAAATGGAAATGGATGATACACTCTAATTAAAAAGTGCTTACTGCCAGACTGGATGAAAAAGCAAAAGTGCTTTTATGCTGCCCAAAAGAGACTAATATAAAGAAATATATGGTGTCAAAGGACAGAAAAATAAGTACCATGCAAATTATATGCATAAAAAGCTGGTGTGAATATATTAACAAAAAAACTTTACAACAAATTAACTATAATACTGTGTATAAAGGTTAATTCATAAGGATAAAAAAAGTAGATTTTTCAGGAAGATATAATAGTTATAAATACTTATGTCCATAACAGCACTTCAAAATAAAGGAAGAAAAAGCTGATAGAAGGAAGAAAGAGACAAACCTACCATCATAGGTGAAATATTCCAACACATCTCTCTCAATAATAGACAAACAGTAAAATAAAAATTAGCAATGGTTTATGTTTGAACAACGCTATCAACTAATTTATTTTTAAAAGCCACTACATCCAGAAATGTCAGCATTAACATTCATTTCAAATGCAAATAGATTACTCAAGAAGGAACAAAGAAAATTATAATAAATTTCAAAATGTTGACTTATCATAGACTATATGAAGACAATGGAATTAAATTACAAATCAATATCTATAAAATCCCAAGTATTTAAAAATTAAACACACTTATAAATAACTTATTGATCAAAGAAAAAAAATCACACGGAAAATTCATATTATAAATACGCAATATTTCAAAATGTATGGGATACAGATAAAGCAAGGCTTAAAGGGAAATGTAGAGCTTCAAATACTTAGAAAAGATAAAAAGTTTAAAATTGATTACCTAGTTTCCTCTTTTAGAAGTTAGAGAAAGTAAAAAGAAAATTAGACCCAAAATAATTAGAAGGAAATGATAAAGAAAATAAAATTTAATGAAATAGAAAACATACAAACAATAGAAAAATGAACAAAGCTGAAGGTTGTTCATCTAAAAGATTAGTACAACTAATAACTCCCCATCAATACTGATTTTTAAAAAAGGAAAATAAGAATTGCAAATATCAGAAAGGAAAGATGTCATGACACTATAGATCCTACAGATAACAGCAAGTACATTCCAGTCATTTTAATAACTTAGCTGAAATACACATATTCTGTGAAAAACAAATTACCACAATTGATTCAGGAAGAGTTAGCATAATGGCTACTAAAACCAAAGAATGATTTTTCTAGTTACATATCAAAATTCTTCATAAAAATAGACTTAAAAAAAAACTTTAAAAAGTAGAAAATCCCAACCGAGCAAAATGTAGGGAAGAAAATATTTCATGACCATGTAGGGTTTATTCCAAACACAAATTTGATTTAAGAATCAAAAATCAGTGTAATTCAGTTTAACAGAATGAAGAAAAACTATATCATTACAAGACACACAGAAAGATATTTGACAAAATTAATACCCATACATAATAAAACCTCAGGAAACTGGATTACAAGGGAACAGTATTATAAAGGACAGCTACAAAAAAGTGACAGGGGTGCTGGAACACTTGGACATCCACATGCAAGAAAATGAATAAACAGACCTTATACCCTTCACAAAAATTAAAATCAAATGGATCACAGAGTCTAAAGGTAAAATGCAATACTATTAAAGTCTTACAGAATGGGAGAAAACGTGGATGACCTTGGATATGGTGAGGACTTTTTAGATACAACACCATATATATGATCCATGAAAAAACACAATTGATAAGCTGGACTTCAGCAGGGTTAAAAACTTCTGCTCAGTAAAAGACAGTGTCAAGAAATTAGAAGACTAGGCCACAGACTGGAAGAAAATATTTGCAAAAGACACATCTGATAAAGGACTGTTACCCAAAATATACAAAAAACACTTGAAACTCAACAATAAGAAATCTGAGTAGAAAATGGGCCAAAGACCTCCACAGACTCTGCACCAAAGATGATATATAGATGGCAAATAAACACATGAGAAAATGTTCCATATATGTCCACATCTTAATTAAAACAAGATACCACTACATCTCTATTAGAATTGCCCAAATCCAGAACACTGACAACACCAAATATTGATAAGAATTTGTAGCAACAGGAACTCTCATTTATTGCTGATGAGAATGCAAAATGGTACAGCCATTTTAGAACACAGTTTGGCAATTTCTTACAAAATTAAGCATATTCTTATGATATGATCCAGCAATTACAGTCCTTGGTGCTCATCCAAAGGAGTTGAAAACAAATATTCACACAAAACCTGCACAGAGATGTTTACAGAAGCTTTACTCATAAATTTCAAGACCTAGAGGTAATCCATTTGTCTTTCAGTAAATAAAGTGGCAAACTGTGGTACACCCAGAGAATGGTATATTATTCAGCACTAAAAAGAAATGAGTTATTTAGCCATAAGAAGAAATGGAGGACTCTTAAACACATAAGTGAAAGAAGCCCATCTTAACAGGCTACGTAGTGTATGATTCCAACTGTATGACATGAAGGAAATGGAAAAATTATGGAGTCAATAAAATGATCAGTGGTCACTAGGGTTGGGGGTCAGGAGGATGAATAGATGGAGAATAGAAGATTTTAGGACAGTGAAACTAATGTTAATTTTGGTGTTGTATAATAATTCCATTATGGTTTTATATTTTTTAAAAAGTCCTTGCCTCCCCTAGATAATGAGAGATACACTATAGAGTTAATTATTTACACCAAGGATTTCCTTTAAAATATTTTAAATGTGTACATCTATATAACTTTTGCAAATAAAATGTAAAAGATAAAAAGAAAGCTAGCTATCTATTTCAAGATTTGAGTATTGACTCCTACAAAATTTGATGATGGTCTTCCATCTTTTAGAACTCTTAAATATTACCTCCTGTTAAGGTAGCTAAGGTTATGTCTGCTCTGTACAAACTGGCTCTCAAAACACTAATGCTACTGATGGATAATAAACATCACAAAACAAGTAAGATAGATAGTTGAGAAAAGGTTAATTTTAAAAACCCAATCACACTGAAAAAGAAAAAAGTGACAGGAACATTGGGGAATATTGAATGCTTTCCCTCTAAGATGAGGTAGGATTCTCATCATTTCTATTCAACATAATACTTGAGTTCCTAACATGTATATTAAGGCAATAAAAACATGTAATTAGATTAGAGAGTAAGAGATTAAAAATCTCTTCATTAGTTTTTGCACAGAAAATCCTAAATTTTTTACTAAAAAACTATTAGAAGAGAATTTAGTATTATTATAGAGTATAAGAAATCAATTATATTTCTGTATACTAGCAGAGAAAGATGAAAAATATTTCAATGCCATTAACAATACTATATAAAATAAAATCTTCAGGAATAAATTGAACAAAAGATATGCAAGGCCGCCATTCTGAAAAATACAAAAAACTGCTAAGACAAATGAAAGAAACCTAAATAAATGGAAGATAAAAAGAAAGCCTCAGTATTATTAAGATATAAGATATATATATTCCACACAACACAAATCAAAATCTCATAAGGCTTTTTTTAATAGAAACTGGTAAGTTATTCTGAAATATATTTGATCCCCAAGGAGAAAAGTAATTTTAATCAAAAACAACAAAATTTCAAGGACTCATGCTATCTAATTTCAGGACTTATTATAAAGCTACAATTATCAAGACATTGTTGTATTAACATAAGGATAGACAAATACAACAGACTAGAGTACAGAAAAAGATCCATACATATATGGCCAATTGATCTTTGACAAAGGTGCCAAAGTAATTGAATGGAAAAAGAATGTTCTTTTCAACAAATCGTGCTAGAACCTGGATACCCATATGAAAAAGAAAAAAAAAAAACCTCAAACTTAACATGATAAAATAATAACTTGAAATGGATCATAGATCTAAAGGTAAAATCTAAAATGATAAAAATTCCATTTCAAAACACGGGGGTAGAAAACTGCTGGGAAGATGGCAGCGTGAGCAGGGCGGTGGAAATCTCCTCCAAAAACCATATATATTTGTGAAAATACAACAAATACAACTATTCCTAAAAGAGAGACCAGAAGATACAATAAAACAGCCACGCTACAGCTACATCTGTGAGAACTCAGCATCTTACAAAGTGGGTAAGATACAGAGCCATGACCTGGCGGGACCCAAGCACTCCCCCAACCCAGCGCACTGGCGGGAGGAAAAGATTCAGAGCGGGGAGGGAGTGGAAGCACAGGCCGGCTAAATAACCAGCCCTGGGGATCTGCGCCAGGAGCACTGACATGCATCGTGGGTGTATCGGAGATTAGAAAACCGAAGTGCAGGATCTGAGATGGCGGGTCCCCTCAGCCGGCACCCTGGGACAAAAGAAAAGCGCACGCTTTTTTAAAAAAGAGACTTAGGGCCTCTTAAAGAGACAAGGGCCCAACAGTGGAACAAAATTGGCCCAGCGCACTTGGCCCAGCGGGCTAGGAGTTTTGGGAAATTTTGGACACCCTGGCCAGTGGCTGGGCAAAGCAGACGCACCGAGGCTTCCCACAGAGATCAGTAGCCTGCCATTTGTTCCCCCCAGGCCGACCAGGGCCACAAAGGGTCCGGCGGAGCGGCCGCTGCTGTGGAACAGCGGAGGAGCAGCATCGCCCACAGCATCCTCACAGAATTACCTCCTGGCTGGCGCACAGCTAAGCGGGAAGAGCCCCAGACCCAGGTTCATAAGGCACCAAGAGGACCAGAATGCACCCAACAAGACTGCAAACCCCTGCAGTACTATAGGCTAAGCTGAGGCGGCCCACACACACAGGCAGCTTACAGGATTATCCCAGAGACTGCATCCCGGTGTGCTGGAAAACAGCTCAGGCCCCTGAGAAGGGCAGGGAGAACAACAAGCAGAAAGGGACTTTGTTCTCCCAGCTGACACATGTGGCGACTACCAGCAGCCACTTCTATCATCATGAAAAGACAGAGGAATATCATCCAGACAAAGCTTAGCTAGACAACCCCAGATAAGGGGCCTGATGGGATAGACTTATACAATCTTCCTGAAAAAGAATTCAGAATAAAAGTCATAACCATGCTGATGGATCTACAGAGAAATATGCAAGAGCTAAGGGAGGAAGTGAGGAAAGACAATACAGAAATCAGACAAGTGATCGACGGGCTTAGAAGCAGACTGGGTGAGGTACAAGAGACTGTTAATGGAATAGAAATCAGAGAACAGGAATACAGAGAAGCTGAGGCAGAGAGAGATAAAAGGATCTCTAGGAATGAAAGAATATTAAGAGAACTGTGTGACCAATCCAAACAGAACAATATTCGCATTATAGGAGTACCAGAAGAAGAAGAAGAGAGAAAAAGGGATAGAAAGTGTATTTGAAGAAATAATTGCTGAAAACTTCCCCAAGCTGGGGAAGGAAATAGTTTCTCAGACCATGGAAGCCTACAGATCTCCCAACACAAAGGACCCAAGGAAGACAGCACCAAGACATATAATAATTAAAATGGCAAAGATCAAAAATAAGGACAGAGTATTAAAGGCAGCAAGAGAGAGAAAAAAGATCACCTACAAAGGAAAACAAATCAGGCTATCATCAGACTTCTCAAAAGAAACCTTACAGGCCAGAAGAGAATGGCATGATATATTTAACATAATGAAACAGAAGGACCTTAAACCAAGAATTGTATCCAGCAAGATTATCATTTAAATTTGAGGGAGGGATTAAACAATTCCCAGACAAGCAAAAGCTGAGGGAGATTGCCTCCATAAACCACCATTACAGGATATCTTAAAGGGACTGCTCTAGATGGAAGCACTCATAAGGCTAAAAAGATGTCACCAGAGAAATTAAAATCACAGCAAAGAAAGAAAATCATCCAAATACTAACTAAAGGCAAAAAATAAAATCAACTATCCACAAAAACAGTCAAAGTAAATGTAAAACAGTACAGAATAAAACACCTAGTATATAAAGAATGGAGGAGGAAGAATAAGAAGGGAGAGAAATGAAGAATCATCAGACTATGTTTATAATAACTTAAGAAGAAAGTTAAGTTAGACTGTTAGATAGTAAAGAAGCTACCCTTGAAACCTTGGTAACCACGAATGTAAAGCTAGCAATGGCAATAAATACATATCTATCAATAATCACCCTAAATGTAAATGGACTGAATGCATCAATCAAAAGACACAGAGTAATAAATGGATAAAAAATAAGAACCATCTATATGCTACTTACAGGAGACTCACCTCAAACCCAAAGATACACACAGACTAAAGGTGAAGGGATGGAAAAAGATATTTCATGCAAACAACAAGGAGAAAAAAGCAGGTGTTGCAGTACTTGTATCAGACAAAATAGACTTCAAAACGAAGAAAGTAGCAAGAGATAAAGGACACTACATAATGATAAGGGGTCAATCCAACAAGAGGATATAACCATTTTAAATATATATGCAACCAACACAGGAGCGCCGACATATGTGAGGCAACTACTAACAGAATGAAAGGAGGAAATCAAAAGGAATGCATTGATTTTAGGAGACTTCAACACACCACTCACTCCAAAGGACAGATCAGCCAGACAGAAAATAAGTAAGGACACAGAGGCACTGAACAACATACTAGAACAAATGGACCTAACAGACATCTACAGAACTCTACACTCAAAAGCAACAGGATACACATTCATCTCAAGTGCACATGGAACATTTTCCAGAATAGACCACATACTAGGCCACAAAAAGAAACTCAGTAAATTCAAAAATATTGAATTTCTACCAACCAACTTCTCAGATCACAAATGTGTAAAGCTAGAAATAAATTGTACAAAGAAAACAAAAAGGCTCGCAAATACATGGAGAATTAACAGCATGCTCCTAAATAATCAATGGATAAATGACCAAATTAAAACATAGATCAAACAATATATGGTGACTAATGACAACAATAACACAAAGCCACAACTTCTGTGGGACACAGCAAAGGCAGTTCTAAGAGGAAAGTATATTGCAATCCAGGCCTATTTAAAGAAAGAACTATCCCAAATGAATAATCTAAAGACACAATTATTGAAATTGGAAAAAGAAGAACAAATGAGGTACAAAGTCACCAGAAGGAGGGACATAATAAAGATTAAAGAAGAAATAAATAAAATTGAGAAGAATAAAACAATAGAAAAAATCAATGAAACCAAGAGCTGGTTCTTTGAAAAAATAAGCAAAATAGATAAACCGCTAGCCAGACTCATTAAGAGAAAAAGAGAATCTACACACATAAACAGAATCACAAATGAGAAAGGAAAAATAACGATGGACCCCACAGAAATACAAAGAATTATAAGAGAATATTATGAGAATCTACATGCTAACAAGCTGCAAAACATAGAAGAAATAGACAACTTCTCAGAAAAATACAACCTTCCAAGACTGACCAAGCAAGAAACAGAAAAACTAAACAGACCAATCACCAGCAACAAAATTGAAGTGTTAATTAAAAAACTACCCAAGAACAAAACCCCTGGACCAGATGGATTCACCTCTGAATTCTACCAGACATATAGAGAAGAAATAACACCCATTCGCCTTAAAGTTTTCCAAAAAATAGAAGAGGAGGGAATACTTCCAGACTCATTCTATGAAGCCAGCATCACTCTATTACCAAAACCTGGCAAAGACCTCACCAAAAAAGAAAATTACAGACCAATATCCCTGATGAACGTACATGCAAAAATACTCAACAAAATATTAGCAAACCAATTCAAAAATACATCAAGAGGATCATACACCATGAGCAAGTGGGATTCATCCCAGGGATGCAAGGATGGTACAACACTCGAAAATCCACCAACATCATCCACCACATCAACAAAAAGAAGAATAAGAACCACAAAATCATCTCCATAGATGCTGAAAAAGCATTTGACAAAATTCAACATCCATTCATGACAAAAACTCTCAACAAAATGGGCATAGAAGGCAAGTACCTCAACATCATAAAGGCCATATATGACAAACCCACAGCTAACATCATACTTAACAGTGAGAAGCTGAAAGCTTTCATCTAAGATGAGGAATAAGACAGAGATGCCCACTCTCCCCACTGTTATTCAACATAGTACTGGAGGTCCTAGCCACGGCAATCAGACAAAACAAAGAAATACAAGGCATCCAGATTGGTAAAGAAGAAGTCAAACTGTCACTATTTGCAGATGACATGATACTGTACATAAAAAATCCTAAAGATTCCACTCCAAAACTACTAGAATATCTGCATTCAGCAAAGTTGCAGGATATAAAATTAACACACAGAAATCTGTTGCTTTCCTATGCACTAACGATGAACTAACAGAAAGAGAAATCAGGAAAACAATTCCATTCACAATTGCATCCAAAAGAATAAAATACCTAGGAATAAACCTAACCAAGGAAGTGAAAGACCTATACTCTGAAAACTACAAGACACTCCTAAGAGAAATTAAAGAGGACATTAACAAATGGAAATGTATCCCATGCTCTTGGCTAGGAAGAATAAATATTGTCAAAATGGCTATACTACCTAAAGTAATCTACAAATTCAATGCAATCCCTATCAAAATACCAACAGCTTTCTTCAATGAACTGGAACAAATAGTTCTAAAATTCATATGGAACCAGAAAATACCCCGAATAGCCAAAGCAATTCTGAGAAGGAGGAATAAAACAGGGGGAATTATGCTCCCTGACTTCAAGCTCTACTACAAAGCCATAGTAATCAAGACAATATGGTACTGGCACGAAAACAGACGCACAGACCAGTGGAACAGAATCGAAAATCCAAACATTAACCCAAACATATACAGTAAATTAATATATGATAAAGGAGCCTTGGATATACAATGGGGAGATGACAGCCTCTTCAGCAGCTGGTGTTGGCAAAACTGGACAGCTACATGCAAGAGAATGAAACTGGACTACTGCCTAACCCCATACACAAAAGTAAACTCAAAATGGATCAAAGATCTGAATGTAAGTCATGAAACCATAAAACTCTTAGAAAAAAACAGGCAAAAATCTCTTGGACATAAACATGAGTGACTTCTTCATGAACATATCTCCCCAGGCAAGGGAACAAAAGCAAAAATGAACAAGTGGGACTATATCAAGTTGAAAAGCTTCTGTACAGCAAAGGACACCATCAGTAGAACAAAAAGACATCCTACAGTATGGGAGAATATATTCATAAATGACATATCCGATAAGGGGTTGACATCCAAAATATACAAAGAACTCATGCACCTCAACAAACAAAAAGCAAATAATCCAATTAAGAAATGGGCAGAGGACATAAATAGACACTTCTCCAAAGAAGTTCAGATGGCCAACAGGTACATGAAAAGATGTTCTACATCGCTAATCATCAGAGAAATGCAAATTAAAACCACAATGAGATATCACCTCACACCAGTAATGATGGCCAACATCCAAAACACAAACAACAACAAATGTTGGCGAGGATGTGGAGAAAAGGGAACGCTTCTACACTGCTGGTGGGAATGTAAATTAGTTCAACCATTGTGGAAAGCAGTATAGAGGGTCTTCAAAAAACTCAAAATAGAAATACCATTTGAGCAGGAATCCCACTCCTAGGAATTTACTCTAAGAATGCAGCAGCCCAGTTTCAAAAAGACAAATGCACCCCTATGTTTATCGCAGCGCTATTTACAATAGCCAAGAACTGGAAGCTATGTAAGTGTCCATCAGTAGATGAATTGATAAAGAAGATGTGGTACATATACACAGTGGAATATTATTCAGCCATAAGAAGAAAACAAATCCTACCATTTGCAACAACATGAATGGAGATAGAAGGTATTATGCTCAGTGAAATAAGCCAAGCGGAAAAAGACAAGTATCAAATAATTTCACTCATATGAGGAGCATAAGAGTAAAGAAAAAAACAGCAGCAGACTCACAGAACCCAGGACTAACAGTTACCAAAGGGAAAGGGACTGAGGATGGGTAGGAAGGGAGGGACAAGGGGGAAAAAGGGGCATTACCATTAGCAGACGTAATGTTGGGGGGGCATGAGGAGGGCTGTACAACCCAGAGAAGACAAATAGTGATTCTATAGCATCTCACTACGCTGTAATGGGGTGAGTGGGGGGGGCACCTGATGAAGTGGGGAGTTTAGTAACCATAATGTTGCACATGTAACTATAGATTAATGATACCAAAATTAAAAAAATAAAAAAATAAAAAACATGAGGATAACAATTGCAATCATGGAGTAGGCAAAGAAATATTGGAAAGGAAACAACAAATACAAACAAAAAAATTTTTAATTGATAATATTGAACTTGATCAAAATTAAGGACTCTGTTCATCTAGACATTAAGAAAATGACAAGTCAAGCTAAAGACTGAGAGAAAATATTCACTATATATGTGTCACATATAAATTTGACAAATGACTTAACTGCAGAATATAAAGAGTGCCTAGAACTCAATGAAAAAGATTAAGAGTCTAATAAAGAGCAAAACACAAGAACAGGCACTTCACTAAAAATACATATAAATGACCAATACATACAACAAAAAGTGCTCAGCATCATTATTCATCAAAGGAATGAAAATAAAAACCACAGCAAGATACCATTATATACCCCAAGGAATGGCTAAAATTAAAAAGTCTGAAAATACTAAATGTTGATGAGGATGTGGAGCAAATGTAACTCTCATACACTGATGAAGGGAGTAAAAAATGGTGCAACTGCTTTCAGAAATTACTTGCCAGTTTTTTATAAAGTTCACCTATACTTATCCTATGACCTGTAATTCCACTCCTAGGTATTCACTCAGAACAAATGTATGTCCACCAAAAAATCTGTACATGGCTTTACTCATAATACCTCCAAATTAGAAACAACCCAAACACCCATCAACACAATAAGGCATAAACAAATCTTGTATTTATACAACAGAATATATATTGTTAAAAAAAATGAATTGATACATGCAATAACATGGCTAATATCAAAAACATTATTTCAGTGAACGAATCCAGACACATGAGTAAATATCATATGATTCTATTTATTTGAAGCTCAGGAAAAGGCAAATCTAATCTATCGTGATGTTAATAAGAACAGTGGTTGTCTAAGTGGTTTAGGGATTGGTTATAAGGGGGTAGAAGGTTACTTTCTGGATGATGGAAATATCCTACATCCTCACTGAAGTAATTGGTTCCACAGAAATACTATCTGTCAAAACTCATAAAATGTACACTCACAATACATGCATTTTGCTTTATTTAAATTTTTATCCAAAAAATAAAAGGAATGTAGAATTTTTGGTGGCTCATCCATCTTACAAATACAGGGTTTTAAGTGTGCAAGTCCAATTATACATGGTTTCTTTTTCAGTGAGTACATTGGAAAATT
This sequence comes from Phataginus tricuspis, assembly GCA_029783875.1. Classification (NCBI taxonomy): domain Eukaryota; kingdom Metazoa; phylum Chordata; class Mammalia; order Pholidota; family Manidae; genus Phataginus; species Phataginus tricuspis. The sequence goes on from JAQQAC010020896.1 coordinate 59,252,907, forward strand.
CAGGGGAGATCTGTAACAATTCAAAAAATCATGTTCTTTTCTCTAGCTTATGTTATTGTAAGAATACATATAACATACATATATGTATTAATCAACTATGCTATTGGTATGGCTTCCAGTCAACATTGGCTGTTAGCAGTTATATTTATAGGAGTCAAAAGTTATACAGATTTTCAACTGCATGTGGTGTTGGTTCCCCTAACCCCCATGTTGTCAAGTATCAACTGTATTCATTTCAAATGCCAAAGGAGAATATGAAGTTTGATTAGTTTGTGAATGTACCTAGTTAATAACATAACATAATTAGCATAGTACTGTCTCCTCACCATAAGTTTGTGAGAAAAAAAGAGAGATAGAGAATGGACCAGAAATAATTTTTGTTAGATGTGTTTGCCTTCCACTTCTACCTCATTTTTCATTAATACTGTCTTTCTAACACTTAAGAAGGAAACAGGGATTGTCTCAATGGCTGGATCCCAAGTCCTGTCCCTCTTGGCAAATTGCTCAGGTCTTTAAGCATTTTACTCTTTGACTACGAAGTGGCTAACCCAAAGCTATGAAGCATTTTCAAACACTAAGTTAACTGTACTTGAGATGTCTTTAAATAAGATCTAAACTGCTCTTTCTATGGATGAGAAAACTGAAGTCCAGAAACGGTAATGAGTCTAACTGAACCACATAACCTCAGGATTAAGAGTAAAGGGCTCTTACCCAGCTGGCCCAAGACAGAGCCAACACCAGATGTCAAGCCAGTGAAATTGCATGAATCATCAAATTCTGCAGAATTGAACTGAAAGTGCTGTGAAGAATGAAAAGTTTCCAAGAAAGAAAGGCAAACATCATATGTTAAGTGAATGCGTTTTGCTTAGAAGGGGGTGAAGACAATTTGCAAGGTAGTTTAAAAAGGATTTTAAATGGACATGTTTCTTTTGGATTTACTTTTCTTTCAGATTTTAGATTCAAGGTTTCAGAGGAGTGATGTCAGCAAAATGGCAGCATAGGAAGTTCTAGCACTCATCCCTCCTCCTCAGAAATATCAATTTGAACTACCTGCACAAGAAAATACTTTCACAAGAGCCAAGGGTCCCAGGTGAGTGATTACAGCACCTAAGTAAAGCGTAGAAACAAGAAAAGACCCAGGAGGATAGAAAGGATAGACTCACTATACCTGTATCACTCTCCTCCCAAGCCCGGGCAGCCCAGCACACAGAGACACCCTTTCTGTGGAAACAGGAGAGTCTAAAGTCACCGTAGACCCTAGAGCCAGCCCATCCCAACAACAGGCCAACTCCTGCAGCCACAGGTGGCACCATGTGGGCTCCTATAAACCCAGGTCACTCTAACCAATCATCCTCAGAAAGCACTATACCAAGAGCCAGTAAGCAAAGAAGCACTAAAGAAAAAAAAATTGCTACCTCCATAAACATGCTACCCAAGCTTGGTATATTCTTGGAAATAATACTGCGTTTATACTCAAAAGTTCTAGTAGGTATAAAAAATTAATGAGTTTCTAAATTCACCTAATAGGAATATAAGGAGGGAGGTACTTTATATCTATTTCACATGCTGTGAATTTTCTCCAAGCTGTCAATCTGACTAAACTGATTAAGTGTGAAATCTTCCCGAACCAAGTTTACACAGGATACTTACAGATGATGAGGAAACATTGTGAAGCTAGCCCACAAGATATTAATTTTTCCAACTCACTGTCTCAGTCTTTTCTCCTAAATAGCAAAACTAGACATACAAAAGGTGCGGAAACAAAAGGACAGATTTATCAGAAGGTTCACAATGAATTTTTCCCTCCTGTTTCCCAGAAGTGAGAACAGACTTACATTTTGTTTGCTACCAACTCAATTGTGTACCCCCACCTCCACAACCTTTGGCAAATTCCTATGTTGCAGGCCTAACCCCTAATGTGATTGTATTTGGAGATGGGGACTTTGGGAGATAATAAGGTTTAGATGAGGTCATGAGGGTTGGGCCTTCATGATGGGATTAGTGTCTTTATAAGAAGGGAAGACACCAGAGAGCTTGCTTCCCTCCCTCTCCCCATGTGCATGCATGCACCAAGGAAAGGCCACCTGATGACACAGCGAGTAGGTAGCTGTCTACAACCCCAGGACAAAGCTCTCACCAGACACCCAACCCTGCTGGCACCTGGATCTTGGACTTCCAGTTTCCAGAAATGTAAGAAATGAATTCCTGTTTTGTTTAAGCCAGTCTACAGAATTTTGCTATGGCAGCCCATGCTGACCAAGAAACAGGTTATGATGCTTATTTCACAACACATCGTGACGGTTAATTTCATGTGTCTACCTGGCTAGGCCATGGCACTCAGATGTTTGGTCAAACATAGTCTAGATGTTTCTGTGAAGATACTTGTGGCTGTATTAATATGTAAAATCAGTATCCTTTAAGTAAAGCAGAATATCCTCCATACTGTGGATTCAATTAATTGAAGGTCCAAGATCAAAGACTGTGGTTTCCCAAAAAGAAGTAAATCTGCCTCATGACTACAACATATAAACTCTGCCTGAGTTTCCAACCTGCTGGTCTGTCCTACAAATTTTGGGCTCAAAACTGCAACACCAACTCTTAAATTTTCAGCCTGTTAGCCAGCCCTACAAACTTCAGACTTGCCACCCTCCCAATTGTTCCTTAAAATAAATATTTATATTTATATTTCTGTGTGATACGTATCACACATACATATATTGGTTCTGTTTCTCTGTAAAACCCTGCCTAATACACAAGTTAAGCAAAATGCTATAATACAAACATGGAATAATCAATGACCAGGGAATGGGGTAGGAAACAAGAAGAAGAAAAGAGCACATACATCTTCCCCAAATTATCTGTCTACAAGAGTTAGGGTAACTTACAGCGGTTACTGGAGTACAGGATAGCTATTTTAAGCTTATCAACTAATTTGGTTGCTAAAGGTAAGCAAATGTAGTTAAATTAAAACTTTTAGTATTATCTACTATGATCATGTTTACTTTAACCAACTTCATTTTTTCTTTATAATAATGGCCCAGTTTTCTCACTTGCATAGTTTAAATTCATTCATCTAATGTTTGTCATCAGATATGCCATATATCTGACAAAAGAAGTTTTTCCCCACAATGAACAAGCGTCAGATATTCTATCAACTCTTTTTTTTCCTGGAGTCCTCCCTCTCAGTTATCTCCAAGTCATCCTGGTCCTAACCCCACCTCTGCTATATAACTATTACCTTAAGACTTCCCTTTTCCTTTCCCTGGTCAACACTTCTTTTTCTGGAACATATGTCCTCCTCTTTCTTGGTTTACTCATTCATTTTGCTGGAGCACATCCTCTAGTAACTTGCCAAGAAAGGAAGATGGAAGGGGTACATTTTTCAATACCTTTATTCCTGAAAATATCACTATTTTATTTCACACTCGACTGATCATTTGATTGGGTATGAAATATTAAGTTGAAGGTAACTCCTTAATTTTAAAGGCATTTTTCCTTTGTTTTCTAGAATGTCACTGTCTGACTCCAATTATTTTCTGTTTATTTCTTTCTCTTTCCATGTTGTGGAATTCTACAATGGTTTCTTTGGTCTAGGTTTTGCCTCCATACTAAAGTACTCAGTGTGCCCTTCTAGAAGTACAAGTCTTCCTGAAGTTTTACTAAAATACACATCTTTTGGGGGTTTTTTTGGTATTACTTATAAAACAAAAAAACTTTTTTTTTTTGGTATTATTTCCCTGTTCTCCTTTTTGTGTGGTCTCTTTCTATAATTTATATTGAATTTGAACCTCACAGATTGATCTCCTAGTTTTTGTATCTTTCATCTCTTATTTTCCATGTTTACTTTTTATTTTCTTTCTATAACAGTTATCGCCCAAATCTTCCTTTGAATTTACTTTAAGTATGTTTTTATTTACAAAACCTCTTGTCTATTCCTTAATTGTTCCTTTATCATAGCATCCTGTTCTTAATTCATAAATGTAGTATCATTCTAAATCTAAGAATACTAAATATGGTTATTTTGAAATTTTCTTGTATCAATTTTCTGTACTTTTTTTTCTAATTTGTTTATATCAGTGTTTCTTCCACATTGAAAGTTTTCTTTAATGCCATGTCATCTTTGCATATTCACATTTACAAGCTGAAGAACTAAAAATTTCCATGGAAGGTTGGAATTTATGGACCAGGCATATTGCCTTGAAGGCTTCACTAAAGAGCAACCAGCCAGACAAAAAGCCTCTCAGCCACCTCACAATACCTGCCCCCAACCCCCGCCACCCCACTAAGAGACTTTTAAATATAAGGATCTGAAAAATCTTTCATCCAAGAGTCATTCTTTTTCTCAGGACAGTAATTTTCTGCTCTTCTGCCTCAGGAGCACCTACTGAATCTTCTTATTTTTACTTTAGCCCTGTGATTTTTATCTTTGCCTTCTGCTATACACATGATATCCCTGGGAATGGATCTCACTTAATTTCTCCAAAGAAGAAACATCAGTTCCATAAGAAAAGGATAGGAGGCAATTGAGAGAATCACATAATCATGTCAGGTGGAGAGGGGGACAGGATCTAAAAACTTCTGTTCTTTTAACCCTTCTGAATAAGTGTATTTTGGCAGTCTTCAGACCTATCTGACTGCCACCTTCTGTGATACCCACTACCTCTAAGACCATTAGAGGTTCTGTAAGATGAATCTACTTGATTATGCTCAGTATACCCCTTGGCAAGATAGTAAGTGGTAGCTTCTTCTGTTTTGCTAAGTTGGTTACCACTTCTCTTTCTGTTTTTTTTTTACCTTGCTAAACTTTATTAAGTTTATTACCCTCTGATGCCCCATTCTATTTCCTTTAGCCTTAAGGATTAATACCACTTAATAATTTTTGTTTGGTAGTATTTTAGGGAAAGAGAAAAAAAAGCAAGTGGTCAGTTTGTCATATTAAATTATGCCCAAAGTCCAGGACTGTCTTATTAGTCTCACACACATTGCTGGCCTAACATATTTGAAAATGAACACCATGCAACCACCCAACCCCACCCCTCTTAGCTTCCAATCAGGGTTCCTGCTCTAGGCAGAACTTGAAGAAGACTGGAGGGAAATTCACAAACTCAAATAGCCCAGAACGTGAATCTCTAGCCTTCACCTCATCAATACCATCATTTGCCAAAGACAGCAGGGATCTGGTCAGCTATGGCCTGCCACTGACAGCAATAGCCAAGATCTGATATATTTTTGTCCCTGAGTGTACTGTCTTTATGCTATATCTGAAGCAGCCCAGGCTTTGACTTGATCTGAGGCTTCTCTCCTACCTGGGCATCTCTTCCTCCACAGAGGAAATTGCCTGCCCTGTGTCTGTACCTCAGCTCCCATTAGACACGGAAAGTTGTTCAGCAACAGAGACCTCCTATTTGGTCCAAATCTTTGAGATAGAATGACAGATTGGGGGCAGCTTGATAGGAAGGGAAAAAAGAACTAAAGTACTTAATGTCACTGGCCTGTCCATTTATAAAGCAACCCCCAGCACCCAGCATCTCTGCTCTAAAACTCACCTGTATATCTTTGACACCAGCTACATGATACCTGTGGCTCTAAAGCAAATAGGCTGCATAAAACAGGGCAGGGAGCAGCTGTGACTCATATAATGCCTTCCATCTCCAGTTAGTGCTCTTGCCTTCTTGGAGTCTGAGCCCTGCGCCAGTCTAGCCAGTGATACCTATCTGCTCCTCTCCATTATAGCTTGGCTGTCTGGATTCAATCTTGCCTAATATACAGGGATCTACCAATCCCCCACTGTGTTCTGTCCAATGGACATTCATTTTTTCCAGTTATTCTTATCCCTACTAAAGACCAGTTCCTGACAAAAATCTACAACTCCTCAGAAATGATCCTCATCTGACCCAAATCTGGCTCTAGCCTTATAATTCTAGTAAGTCCTACAGGAGACATGATATAGTTGTACCAGTAAGAGATTATACACTGGAGCCAGATGGACTTGGGTTCAGTTCCATTTCTGCCACATACTACTTGTGCGATCTTGAGCCTGTTTTCTCATCAGGAAAATGGAGATAATAATAAATCCTAATTCAAAGAGCTATGAGAATTCAAAGAAATAATATAGCAATGATCTATTAGGAGAGTATATGAAACAGAGCAAGCACTTGATAAGAATCAATCCATCCCATTAAAGCTGACTTGAATCAGTAATAAATTTAGTGGTTTCCCTATGGTGGACTGCATAGACTGCCTAGGAAGCATCACATGGACCCTGTCTGCTTTGAGTGCCCCAGTTAATCACCTTTATTTTTAGTGCTGATTTCTGATGCATCAAAATTCCTTAATCTTCAAATATATAAGCAGAGCAAATCTTTGAGATCCATTACAACATCCAATGTACATTAAAATAGCAAAAAATAAATAAAATTGGGGAGGTCTTTAAAATTAATTTTAACTTGTAGAATTAACTACAAAAAAAGCTCCTCCAAGTTTAACAGGTTTTTTAGTTAAATAGAAAATCAACTATGTTCAGGAGTACACCATGATTGATATAATACTGCAGATATCCACTAAGTATCTATTAATTTTCATCCCAGGTGTTTAAAAGGAAATGGTAGGACACTATTCCATTCAAAGATTTTCTTGCTCTTTGATAGTTATGACCACATTTTCTTTGGAAATCTGAATAGTAACACCATTCACCCAATTCCCTGGGACTCTTTAAAAAATGAGCCTTCAATGACTCTTCAAAAAAATGAGTTAACAGGAGACTAAACTAATTTTTTAGGTATTGTTTTTTTCTATCAAATTATGAAATTATATGAATAATAATTAAGAAAATTATGATAATTCTTACACAATTCCTGAAATGTTGTCAATTTCAAATCACTTAGCTAAACCATCAGGCCTTTCTGGATCCTACCACTAATTAGTGTAACAGAGAGGTGCAAATCAGCTAATCCAGATTCACATAAACATGTGTGTACATTCATCCACCAAGATCTTAATAATTCCTGCAGTGGACTGAAAACATGTGGTGCATACATGACAGGCTATTTCTGCACAAAATGAATCTGACACTCACTTACCCTGACAAAGCCATTACTATGAGAAAGCATTTAGCAGACAAGATTCCTAACAACAGTCCAACTGACAGATATGCATACCCCATGTGGAGTATAAAATAAAAATCACCAGCAAAGCTAATGTGAAAAGAAAATATAATAGTGCTGTTTATGATAATGAATCATCTGAGATAACCCAAGAGAATGAATAGGTGTTAATTCCATTTTGTGCCCAGATTCAGCCTTATGTTGGCATATCCTCACTTTAAAAAAAAATTTACTTTTTTCTCTCCTGTACTTTTTTAGTGGGGGAGGAGTTGCTAATGGGAGAAGCGAGAGAGCATCAATTAAATACAAGGAGACTTTAAATCATATGCTTAAATTGTGAGAACTGAATGTGACCCTGGGGATTGGAGTTGCTGGTAAAGGGAAGTGTCATGCTCTTTCTCTGGAGAGCACTCTGGGTAATGGATATGATGAATCATCAATACCTATTAGCAAAAGCAGATTTACTGTGACAATATTGAGCTTAAGCTTTAGAACTCTCACTTGCATGGGCTGATTCCAAAGTCTTGGGAGCAGCCCTAGCCAATATGCTCATATAGACTTATATTTTTGTACATTTTGCAAATTGAGATCTATTACCAGTACCATTAATATTGGTTCTTTCTACTCCAACTTGTCATTCATACACCCTGTCATACACATACACAGAAACCCTGCCGGTGGTGTGGTAACATCTATGGGCATTTTGCAACACAGCTAGGGAGAAGTTAAGTTGGAAGTACATTTAGTTGTAATTTATGTGCTTCTGTGTAAGGTAAGTTAAGTTAATGGTAGGTAGGTTGTCCTGGTGGAGAAATGGCTTCCAGGAAGGCTCCTGCCATATGCTACTCCAATCCCTCCTGCATCATGACCCAAAGATGTAGGGCAAGAGATTGTAAAGTAGATGTGGCCTTCATTGCCTAGCACCAAAAAGGAATGGATGGGGAAGGAGAAAACAAGGTCTAAAATAAATTTCCAGAGCCAGAAATCAGTCTATGAAAAAGTCTCCTAAATCTTCTAAATCAAACAGAAAGATACTTACAGTGAAAGAAACTTGATTTTCTCAAAGTTGACAGCAATGCTAAAAAATATATATGACATTACTAATAAGACATAAAATTTGTCTAGACTAGCAATAAAAAACAAAATCTAAACAACCATGATAGAAAGACAATTACCTTTTTAATCTCTCTGTAGAAATATTACAAAAATCATTGTTGCATGAAGAGATCAAAGACTATGCAACCAAAAATGTTTTCAAAAACTGGAGGCAATTCATTAAAATGTTACATAATTTTTGGGGACATCATATGATAATGGTGGTATTTTTCAGTTTTTTAAATCTAATTAGTTCTGATTTTTCTCATTCTAAGTGTACCATTTGTATATAAACTTTTGATTTCCTTCAAGAGGTCCTCCAAAATTGGATGTTTCAGGGTCCAGAAAACCTGGATCTGCCTCTACATATTAGATTCTTATCTTCAGCATTCCACAGGATAATTGTATGTCATTCCTGATATATGTCTGAAAGCCCAAGAAACTCAGAAACTTGACTCAATTTTGTATTAACTGGAATAACTTAAATAAATCTTCTTAAAATATAGAATACATTAACCCTAAATAAATTAACAGCATAATTTGGTCAAAGGTTTTCTTTATTTTGTTTATAAAGCTTCAAGGGCATCATTTAACCGTCACACAGAAGAAGCAACATAGAAAGTCTGAGATTTATTCTTGAAATGGATTTTTAAGAAAAATCATTGACATAGGCTTCCTAAGCCTACTAAACTTCACACCAAATATCACTAGATACAACACCACTACCCACTTAGCCTGTTTCTCTCAATTGTGTTCAAGGAGAAATTCCAGATGTTTCGAAATCCTGGTAGTGAGATACTGGCTGATTAGGTTTATATTGTAAGTACAATTCTGGGAGGAGTTCAGAACAGTCCTGAATCAGACGAACTCCTACTCTCTAGTGTTCCTAGTGAAATACAGGTTTATTTGGTTGTCTTCTGACAACTGTATAAAACATAGCCAGTTTTATATTCCATGAGGGCTGTGGGTACTCAGTAAACCTGCTTAAAAGCCCCCTGGGCTTATCCTGGATGCCAACATGGCAGAGCCATGTTGGCGTTTCATATTCTTCCCATCTGGTCCCAGTCAGAATGAACATGAGGGTCTGTGCACTATGATGAATTCACCAATTACCATTTTGAAGAAGAACCAAAAGACTGCATGGGTAAAAACATAGTTAAAATGATTTACGTATGCACCATATGTAAAAAGGCAATGGGCACTTGAAAAGCTATCATTCCTCACAGGTTTAATCAATTTTTTTGCAGATCTGAGTTTTTGTTTAAAAAAAAAATCAGAAATAGCATTATGGTTGTTAAATAGATCTGCCCAGGGAGCTGGCTTGAATCCTGTCTGTAGCCTTGGCTAAGGATGGTGAGAACTGGAGAACTGGCAGGAAAGTGGGGTCTAGGGGGTGGGGGAGGAGGAGTCAATCTCTATTTTTAGGGACAGCAAAAATTGTTCCATTTTAGAACAGCCTCTGTTTTTCAGTTGGAAATATCACAAACCAAGCCCATGAACATATTTCATTGTTCATAATTACATACTGCTCTATCTCTATAATGCATATATATATATATACACACACACACACACATATATATATATAAAGAGAAGGCTGTGTGCAAGCACATGGAGATTCACAAATAGAAAAATCTTCAAAGGTCTTGTTCTCAGTAGGAAATGTATTTTAACAGCTACTCACTTTTTCAAAGCTAACCATACTTCATGCCCCCCTCTTAATGTTAATGGTTTTTTATCCTGTTCTTCATATAAGAGTAGAGAAGTTTTAATTAATTGCTAATATACTTAAACATCCTCATTGATACAACTTGCTAATAGTCCTTAATGCCGAGGACATATCTAAGAGTCGGGGCTATAAACAGATGACAAGAGCAGCCAGGCACAGGCAAAGGGACAAGAGAAGCTCGAATACTAGGTATCAGGAAGCTGTTAATCCTTGTAAGGCTCTCAGTGAAAATTTAACACCATGAGCCATAAAATGTAAACATCAAGGCTTTCTTCAATTCTTTTCACACAAATCATGGTTAATTTTGACTGGTACCTGTGTTAACAGAACTGTTCTCCACAGAAATGGTCACTCTAGTAAGTGGTTCAAGTACAGGTGAGTCTGACACTGCTGGCAAAGTGGCACCAGAAGGACAGCTTTTCCTTCTATAGCTTGTCCTTCCCCTTTGGGTGGCTCTTCTTTTCTCCCTTTCCCCTGAGTAAGTCTTGGGAGTGCCAGTAGTGCCCGTCAGTACTGCCTGCCGCACACTACCCTCCCCCACCCAGCGTGGCACTCTGGCTGACTCAGTCACATGGTGGTATGTGCTATGGAGAAAAATAAAGGAAGGCAGAGGCAGAGGTAATGGATAAAGAGGCTATGATTGTGTCATTTTATATAAGAAAGTCCAGGAAGGCCTCCTTAAAGAGGGGGCATTTTACAAGAGATCTGAATGTCACGGCCTAAACCATGCAAAGCACCTTCAGGGGAACGACAGAGGGAACTAACAGCACATGGAAAGGCAAGAATGCGAGGATGGCCTAGAGGGGAGTTACGTGAGCTGAAGCACCTGGGGCAGTGGGGTCAGACAGAAAGCAGGGGCACATCACAGAAGGTCCGCCTTTTCGTTCCTGTCAAGACTTGTGCTCTCAGACTTTAAGAAGGGAAGCAGTTAGGAAGCCCATGTGTAGAAGATGTTACAATGACAGGATCACTCTGGCTACTGCATGGAGAATAGATAGTAGGGGGCCAGGTTACAAGCAAGAAGACCAGTTTGGGAGCTGCTGCAATAACCCAGGAGAGAAATGATGGTGGCTTAGATCACAGAGTGCTCATAGAATAGGTGGGGAAAGTGGATGGGTTCTGGATGCTGTGAAAGCAGAGCCAATAAATTTGCTGATAGTTTGGATATGAAATTGCAGAGATTGGTGAGATGTGAGAGAATCAGTGGTGACTCCTAGGTTCCTGGCCTGGGAAACAAAAAGGTGGTGTCAACTATATGTGAAGGCTGGTCAGGCAGTGAGAGGAGCAGGTTTGAGGGAGATCGGGAGATTCGAAGTCTGATTTTAGCCATGTTGAGTTGGAAACCTACCAGATATTCAAGAAATAATATCAAATAAGCAGATATAAGAATCTGGAATTCTGAAGAGAGATTCAGACTATAGATACAATTTGAAAGTCAAGAGCATAGAGATGATATAAAGAATATAAATGCATGAGACTGGATGACATCACCTAAGGAATGAGTGGAAATATAAAAGGGAACAGAGTCAATGAATGAAACCCTGAGAAGTTCAATATTTTAGTTTGCAAGTTGGGGAGATAAAAAGAAATCAGAGAAAGGGCTATGAAGAAATCCTTCATAAATTATCCTATTTGCTCCATTGTAAAAAGAAAATAAAATCAGTTCACAGTTTCAAAGCACCATGCTCTCCACCATAGGAAGAAGGCTGCTAAAGTGTCTACACCATCCACTCATCTCTTTCCAGTGTACATCCCTCCTACACACTGAGTGCACACTCTCTCTCACACTCTCAAGGACACACATTCACACATACTCTCATACCCAGATGACACATCTACAGGACCTGACCACTACACAGAGTGCAAATTTAGCAAATTTAAGAGAACATACCTGGGATTATCTCAGCCAGGACTCCATGGAGCCACAGACGACTCAGAGCATCCCTCCACTCACCTTAGAAGGCAGGCAGAGGAGAACAGGGAAGTCCCTGAGAACTTCAAGTTCCTGTCCAGATTCAATTACATGGAAAGTTTTCTCAAAGGGAACAAAGTCCAAAGAGTAAACTGTTCTACTTGTTTCCATTCATTCAAGTTTTAAAGAAGAATTTATTTCATAATCAAGGTGTAGTACTTAACGGAGACTAGCACTGTCTAGAAGCTCTCTGTAAGTGTGTATGGCAGTGCAAGACAAAGAGCTGCAGGCTATCAACACCCCTTATGTATCAGAACTTCAGCATCTTAAGTGCTGGGCTTTCTGTAGGAACTCTGTATCTCTGGATTATACTGCATTTCTATAAGACATCAAAGTGCCCTGGAAAGGTCATGTTTTATACACTCTAATTAAGAACTTTTACTTGCTCTGTGCTGCTTGCAGTATTCCTAGTGCTATTCTGAACTAAGTACTCATTTGGTCCCTGCTGGTCTCTTTGTTAATCAACGCTTTAAGTGGTCCTGAAAAAAAAAATTATCCAAGGCACCTCTTATTTTCTAAGCAATGTAATGAAGCTGTAGTTATATAATGGAACGATCTAGTGCAGGGAAAAGTGGACAAACTAAACGCCCTATTTAGAGACATGTGGCTGAGTACTTAAATGTTCAATTTGTGAGCTGTTGTGATGGCATTGTATGGACATTCTCTGTGCCATGGAGCTTGCCTGTGGTGACTCTACTGGAAAGCCTAATACTGAGAAGCAAGAGACAGCAATGCCCTACCTTAATCTTACTTTGAACACGAGGCCTGACCCTGCTGTGGTCTCTAACAAATACAGCTGCCACTACTACCAGACACCACAGAGAATTTAATGAGCCCTTAGTAATGTGTGGATTGTTTATTGATGGCCACCACTGGGGAGGAGCATCTCCCAGTGAGGGGAAGACAACTCTTGATTACCTGGGGGCACTTGAGTTATACCAGTTTATCCAGCAATTAGGTACTGCAGAAAACCCCTTAGAAGCCAAGGAAAGCTGGGTGAAAGCCCATTTTATATTAGACAGAGAGAGAGAGACAGAGTTACATTTCCGGCAATTAGTTACAGAAAAGACTGAAACAAGTCTTTATGAACAAACAATATTCTGTTTGAAATACAACCCCAGAATACCTAATGTACTCCTATGCATGCCAAATTTTTTAAAGACCCAATACCAATATTAAGTTAGTTCTAAATAACCCACTCTTCAGTTTTACAAATCTCATTCAAGACCTAAGTAAAATAACCAGTTTAACATATAGGGGTGTAATTGCACAGCTATGGGAGATTAGTCCACACCTCTATTGACCCTCTCAAATTTCCTCTACAATCATGTTTTGGCATGTGAAATTTCACCATTCGAGTGAAACTGGGCTCATGCAGTTGTCTCCTCTTAGCTTTAAAATACACCCAAGTCCTGTAACACATCATGTGGCAGATGTTCACTAAATACATAATGAATGAATGTATGGTTAGCTGATTTCATTAGCTCTTTCCTAGTTGCCATAGGAGCTAGGACAGTGGATGCTAAAAGGGGGTTAAAGGTTAAAGGACAGCATGGCTTGGGTCGGGCCTCTGGGCAATTGAGAACGACAGTATACAAGTACAAGGGCATGTGAAGATGCCAAAAACTTATTTCATCTAAACACAATTGGCCTCAAGTCATTAGCATTGTTTCTGCTTTTCAGATAGCACATTTATAGCTAGCTGATTCTCATTTCACCAAATGGTAAGTCCTTAAGAACATGGGCCATGCCATGCATATGTCATACACCATACATCGCATATATATGATGCTCATTCATTAAATGTTGGATAAATCGAACCAAGTAAAATGAGGCATAGATTTTGTGAATACAACCAAAGAGATTCTACTGGGGTGTAATGTATGCAGAATTTCAGACTGGTTTAAATGAGATAAATCCTAGTATATAAATTTGGTCAGCTGATCAGTGAATGCTCAGATGGAAGTAGGGCTGTGCTAGAATTGCTTCAGATGCAATAGGATGTGCACATGGCATATGTATATACATAAAGGAGAGACAGAGAATGGGAATACCTGAGCTTATACATTACCTATCTTGCTGCCCTATTTTCTCTCTGCAAGGTTGAGGGTTTCAGTTCTAGCCCAAAATAGCACTGCATGTTTGTATAGCTGTATGGTTTTTAAGTGCTACCACAGGTTTCTTCACAATCTCCCTGATGATGAGGTTTCATTATCTGTTTTAAGAGAAGAAAAGACTGCATTTTCAATAGGCTTTGCAAATTTCCCCACATCACTAGGGACAGGACTGATCTAAGATGCAAATCCAGAGTTCTGATGTGTATTCAGGGTTCTTTCAACTTCATTACTGAATCAAAAATTTTTTGAGATAAAAACAAACAACTAAATTTGTACAAGATGGTTTCGTAACACCAAGATGCATTTTAAAAATTTATGTTAGTTTTTGTGAAGGCAAACATCTATGAGAAATGGAGATCTAATAAGCAAAGGTTAAATGCCCTGGAATAATACAGAAACTATTCAAGCTAATTAAGATATTCAGCCAACAAATTTAATTACTAGAAGTGTTTTAAAAATGGCACTCTTTTATATGTCGAAACAACTTTTTCCACATGCTAAAGTAATAATCTGGACAGGTATGGTACATATACTTCCCGAACCAGTAGAGTTTACAGTTTATCTCAACTCCAAGCAACCTCACCACCCAAAAGATGTGCCCTGGCAGCAGCCCCTAGTGAAGAGATTAGTTTTCATGAAGAAACAGGTCATGAATGCAACGTGATTACTAACATAGCCCTGCTCTGCTCATTAGGCTAAACTACAGAGCCACAGCACAGTGTTCCTCCTGCTGGCAGAAAAGCTACCATGACATTAGAGCAGTTAAGAAAAATGGAAAATTTATCATGTTCATGTAAGCCCAGGTTTGAATAAATGAGTTCCACTAGTTTTATTTCAAGCATGACTTCTCACATTATGGGCAGTGGAAAACACTTCAAAAGAGCATTGATCAAAGGAAAGATTCTTGTGATTCTTTGTCAGAACCTACCTTTTTTTTGGACTACTGCCCCACCCCAATTCTAGCTGAAATCCCTAGGAAAGTCAAGTTCAAGAAAATCTCTTCTCTAGCAGGAAGCCAAATGGTGTTTTGTAGAGAGTGTAGGTTACCAATCGATCACCTTTTGTTTATTGTCATGTCCATTTTCCCCTGTTTTTCGAGTTCCATACTATCTTTCCTGACTTCAAGATGCACACTGACTTTTCATATTGGTATTTTCTGCTTCCCACCAGCCTTCCTGTTCTCTGGCGCTCTGGATGTCTTCACAACCTACCTCTCTTGTCTTAAATGTTAGTTTAGTTGCTAACCTACCACCTTAAATTTCCCAACTCAATGAACATTTGAGCAGGTTTGGCCAAGGTAGTACTCAAATCTCAGAAACAGATTTATAAGGAACTGGGCCCACTTGGGTTTGGCGGAGATGATCCAGCTTTCAGAGTGGCCCCAAGATAGGTAGTGGGAATTTCATCATACAGCATCCAAAGAGACAAGAAGAAAGCAGCTTCATGTTTTTAGTTTAAGGACAGAATTTCAGCCAATGGCTAGGTTTCTAGTCCCTGGACAAGAGGCTCTAGGAAGACCCAGAAAGGTGACAGAGGGCCAGCCATGCAGGTGGAATTTCAGCAACCCCAAACTCAGGGAAGAGTAGTAAGCAGCAATTACAACAGATGCCCAGATGCAGTCTGCCCGTGCTGAGGGGACTGCGTGAAGGTTACAACTCCATATACCCCCAAGGGCCAGGGTTCACCACATCTGCAACAGACATGGGAGTACAAAAACACCTCCACCCACCAGGGGAATGGAAGCTTCCAGGGTGCACATCCCCTGCCTTGCTTAGGGCGGTCAGGGACTGGATGGACCTGAGCCTGGAGAGGGAAGTCTAGGAGGCAAGGGTCAGGGCAGTGGTGCTGGCGACACCAGGGCCCCCTGGCTCTGCGGCCACGGATTTCTCTCATGTCTCCTCTGTTCCCTTCCATCTCAGTATGAGTTCTGGTATGTCAGCCCCTAGGAATATGAAGAAATGAAGCAATCAGTGCATATTATCTTGTCCATAAAAAATGAGCCACATCCAGAAACAGTATCAATAATGTACCCCTACCACTTCAGGATCCCTGGTCAGTATTCATCAGCTTCCCTTCTCTGTAATCCTCCGTACTGGATAACCTCAACTGGTAAGCCCAGCACTGCCCCTCAGTTGCCAAACATGGTAGAAAAAGGCTATAATTAGGTCACTACAAATGTACAATGTCCACCCTCACCTGGCCCTCAAGGTTGCCCAACCCTTATTTTATTCATCTCACATTGACCCTGAATCACCCAGCCTTCAGCAGTTGTCCTAAACATTCTCAGTGGCCTTACTGCCACATCTTACCCAGTCACTCTCACAGAGGACTTTGTTTCAGATGGAAGAAATCCAATTGAAAGTGCTCCAAATCTCTTTCCATTCTACTTTAAAATCTCTCTGTACCTTTACCTCCACCCTCATTATTTCAAGAAAAAATATCCTCTCTCCTCATCAAGTCAAACCCAGACCTGATCTCTTCGCCTCTGGGCTTTGCAAAGACACAACTTTATCAATTCTTTTCTCTTATAATTCAACCTCAGTTTTTATACTGACTTCATTCCTGCCACAATTATATTCAAGTGTCTCCATCTCAGGTGCCAATTTCCCTTTTAAACTACCATTTTATCCCACCAAACTTCTGGATTGAAAGACTCTATACTGGGATGTCAAACAGTCCCATCCACCTGTTTGTTGGACGCTGTCCATGAACTTCTGTGCAAAAGGATTCAAACCAAGGCCAGGCAACGCAGCCACAGTGCCAAGCATACTGCCTTCACCTTCACTCCTTCCACTCACCCCTGAATTTCTTACACCCCGGCTTTCAGTGAGATCCTAATGATAAGCACACATTGTCTCATTCTTCACTTTCCTCAGTACACTCCTTCTGCAGTCTCTTCCGTGGGCTTCTACATTGCTCCACTGGCTTCATTCTTCTCCCTCCCTGGATGTTTCTTCTCTGTCTCTTCCCTCAGCCACACTTCTTCCCTTATCTCTTAACTGCAGTTGTGCTGCTGGACCCTGCTCACCGCTTTGCTCTACGTCCTCACACTTCACCCCCAGAAACGGATTCACTGTTTCAATGTCCATGGCTCCCAAGTGAACATCTCAAGGAAGAATATCTCGTAAGTTCTAATATGTCTAAGATTTAGGAAGTCGAAACCCAAACTTGTTACTTTAGCTGACCCCAAATAAAAAACAACCCTTTGTCCTGATTTACCTATTTCTGTTGATGGAAAGGACATTAACATTATCTTCAATCCCTCTTCTTCCTCTCCATCAATAGCTAATATATAAAAATTTGACATCTACAGCATCTTTTGTACCTTTCCTTTCATGTCAGCTTCTGACTATAGCCCTCCTTATTTAGATCTCTATAATTTCTCATTTAGATCATCACCATAGCTTCCTAACTCATCTCCCTGCCTCCAATATCTCTTCTCTCTCTAAGTCATCTTATACATATCTGAAGGCACATACTTCTTAAATCTGTTTCATCATCTCACTCCTCCACTCAAAAAAATATCAACTCCTCACTTAGGTAACTAAGAACCTCCAAATTATACTCAAATCTACCTTCCTCCCACATGGTTTTCATGTGACTTCTTTACCCCTACCCCTTGCTTCTGCCAGACAGTGTGACTATTTACACCTTGCCTTTTCACACCTGTTTTTGTCCCACTGCTTTCTGCCCTTTACTGTATCCTCACCCTCCGTATCTCCCATCTTCCTCTTTCAGTATCCTACCATAATTTGAGTGTACCTTATAACTTAGTTCACTTTAAATACTACCTTCTTCATAAAAACTTTCCTGGTACCCTAATTAAAAACATTGCTTTCCTTGCCTGAATTTCTATATTACTTTAGGTCTCATTTGCATCATTCACTACATTTTGGATTGCATTATAATTATATATGCCTTCCCACCATCTCCCCAATACACACATATATATGGTAACATGTGACTATAGGCTCTCTTAAGTCAAGAATTGAATCTTAAGTTTGTGCTTCCAGAATGTACATACCACAGCACCTTGCACATAGAAGGTACTCATTAAATATTTGTGAAACTGAATAAAAGCAAAGTGAGGTCTATCATATGGTAACTTCTAAGATGGATCATTTGAGTTACCCAACCTGTAATGGAAGGGTGGTCCTAAGTGGATGTTGGCTGAATATTCCCTCCATGAGTAAGCTCTCTCCTTTTTATTCTGAAAATTTGTTGACAGGTGGGATGTTTGAGATAACTACCATTTATTTTTAAAACTCTCAAGCATAAAAAAAAGGGCATTCACCCAGTAACACTTTACAAATGATGCCTGATTTTTAAAAAGTCTTTTTAGATGACTCTGCAGGGCTATTCACTCTTTACACAACTTCTGAAGTCACAGGTTGCTTACCAAATGTATGCGGCAGTCATTTACACAGCTTAGGCTTTGGGTCAGGAGGTCTCTATTTATCTGGCTAGGCAGGAGAGTCAAATTCAATCAAACAATACCTAAGTTACCTGTGTGGCTCTTAAATTAGGATAAAAATGGCCTGCCCTACTTTGAATTTTTAAAGTGAACACTGAAGACTCAATCCTCTAAAAAATATCTGACTTAATACTGCAAGTGAATTCTAATGGGTGTAATTCATTCCCTCCTTATGCATGAGTTATTTTAGTCAACTACTTTATAATTGAATTTTCTTTAGGCAATTCACAGCTAGTCTGACTGACAGGTTTTAAGGTGATAACACTGATCAATAGGCCACCAAGGACACGTTATGCCCACTTAATAGTAATAATAAGCAGGTGCCTGACATCAGAAAGATATTCTCACTAATTAATTCTCATACAGAGTTGTGCAAGATACCTTGATTCTACTTAAAAGGATATGTAGGCAATTCCACCCATCAGGTTGGTTCTATATTCCCATAAACAGTACAATAAATGCAGAATTATTCAAAATGCAATATTTACTATTATTTTAAAAAATTACCAAATAATAGCCCTTTCATAGGGTCCACAGTATTTTGTCCTATAATCAAAGTATATTTTAATTCTGATCTTTGTGAGATAACTTGAATATTTAGTCCTGCTGTGCAATATATTGTACATTTCAGGATAATAAACAGGAAGTTTGTAAGGATCTTGAATTCTACATAGGCTAGGCTCTGTACATCTTTTCACCTCTCCTACCAACCCCTTCATCACCTCAAATATTTCTCTGTTTTCAAACTCTCCTCCTATTGATTGCTCTTTTCTCCTGAGAAGAAACGCCCCTCCTATTACCAAGGCTAACTCTGAATTCCATCTACTCTTATCTCCTCAAAATCCTATTCTTCCTGTTTTTTCATTTTCTCTTTCTCCACATAATCCCTGTTCTATATCTAGCATGCCCAGGATTCACTCTCTTCCCCAAAAAGTCCTGACCCATGACTTTAATCATCTTTCTCCTTCCTAGAAGATCTTCAGTGACCTCTCCCAATTCTCCAACCCACTGATCTGGTCTCATTCTTCATCTTCTTTAATATCGACAGCATTTGACGGTGCCGGCCACTGTTTCCTTCTAAAACACCCTGTACCTCCACGTGCCATCCTTTGACTGCTACTCTTCTAACCCTTCGGATAACTCTTCTTTGTCCTGGTGCCACCCATGTGGCAGTGCTCCCCTAAATACAGTTCCTACCCTCTTATCTCTCTGCTTTACGTTCACCTTTCACTGCTTTTTCTATTACCGTCAAAATGTTGGACATGTTCTCCTAGCTAATACCCCAGACTTAACATGACCTCCACTAAATAGACTCATCTTCCCTCCCCTAAAAGCCTCTATCACTCCCTTAACTTTCTGAATTGTACCTTAATTCTTTTTAGGAATTCCTTCTCCTTCTCCTTGATTCCTCCCCACCTTCACCATCCACATTTTATCAGCTACCAAATCATTCTGAGATATCATTTGCATGGTCATTGAGATGCTTTACTCCTCTGACAGAACTGTAATCATCACTTCAGTGAATGTTAATCACCTCATGCAGAAAACTGTATCTTCCAGTTTCTTGCAGTTAGGAAGGGTCATATAATTAGTCTAGCCAATGGGCCATGTGCAGAAGTATTTTAGGGATGGGAATAGAGAAAAGCAAGCACAAGAACACCATGTCTTCTCTTCTCATACCACAGTGACCTGCAATGCTCTAGCAGGGGAAGCCTCCATCAGTTGGGGTCCCTGATTATTTAAGAAGATTAGAACCTCCTCACCAAGCTATGTCACTCATGTAGGGAAAGTAAGAAACAAAATTCTGTGATGCTAAGCCCCTGGAATCTGGGGGTTAATGTGTTCTTCACACAAAATCTAGTCTGCTTTCTCTCTTATCTTTTCTAACTGCCCTATTAAGAGAGAATGCTTTTCTCACCGTCCTCTCTTGTCCAAATGATACCAACTCTTCTTGTAACTTAATCATCACTTCCCCAGGGAAGACTTTGCTGATATTACAGCTAGATTCAATTCCTATTTATATGCTCTCATAACACTGTAGACTTCTCCCTTATGGTACACATTACTGTTATAATTGATTCTTTAATTAATACACACCTCTATTACTAGTCTATAAGCTCCATGAAAGCAGGGACACCATGCTTATTTCAGTTCATTGAAACCCAACACCCAGCACAGCATAAATTAATAAGCACTTATGAACTGAGTCAATGTTGCTCAGCTTTGTATCTCCAGTGTCTAACACAGTGCTTGCTACAATACTTTGGCTTTTAATATGAAGTAATTCATCAATATGGTACTATCATATGCAAAAGGCATTGTCATGAATGTCTTATCACCTCTATTCAATTGTTTAAGGGTAGGATCCACATTTGTATCCTTGACACCACTGCCACCATCACCACCCCAATGAGAGAGAGAGCAGCAACAGGCCCTGCACAGAGCTGCTCCAAAAGCTTGCTAAGAGTGCTTTATGACTACAAATAGAAAGTTGGTATTAATCTTTTCATATTCATCAAATCCAACAGCTTTCATATTTCTTCCAGTACCTGAACAACTACTCCAGTGATCTCCTGCCTGCTGAAAGGGAAAATACACATAAACTACACATTGAAATATACGTGTGTGTGTGTGTGTGTGTGTGTGTGTGTGTGTGTGTGTGTGTGTGTGTATCTCCTGCTCAAGAGGAGAGTCAAGGGGAATAAGCTAGGAGACACATGAGTAAATGTGGCACATTTCTTTTTTTAATACCCAGTGTACCAAACTATGACTAAGAGCCATCACAGCCAATATTTGCTTGGATGGGCACAAAACTAACCACACCTGTCCTTTGTTCTGCTAACTCTGCCCCAAATCCATATTCTGTGGAGCCATTTTAGTTGAGCTGACAGACAATCTCAGAAACTGGTGTCACCATTCATTGTTTCCAAGCCAGAAACACAGAAGTCATCCCCGACACCTTCCTCTCTGGCCTCCATGGCTGATCCGTCAACAGGACCCGCTAATCTTCACTCTGAAACATCTCTCAGATCCACCCACTTCTCTGAATTGCTGCCACCACCCTTGACCAAGCCACCTCCTCCCCAGCTTAGGATATCACAATAACCTCCTAACTGGTCTCCCCTTATTCAGTCTGACCCTTCTCCAATCCAGAGCAATCCTTTGTAAGACACACCTGATGCCCCTTCCCATTACTGCACTGCTTTTAGGATGAGCCAGAACCTTGTATGATGGTCCATGAGAACCAGCATGGTCTGGCCTTATCTTTCCCTCCAGCCTCATCCTGTACCAAGAGCCCTTTCTTCCCATCCCACACTGGTCTTCTTTTAGTTCCTCAAATGCTTCCTGTGCCCTCCTGTCGCAGGAGCCCCCTTGCCTGGAAACTCTTCCCTCAGTCATTGCCTTAACTCCTGCCCTACTCATCCCTCAGGTCTTAGCTCAAGCAGCACTTCCTCAAGGAAGCCTTCCCTGGCTTCATATTTGATCTACTCTCCAAACCAACATGCAGTGTTGGAAGCTGCAAAGTAGTTTATCCTTCGATAGGGAGTAGGAACTTGAAGAGGACCTAATGGGGGTTTCCAGGTGCTGGTAAAGTTCTATTTCTTGACCTGGAGCTAGCTACACAGGAATGCTGAGTTTGTGAAAATTCATCAAGTTGTACACCACAGTATGGGCACTCTTTAACTGTATATTATACTTTAATAAAATGCTTTAAAAAATACCCAGGGCACTGTGATCATAATGTATTCTCCCTTTTATGTATTATACCTTTGCACTGATGCAACTTTCCATCACTGGTTAATGTCTAAGACTCTCTCTCCCATTTGACTGCAGGCTCCATGGAAGAGGCTGGGTTTGCTCACCATTAAGCCTACAATGCCTGGCCTCGCTCAGCAATCCACAAATATTAGATGATTTGGTCAGTGAAACTCTGATGGAATGAATCTCACAGACAAGTAAAAGAACAGATCACACTGAATAGCTCAGATAAGCTGACAGAAGAAATAATGGCTGCTTTCCTTCCTGCTGTAGACATTCCACTCTCGGGGTCCCTCCCACACCCCAGCGCTCATCTGGTGTGATGGAGCACAAGCTCCTAATCCTAGGAACACCAGGACCCATGTCGTTCAGGAAGGCAGGACGAAAGAATCAATAAAGGCACCAAAAAAGGGAGGAAAGGACAAGAGTCCCAGTAATGACGGGAGTAGCACGAGGAGGCAGGCCCAGCGGGGAAGCAGGAAGGACGTGGCACCTGCGGCCATGAAGGAGGGGCAGGCAGGCGGGCGGGCAGCAACACAGCCCCAGGGAGGGTCAGCCAAGAGGGC
Source organism: Phataginus tricuspis (assembly GCA_029783875.1). Lineage (NCBI taxonomy): Eukaryota > Metazoa > Chordata > Mammalia > Pholidota > Manidae > Phataginus > Phataginus tricuspis. The sequence goes on from JAQQAC010020896.1 coordinate 59,275,722, forward strand.
GGCGCAGCTCCAGATAAACAACATGAAGAACGGAGACGGGGAACAGCAGGACCCGCCGAAAACAGGCGATTGTAAAATAAACAGATCGGCAGGACTAACCACCAAACGGCCAGGCCACCACAGCAGAGGCAAATCCAAACGAAATCTGCCAGCATCTTCCCAGAGTAGCCCTCATTTTCCACTCCTAGTGGCCTTTTTCAGAGAATACAGCCCCTTGTTCCATAAACATTGACCAAGCACCTACCCGCGCTGGGCAAGGGCAGAGGGCGCACCAAGCAGTGGCTACCTGCCAGGGGGAGGCAGGGCTGCCCCGGGGCAGTTCTGACACCACCATGCCCTTCACCTCCCCACACCAGGCAGCACTACCCTGGGGCCCAGGGACGCATCCGGGAGGAACGGATGAGACACACGGCAGATGGTATCAGGTGAGGCAGAGATGTGGACCAAAACAAAAATTTTTTAAAAGCACACGTTGAAAGGAGAGAATTAAACTAAAGTAGGAGAAGAACACATAAAAAAGGGATAAGAGTGAAAACAAAACACTCTAGGGAGAGAAGGAAGGTCAGGTAAGCATACTGGAAATCTGGCAGGAAAGGGGAAAATATGACATTTACAGTAGAAGAGACCTCTGCATCTGAAGTCCTTCAGATGACCTTCTACTAGTCCTCTATTTGCTCGAGTTCACAGACTACCTCTGGGAATGACAAATGGCCCTCAATGAACAGAGACCAATTGTTTATTAACCAAGCACCTCAATTTTTCCAGATGTTTCCGTTTTTTTTTAAAGCAGTATACATTAGCCACTTAAATCACATTGCAATCCTTCCTCTAATGCATTTATTTCTCAAAACCCAGAAAATAAATACCAACTCACTGCTCCTTAGAAGACCAAGAATTCTCAGTCTTCAGCCTCAATGTCCTGGCCCCAGCTCCTCCTACTTCCCTGACTCTCTCTCTCTCTTCCTCCCAGTTTTCTCCTTGGTCTACCTGGCTGCCGTGTCAGCTGCCATGCCAGAAGCCCAAGAAGAACTTTTCTTTACTTTTTTCCCTAGCCAGGTCTGTATCATCACAATTCTGATACACGGTATAATATTTTCCTCAACGATGTTCCCAACAGGAAATTTACTTGGTTTTCTAACTTCAAACTAAGAATATTTTCCAGATTTTGTATATACACAGGCCTGGGTACATGGAAATAATTGCAAAACCCACTATAGTCTCTAATGCCAATAACAGAATTTGATCCAAAGGACATTTCTATTGCTAATGCTTAGAAAAGCATTCTAACTTAAAGTCTTATTATATTCTGAGTGGGCCTCCCCTAAATCAAACAAGTACCAAACCCTTAAATGAATTAACACTTGCTTCCAGATGCTTCCAACTGTCCAACAAAGCCCTTCAATCCACTTCACTTTCCTTGCCTGCATGTTATAGAGAAGCAAAACCTGTGAACAAACAGATCTCATCTACAAAGCATTGCCTGCCCTTCATGGCTGCCAGCACATTGAAGGCATTTACTGCCTCAAGATTCTCAAAAGCAGAGGCAATGCAAAGAATGAGGCAATGAAGCCGTTTAAATATAGCTATGGGCAGGGCCTGGCAATGTTACAGCAAATTAAATTTTAATGAGACACAGAAAATGCTGAGCCTTCGAAAAGTTTATCAGAGGAAGGAGCATCTGAAGGACACAAATACCCCAAGGCCCAGGTGTAGATACAGAGGGATGACAACATACCAAGGCCACTCAAGGTCAAGAATTTGCAAACTACACAGACATTGAGATGTGGGGAGACCAGCCCTCTGCAAATTTGCTGGCTTTTACTCTGAATGCCAAGCAAATTGATGCAGGCTTTTTCTAGAAGGCTTAGAGACAACTGATATGTAACAAGGTCAAGTGAGAGATGCTGTATATACAAAGGCAACTGACCTAAATACAGCTGCTGACCAATTACCCAATGACCCAGAAGCTGCCACAGCATGTCTTTGGAGGCTGCCCTCCAGGGATGGATTCACAGATGGGCTAAGAGCAAGATTATTTCTATATGTCCCTTCAGATTAACTCTACCCTTCTCCACCCTGCTCTGCACTCCAGAAGGCTTCCCTTGCCTTTCAGCTTTTCATGGGGCTCAGCCAGTAAGAGGCTGTGGCAAGCAATTGGGAGTAAAGAAAGAAACACAGGGTTCTCTCCCTGCCAGGCTGTGGTTTGACAGAGGTACATCCCTCCCTTTAAGGCAGAGCTCATGTCTGCTAGCCCCTCTCCCGTGGTAACAGCCACTTCCTCCCCTCGCCCCGTAGGTCTGATCTATATAAGTGGGTTCTGCTGGCCTCTGGCATCCCTCAGGGCTCAGGCACTGAGCAGCATCTGAAGAATATCGAACAGAGAGGAGAAAGCAAGGTCCTGGTATTTATTTCTCCGACTCCCTCCCTCCAGTGCCAACTTGGCTGATGTGATCATCCTTTGTCCAAAGGTTACAACCAAAGGGTCCCACCTGTTCTTCCGGGCCTAATACAGACACCCACTTGAAACAATCTCCAGGACAACTACAATAGCTAAGGCATGGGTTTTGGCAACCGACTCGAAGGCATGACCTGAATTTTGATCTTGCCAGTCATTATCTAGGTGACCTTGGACCAGTGATCTGCCCTTCTCAGGTTTCCTTACCATGCAGATCCTAATGGAACGTAGATCAGTGTTGTCAGGATAATTTCTTATATGTGACATTTAGCTCAGCCCCTTCCATGTAAAAGTGATTGATAAATGTTAGTCTTTACTCTTATCATCATTATTATTCATGATGAGCATGCCCTCACTCTTCCCCCACTGACGGCTACTATTGCCTGAAATACCCGCTTTTGTGATGAGCCTCAGCATTCCTAGAAGCCACTTGCTAAAACAGAAACACCTTAGGGCTCTATGGGAAATCTCCGGACCTTCTGCTCAGTTTTGCCCTGAATCTGAAACGGCTTTAAAAAATAAGGTATTGTAAAAAACAAAAACAAAAAACCATGCCACTTCAGGTAGTAGACATGACACAGCAGCTATGACCACTGAAAACTCCAAGCAGGAACCCACCCAAAAGTGACCAGCATGTGGGCCTGGATGGGCAAGACTGGATGGAGCACCACTGCAGGAGCCCTGGGATGCCAGGGCCTTTGAACAGAAACTGCGGTCTCAAGAGACAGGCTGGCCACAAGGCGGAGAAGGTGGCACTGAAGGGGGGTGGACAGGCACCAAAGGCCTGTCATCTGCTTCCCCATTTTCCCAAGGGCAAGCCATATGGACCAAGGAGCCTGTGAGCCTCCTTCTGAGTACACCACCCATCCCAGCACCTGATCAGGAGGCCAGGGCTGCACTCAGGTCAGAAATCACGAAAGCTGGTGGCCCAAACAAGAGAGTCTCTTCTCGGGCCAGCCATGCCCAGAATATGCCCTTCACCCTGACTCCATCATCCTTCCTGCCAGCTGGTAAGACATTCTCCTGCCAGAGCCAAAGTTTCTGTGGGATATTTTAAGAGCAAAAGCATTTATCACAATGATATATCCTGACTTCCAGAAATTTAGACTTTTCGAAACAGCCGTCTGAGTAATGTCACTTATAGCTCCTGTCACTTTCTGAAAGGATCCAGTGAAAGAGAAAGACAAAGTTGCTGTAACTCTCTGCAGAGAAGGTAAAGCATGGATACACCTGACATGTCTCTCTGCTCCCCAGTAAATGACTGGAGCAATTTTGAAGCAACTCTCTCTCTTTCATCTCTGAAAAGCTTGTATCTCTCTATATAGCTTCCAGCAAAATATCCCCAGATTCTCCACTTATTTATTGAAACAATGAACTCCCTTTCTTTCTCCTGTGATCCAAAGGACAGAATTAAACAGGGCTGTATTTTACAAAACTGTACTGTATTAGAAGGGAAAATGTATCTTCTATATCTTCAGTATCTTTCACATTCTCTATATCTTTTTATTTGTTTATATTTTTAATGGCCTAGTCTTTTTCATTTCACATTTTTATCAAAGTATAAAAGGAAACACTCATCTAAAGTAGACAGTTTGAAAATGCCCAAACAAAACACTTCAGATTTAAACAAGATGGCTTCATAGACCCCATTTCTCTCTGTGGGCTCCTACTGCATTAAAAGCCTAAATATTCTCAATGAGAAAAAGCAGGGCAATACTCCAACTACGTTAAGATTGTAGAGGAACACCCTTTTAATAATACCAGGTGTGTGACCTTTACAAGGCAGAATTGCAGAAGAAAAAAATGCATCTTCTGAGTTTCCTTCCTCTTCCTTCCAGGAACAAAAAAATGTACCTGTCAGATTCCACACCTATAAACCCCAGATAAGTATTAAAATAAAGTTTAAATTTTTCAGTATTCACTATCACTGGGTAACAATGGGTTGCTGTTATTTCTCCCAAACAATGTATTTTCATTAAAACTTAATGTCAGAGAGCCTCAGTGCCACCCCAAATAAGGGATCATGACACATATAGGAAAAGATCTGGAAACTCACTATGTTGTGGTCAACTTCAAATTACCCCCTCTTAGGCAGTCACACTCTAAACACACCCAGGCCACTCTTGCTTCCTGGCAAGAACGTATACTATGACATAATCATGTTTTGAGAGGACATCACTTAGCATGCAGCATATCTGAACCCTCATAATAAAAGTATTACAGAGTAGAACTTCACTCAACTTTCATAGGAAAATGTTGTTGAAAACCATAATAATCACAACTTCTTCAAGTCCTTTACACATACTTGTGTTTCAAGGATAGATAAACTGGAATGAACTGGTTTTTCTCCAAATAACTATATTTTCAAACCATGAAATCAGAAGTGAAAGGTCCTAAAACCATCAACCTTCAAAAATACAACAGGCCAGAAACAGATTCAACAAGCAGATTTTTAGCTTTTTTTTTTTAACTCAGCGGAAGAAGTCTACCTGTAGTCTATTGAAAATGTCACTGTTGATTCAGATCACACACCTCCATCATCTCTCCTCAGAGCCCAAATTTGACTAAATTGTGTTAAAAATTATAGAAGGCATTCCAACATAAAATCTTTTCCTCTCAAGACAGTGGCCTGAACATCAAGTTGAACATAAATATAAAAAGGGTTATACTGCATGACTAAGTGAAACTTATCTCAGGAATACAACATTGGTTCAACATGTGAAAAATCAATGTAGCACACCATACTAATAGAAAAAAAGACAAAAGAAGACGTCTGATAAAATCCAATACACTTTCATGATGAAAAAATTAAACAAAATAGGAATAAAAGCAAATTTCCTGGTGGGGGAATCTGTGAAAAATCCACAGCTAATCTCAAACTTAAAGACTAAAATTTTCCTCTAAAATCAAGAAAAAATAAGGATGTCCCCTCTCACTACTTCCATTCAACAATGTACTGGAGGTTTTAGCTAGGAAAATTAGGCATGAAAATGAAATAATAAGATTGGAAAAGAAGTAAAACTATGTCTCTTTGCATATGACAAGATATTATATAGAGAAATCCTAAGGAATCCACAGATAAACTATCAGAGCCAACTTGTGAGTTCTGCAAGTTTGCAGGATACAAAAAAATCAATTGTATTTCTATATATTAGTAATGAACAATCCAAAAATGAAATTATGAAAGTAATACCATTTAGAGAAGCATCAAAAGAATATTTAGGAATAAATTTAACAAAAGAAGGCAAAATATGTATGCTAAAAACTATAAAACACTGTGAAAGAAATAAAAGAAGACTTAAATAAATGGAAAGATATCCCATGTTCACCAATTAGGAAACTTAATATTACTGGGCTAGCAATACACCCCAAACTAATCTACAGATTCAACACAATCCCTACCAAAATTCCAGCTGGATTCTTTGCAGAATTGACAAACACATACTAAAATACACACAAAAATTCAAGGGACCCAAACCAACCAAAATAATCTTGAAAAATAAAAAAAGAACAAAGTTGGAGGACTCACACCCATCAATTTCAAGACTTACTACAAAGCTGCAGTAATGAAGACAGTACAGTACTAGCACAAAATCATATAGATAAGTGGAATAAAACAATGTCCAGAAATAAATTTTCACACTTATAGTCAACTGATTTTCAACAAGGGTGCCAAGACAATTCAATGGAAAAATAATAGTCTTTTCAACAAATGGTGCTGGGACAACTGTACATCTCCATGCAAAAGAATAAAAAATTGGAATTCTACCTCAAACCATATATAAAAATTGACTCAAAATGGATCAAAGACCTAGAAGTAAAACACAAAACTACAAGTCTTTTAGAAGAAATCTTCATGACTACAGATGAGACAGTGGTTTCTTAACTGGACTTTACCAAAATTAAAACTTTGTTGTGTTTCAAAAGACACTATCAAAAAAGTGAAAAGCCCACAAAAAGAGAAAAAAGCATTTGCAAATCATATATCTGCTAAGCAACTTGTATATAAAGAATTTAAAACTCAAACAATAAAAAGACACCTAATAAAAAGTGGGCAAAAAAATTAAATAGACATTTATTTAAACAATATATGCAAATGGCCATATATATAAGATATGAAAAGATGTTTATTAATCATTAGGGCAATGCAAATCAAAACCAAAAGAGATACCATTTATACCTTCAAGGATGGCAATGATCCAAAGGACAGACAATAACGTGTTGGCAAAGATGTGGAGAAATTAGAAGACTCATGTTGCCAGTGGGAATGTAAAATGGTACAGCCACTTTGGAAAACAGTTGGCAGTTCTTCAGAAAGCTAAACAGAGTTACCATATGGTGCAGCAATTCCACTCCAGAGAGAATTCAAAACACATGTCCACACAAACACTGTACACAAATACTTGTAGAGGCACTTTTCATAATAGCCAAAAAATGGAAACTCAAATATCCATCAATTGATAATTGAAGAAACAAAATACGATACATCCACACAATGGGGACTATTATTCAACCTCAAAAAGGAATGAAGTACTGATACATGCTACAACATGAATGAATTTTGAAAACATTATACACTAAGTAAAAGATGCAGACACAAGGATCTCGTGTTGTATGATTCCATTTGTATGAAATGTCCAGAATAGGCAAATTCATAGATAGAAAGTAGGGTGGCTAGAGATTGAAGGAGGAGGAAATCAGGAACAACTGGTAATGGGTATGAGGTTTCTTTTTGGAGTGATGAAAAGAATTAGATCTGGGATTAGGTAGTGGTACTTGTACAATTCTGTGAATTTACTTAAAAGCATTGAATTGTACAGCATGGAGAACACAGCCAATGATTTTGTAACATCTTCCTATGTTGACAGAGAATAACTGCACTAGTTGGGGTGAGGATTTAATAATGTGGGTAACTGGTGAACTACTCTGTTGTATACTTGAAACTAATATAAGATTGTATATCAACTATACTTCAATAAAAGAAGAGTAAATTTTAAAGGTATGTGAAGTACATCTCAATTTTTTTAAATTTTAGTGATATGTAGATTTGAAGAGTATGCAAATCTTGATAAAAATCAAGTAATTCCATTAAACACTTAATATGGAACAAATATACAAAATGAAAGTTGATAAAGAGATCTCAAGTTATGACAGTCCTTAAAATTATGATTCCAGAAGCGTTCAAAGGGAATGCCCCAACAAATAATCATATATTGCCAGTAGTTCTCATTGAACAATCGGATGGTCACTGAATGTGCTTGCTGAATGAAGTCAGACCAAGACATTTAAAATATCTAAAACCTGGAAATAATCCTTAGCTTGGTCTGAAGAATCCAACTAAGTAACTGTTGATGAATACCCTTAGCAGAGCAAAACTCACCCCAAAAATATTTCTTAATGAATCTTCATCATAAAAATGAATACTGCTTATTTATTTCTCAAATAAGTAATGTGCCTCAATGTGTTTCAGAGTTGTTTTACAAGGCTCCAGCCCTAACCTACTAAGTGATTTGAAATGAAATGCACTTGGCCACCTCCCAGCATCATGCAGCTTCCCACAAAGTTATTTTGAAGAGGAAACAGTAACACTCCAGATAAACCTATGGAGAGTAATTCGTCAGCCAATACAAGGCATTAGTCAGCCTGGCTTCATAAGCGTATCACTTTATGCCATTTCTCTTTTGGGCTTCAGTGTCCATCCAGAGGGTTCTCTCTCCTGCCCATTTTTAAACAAAGAGAATAGTATGACATGTACCTTGAGTATGAGGACATTTAATTATCTCTTTTTCTGACCTAAACAGGCTGTCTATGCATACTCCATAGTCATAGAGTGACCTTGACAAATAGCTCAATAAAAAAGATAATGAAATGTCTACTCAGGGAATCTCAAAAAGCATTCTCTTCTCTCTTCAACATTTTAAATTTCAGCACATTTTAGACAGGAAAACTGTCTCTCATTAGAAGCTTCTTTACATTTTTTTGCAGCTGCCAAGGAAATTTTTAAGGGCATATTTTGCTCTTAGATAAGTACCAAACATGAATATTTTCTCTGTCTCATGGGAAAAACATAAAAAGACATAAAGTAGTTAAATAACCTTTAGCAAACACCTATCTCAGAGCCATATAACTAAGTCCACATACGTACACAGATACCTATCAAATGAGTCAATCCTCCATGAAAAAGACTGATTTTGTGTGGACTGAGCCCATGATTTAAAATAGTACAAGTTTATCACTTTTCATAGTATCTAATAACTGGACTTTGTACTAAGGAAATGATCAATTCTTTGAAGGAAAACAAATCTCTGATTATGTGAACAACTTGCACAATTTGGTCACTACAATTAACCAGATATTCCCATGAAAACAAAGCCTCCAAATAATTTTCAAAATTTTTTTTTCATATTCTAAATGTATTTTGTTCAACAAACAAAAATGTGGGCTACACAGTCTGGGCCATGAATGAATCATAAATAATGACTGCTTTTAACAGGACAATATATATTGTGTTTGTATTTTTTTAATGAAAAAGTTGACTGCTGCGTGCTCTTAGAGTAGCCTGCTACCTCATGGCAGGGTAGCACGGTGGCAAGAGCAGAAATACACAGTACACTCAGGAGACCTGGGTTCAAAGCCAGCTCTGCTAGGAATTGGCTGTGGGTGAACTTGGGGAAGTTGCTTTACCTCTTCAAACCCCAGCTTTCAACTCCATAAAATGGGAATAGAATATCTACCTTTCAAAGCTGTCATGAGAATGCAATAAGAAAGTAAGTCTATCATGCACGACACAACATTGGGCCAAAGAGAAAGCCACCAATCCCTGTTAGGCCACCTACAGTAAGTACTTAACCAATATTCTTTCCTTAGTTTACAAAAGAAATAACACTTTATTAAGCATCCTGTCACAGAAAACTTTGCTTTTTTAAAATAATTCTTATTCACTGTTTAGAGATAGAATTGCATCAAAGTTAAGAGTTCCAGCAAACCAAAATGAGCTATGAATCAGAATCCTAGCACTACTGCATACTGGAGAGTATATGTGAACTGAATATATCAACCTCCCAAATGCAGTTTCCTTGTCCTTAAAACAGGGATAAGTTATTCATGTAAATTGCTGAACAAAGTACTTGATACATATTAGGGATTATTGTTATTACTTACCAAGATTCTAACATGAATTTTTTTCCACTGAATTCCTTTAGGGAGAAATGTCCTGACTGTCCATCGTGGCACCAAAAGCAACACCACGACCAGTACCCCTGTGGACACCTGCTTTCTGCCTCCTGCACCACCCTTCCCAGCCACGCAAGCTAGGCCTGCCTGTTACTTCTATTGTAATTACAACTTCACAAGAATAAGCTTAAGTAACTAATCACAGATTACGTATGCTTTCTAAATCATGCCAGATATCTAGAGAGGACATCCAGCTTTGGCCAAGTGCACAAGCCAAACGTGAGTGAGCTGCCCCCACACTGGGCAAGCTCTGCAGTCAGCCTTTTTAGTGAGGCTACAGGTTCCAGGTCTAACCCTGGCAAGAATCCCAAAATAGCAGCAATGTTGAAATAAGCACCATTTAGAAATGCCTCCTTGCATTTTGCATGGATTAGGCACCAACTAAAATCATTTTGATGATCCATGCAAATAAGTTTATAGGAAAGCTGGATAAGACAGAAAGAATATGATAGAATCAATATTCTTACAGGGGAGGGGCTCTACTTTGTTACTTCTTTTTTGTCTTTTGTATGTTTGGGTAATTCCACAGCACTTACACATTCCAGCATGAGAACGAGAATAAGAAGCCTGAAGCATTTGCACAAATATGAGGCTAAAATGCTGAAGCAGCCGTTTACGGAGAGAAAAACTCATTCAGGACATCTGAGTTCTCTTCATTCCTCCACTAGGTAAATAGAATTCTTGTTTAATCTCACCTGCCCTAAGTCATCCCCCCTGCCCTGACAGTGTGCAGGACAGTTCTAGATTCTGAAATGGAATGTGCGAAATGTGGGTGGAGAGTTAAGAAAAAATAAAAATGAATTTCTCATAAGAGGTCAAGAAGTGTGAGATCTCACACCTCCTCTATCCTTCCTGAGTTGGTTTTCCTGTTCCCTCTGCAGTAAATCCTCTCACCTCCTCTCATTATCACCTGCATCTGTCTTCCAACTCAAGAGAGAGGCTAAGTCCAGGAATGGATTGTGGAAGTCAACTTCAATCACACCCTGCTATCTCTCCTGGTCTCCAGCAGCCTCAAGTCTCTCCCACTTCTTTCCATCAGATACATGATGGTCACTTCTCTGCTCAAACACAAGAACAGCTTCCTACTGTCTTCCTAATACTAGCCATGGTAACTCCTACAGAGTGCACACAGGTGCCAGGGACCATACATGGACTTTTCCTTCATTACATATAATCACCCTGAAAGGAGGTTAGGATTCTGTTGTAGTTATTACCCCCAAGAGGTTACAGCTATAATGGCTAGGATTACTCAAACTCCATATTTAGCCACATCTGTATTTTTTAGCACCATACTTTAAACCCCAAACTGAACTTCTCATTTTTAAAAAATATAATTTGTATATTAGCCCCTTATCATATATATCATTTGCAAATGTCTTCTCCCATTCAGTAGGTTGTCTTTTCATTTTGTTGATAGTTTCCTTTGCTGTGCAGAAGCTGTGTAGGTGATGTAGTCCCACTTGTTCATTTCTCTTTTGTTTCCCTTGTCAGAAAAGACTGGCTTGGAAAGCAAGTTAATGTAGGTTCCCCATGGTTGCAGTGTTGTCCTGCGGACCCCACTCCTGATGTGCAGACAGCCAGTGGCTCGCTGGAAAATGCAGTGACTTCTGCCTCTCCTTTCCCTTTTACGGAAGAGGGTAGTTAACCCAGTCAGCAGACAATCCGGAGGAGACATCCTTATTCACATCTATAGTATTTAAGATTCCTAAATCCAGTTGGGGGTTCTATTCAAGCCTGGTAGTCCTTCGCTTTTGTTTCCCTCTTTCTATTTTCCCTTCTTCTATTCAAGCCTTGTTTCCTAGTCAAGCTTTGTAGTCCTTCCGTGGTTCTTGCTTGTGCCTTTCCCTCTAACAGGAAGGCTTTCCCATTTACCATACCCCACCTTTTCAAAGGGGATCTCAAACACATCTCCTCCACAAGGACTTCTAATATCACTCAGCCAAAAATAGTCTCTTTTCTTAATTATTAAAGATATTTTTTTACCACCTTTATGGAATCTTTATTTGATCTTGTGCATCTGTCTCTCCTCTGTTAGGCTGCCGATTTTCCAAGAGATTCAGCATAATGATATTGATGTCTGTGGTTGGCTTTTGACACACAATGAACATTTGCTCAAGGAATGTCTTATAGATAAACACTGACACTGAGAAGGTCACCTCATCTCCTTTTAGTGTCTTATAAACTCTGCTTCTCTCACTGATTAGTTTTGTCTTTTCCCTAATTTATGATTTTCATTCATGTGTAAAAATCAATATCAAAATAAGCTTGCTAGAGTATATTATTTTTCAAAGTACATCTAATAATGGTTATTTAATCAAGGCTCTATTTGGTTCTACAGTAAGGGGATCTTGTCAAGAAATTATAGGAGGATCTATGCAGACGACTTTCTATGTCCACCAACTACTCCAAATAATGAGGTTATCCACATTTTTATTTAGACAGCTTGTAGATATCAAGTAATAAATTAGTGTTTAGCTTCATATTTTTCACCTATCACACCATATACCATGGAAGATGGCATATCATATAATTCGCTGAAGGTATTTTTAGCTTGTTCATAGGTCTCCATGGAAGTTTAAAGGAAATCAATGACCCCAAAACTTTACATCTGTTTTGATTTGCTTCTGATTTTAGTAAACTGTTTTTCACAGCCTGAGATCAACACATTTATACCCAGGCTTATAAATATATGGGAATATCTACTAAGCTATTTCTATCAGCAGAGATGTTAAAATCTGTTCAACCTTTCATAATGTGGTAATTATTATTCAACAAATAATTAAAACATAGTGTCTTCCCTAAGTCAGCAAACAGGCAGGACAAGAAATGAATGTGTAAACACTCAGGTAAAGGAAGATGAATACATAATCAGGGGTTAGAAAGATTAGATCAATTCTGAATATTCTTAAGCTGGCTCTGGAAAACACGCATATTTGAAAGGGAAATGAAATCCAGAGAAGAGAGACGGGTAGATGACAAATAATGAGTGACTGAAATGAAACAGACAAATCTGAGAAAAAGACTGAGGAGTTATAAAATCAGCCATGATGGGAATAAGCATGAAGCACAGGAAAAAAAAAAATCCATGGAGGTTTAATTAAAAAAAAAAATTAGAAACATAAGTGTAGCCAAGGTATTTTGAAGTGATAGGAGCAATAGCTAGAAATAAAAGGCTAAAGCAAGCTCCGAGGGGTGCCAGTCCAATTCAATAGCTATTTACACTGCGGTCCTACTAAGGGCAAGATGCCATGCTAAGAGCTGCTGAGTCCATGAAGATTAAAAAAAAAAGAAAAGAAAGAGCCTGCCCTCCGGAAGCCCAGTGAAATGAAAAAAGCAAAGCTAACAACCAGAAGAGGTGGCAGATTGAAATGACTCTCAGGAAGGAAGTACCCAGAGATAACGAGGGAAAGGAGAAAGCTCCCTAGCAAGGGAAACATGAAAGATGAAATCTTCATGAAATAAAATCCAGCGACCCAGTGAACGATGGTCTAGCTAGCCTCGAGGGTGTTCAGGTGGTATGCCGCTGAACCCTTGAGTAAAATTTATGCCTCAAGATCTTAGTTCAGAAGTTTAAAAATAATATTTGAAAAACAACCCAGCCCTTGGTTCGTTTCCAAGTTGATTATGACTGTTGCCCTTTTTTTGATCTAAAATATAGGGAGGATTTTTTTTCCATGCAAATTGCAAAATAGGACTCAACAAAATGGGGTCAACCCAAGAAAGCATCAGTAAAAGAATGTGGTGAGAAATATATCAGACGGGCCGTCCCTCAAGGAGCTAACAGTAGCGCAATTCAGCAGTTAGTCATGAAGGCCGTTCTTAGATTCGCAAAGCAGCCTGTAAGCACTCTGATAACATCCCTTAGAACAGGAGTCAGCAAACTATGGCCCCAGGGCTAAATCCAGCCTGCCTCTAAGAATGTACAGCCCACCGGCTAAGAATGAATTTTACATTTTTTAAATGGTTGAAAAGAAAATTATTTAAACACATATTTTGACATGTGAACATTATATAAAATTCAGTGTCCATAAATAAAGTTTTATTGGAATGCAGCCACATTCATTTGTTTATATATTGTCTATGGGGTTTTTTTAGCACTGTAATAGCAGTTATGACAGAGACCTTTTGGCCCAGAAACCCTGCCTAAATATTTACTATCTAGTTTTTTACAAAAAAAAATGTTGGCTGACTGCTGCTTTACAGCATGCCAGGATTCCTCAACACAAATGTTTAGCATGAATTCCCTCTGCTATTTTTCAAAGGAGGCAAGAAAGCTATATAGTGTTATTGTTACAGAATGTACTCTATAGTCAGAAAGACAGGGTTCCAGTCCAGGCGTTATGAGCTGTGTAATCTGCCCAGTGAGTTAACTTGTCAGAGACTCAATTTCTTCACCTGTCCAGGAAAATAGTAACAATCCACACCCATCAATCAGCAGCCTAGGTTTACTAGCTGCTGGACAGGCTGGTGAGCTCTTGACTTTGCCTTCTAACCTCACATGCAAACCTTTCTTCTTTCACATGCACATTTCTGAGAGGTTTATGTTTGCACAACACAAAAGGCATTGGTCCCACAATGGCACAAAACACAAATCATGAACCACAAATCAGCTGCTTTGCTGATACCAGTCATTCTTAATGGCTTTTCAGATCACAGATCCCTTTGAGTCTAATCATGCAATTATCCATTCAACAAATAATTGAGCTTTCGTGAGGTGCTAGGCACACTGCAGATGATGGTGACACAGCACAAGCAACTGGCACTTTGTGGGGACAACAGGCAACAAACACAAATGTGCACCCCTATATATATTCATGTATATATATATATTCAATTTTATGTATCTATATATAATACAGATATGTTTGGGGAACATGATAAATGGACTGGATGTGGAGGGTAAGGGAATACAAGAAATCAAGCGCAAGCAGTAGAATTTTGACTTGAGCAACTGGCGCCATTTTCTAAGATCAGCAATTCTATGGGAGGAGCAGCTATGGGGGAGAAATCAGAGTCTGGTTTTGGGCAACTTTCAGACAGCAATTAGAGATCCTAGTGATAATGCTGAATAGGTATTTAGATATCAGAGTCTGAAATCCTGCAGAGAAGTCATGGCTATAGAAATAGATTTGGGAGTCATCTGTATTAAGTTAGCATTGAAATCCATGGACCAGATGATGTTACCTAAATATACAGGCAGAAAAGGGAGGTGTTTGGGAGAACACCCTGAGGCCCTCCAACACTGAGAGAGGTCAGCACAGGAGTGAGACCACGTCTAAAAGAAAGAATAGCCAGAAAAGAAGACAAGGGGAATATAATGTCATGAAAGCCAAGAGTAAGTATTACAAGGAGAGTGCAGCCACTCCTATCCTGCTGAGTGGTCAGTAGAACAGTGTTCTCCCTGGCGTCACTAACATTGGGGTGACTGGTGACTCTCACGGAGCCATCTCAGTGAAATGGCAGGAACTGAAGAACTACTGGAGTGGGATAAGAAAAGAATATAAAGAGAGGAATGAGAAAAGTGACCTAACCATCTCTGAAGCTAAGAACCTTTTTCCCTGAGAGAAGAAAAAATGCGCTCTAACACCTGAAGCATCAAATATTAGGAAGGATTGCATGGTAGACTTCTCTGTCTATACATCAGCTCCCTGAGGTTCTAGGCACCTCATTAAAAAAACCCTGGTCTACAGTGAAAATATACTGCCATGGCTAATATCTTTCTGAAACCCAACTGAAACCAAGAGTCCATAGACAATTCCAGTGATGTGTGAGGTCTCCTGTCTTTCCCAAAAAGCTCTTTTCCTTTAGAATGTGTCTTTTTTTCATAAGGTGGAGTCACCCACACTCAGAAAGAAACCACAGGCTTAATTATGACAAGTTAAGTCAGATTGACTCCAGCTATTTCACTGATTTCTCTAAGGGACACTGTTAGAAGAACCAGGCAGGAGCTAAGGCCCCAAGGGACTATGTGTTTTAGGGCTCAGATACTTTATACTGTTACCTATCTTTCTTTTCCTCCCATCTCAGGCTGGGGAGACTGATTAGCATAGTGTTTTACCAAGAAGGCAATCGAGATGTTCTTATTTTTCCAAATTCTGCCAGAGACCCTCTAGTGTCATGCTAACTACAGAGCAACTAGGATATTGCATCATCTGACGCTACAGAGTCGGAATTTGAAAAAAATTAAGGGTATTCAAGGAACTAATTTTTCATACCTCATTTGCTCCAAAATTCCAACTTTGGTTGGCATGTTGCCCTTTCATATAAAGGAAAGATACCAGCCAGCATGTGACAGGTTTATGAATTCCTTGCAGCAATCCTGAGATATAAGAAACAGATCAGCAGGGCTTGTCTAGATCATGCTTTGCAACTCATTCAAGCACCGAAATGACTTTCAGTGCAAAGATGTATGACAAAAGCAGGATCTGAACCAGAAACAGCTCTTTCTTGTTCTTTTCTTATTTCCTCTGGCATTCCTCCACCAAACACTCATTGTGCCCTTTCAGGAGGCTGGTACCAGGGCCTGGGCCAAGAGGCCAAAACCAAGCACTGAGGGATGGCCAAGTTCCCTCCACTCATGGAGCTCCATTTTCAGCAGATGGAAGAAGACAATAATCAGGCAAAAATAAACCAATACATAGGAAGTTTTCAAATGGGGATTACTACTTTGAAAGAAATAAAACAAGAGTCAGAAGCAGAGGCTTCTCTAAATTGGGTGGTCAGGAGAGGGCTCTCTCTCAGGAGAAGGGATGCTTGGGCTGTGACCTGAAAGACAAGGAGACAGCAGCCATGGGAAGAGATGAGGGGGAGTGTTCCATTTATGCTTTTAAAAATCTCATTTCCAACATTGAACTTAAAACCACTGGAAAATAATTAGGCTTTGCAGTTTAGCAGCATTATTTCTAATAGCAGGAAAATAAATATGGGCTCCTGGGATTGCCTATAAAAAAGAATGAGTCATTACTTCTTTTATGATGTTTTCAATGACTAATTAAGAGAGTAGGGAGCACAGAAAAATAACAACTTTTTGTACTTTTACTGCCTGTATCCAGAAATTACATCATCCGCTCTAGGTATCTATCCCTACAGTAAGTCCATGTTCCTAAATTATTCGTCATGAATTACTAATATTGTAAGCAGAGAAGGGTTTAGTTCAATTAGTCTAAGTAGTTGTGCAAATTTCATCCCAACTCAAGAAAATGTTTTAATACCAAAAACTAAACCAAACATGAAATATGGAAAGTAAAATGTTGAGCATGCTGGGCTCAGTGTTGCCAAAAACCTTGCTAAATGGTACCGGCTGATTCTGATAACTCTGTCCTGCATCTAAAAAAATTTAAATGGCCCAGCAATACTTACTCAAGCATAGTTTTACAGCCAACATTAATATCTGTATCAAGCTCACCAAAGTTCTCTCACAATAGACCAATTTTCCCAGTGTAATATGAGAGTCAAAATTCAGATGCATCTTGCTGCTAATGCAAAGTTAGCTCAAGGTGAAAATCATATTGATTCCCCGACGAAAGCCCATTTGTTGGCACTGAGTCATCTTTGCCTCAGATAATATGCTTTCCAAGCCTAATTTGTACTATATATTGTTTTGAAAAATTGACCACTTTCCACATTTCATTTAGGAAAAAAATCTAGCCTAATATATGTGGCCATTTGTAACTGTGCTTCAACATGGTTCTTTTATTTTTAAAAAACAAACAAACAAAACAAGTTTATGACCAGCTAGAACAAAAGTCAAGGGTTTATGACACCAGGAAATGTGCCGCCCCTTTTCTCTCTCCTACTCTCCTCTCCTTTTCCTCTCACTTTGTCTCTCCTCTTCTCTGTAGTCCAGGCTTCCCATCAATAACCAAGAACTTGGCAGAACTAAGGTCTAAAATAACTGGCATTCACTGACCTACATAGTTTTTGTGAGGATTATTAGCTACAACGTTAATAATCTTACCTAAAAAATGCTTCGTTAAGGTCTGCTATTCAAAACCAGAGAAAAACATTACATATGCCCAAAAAAACTCAGCCAATCAAAAGCAAGAAATAAAATGGATGAAAAATAGTACCAATACTCACATACATAAGTCTGTGTCTCGATCATGTAGGATAAACCTCCTTATAAGCTAATACCAGCAGAAAAGAAAAACAATGGATATGAAATGACAAATGAAACTTTAGATAAACCCATCAAAAGGAAATGAAATTTCCAAACAGAAGGGATTAAGTCCTAATTCTGCTAGTAAAAGTACCCATTGTTCCAGCAATCCTGGCCCGTGGGAGGAAAACCCTGCCTGGGCTTGGTTTTGCATAAAAAAGATCCTCTGGAGCAGGAAGAGGTTCGGAGTCTTCAGAAGGCTTTGCATTCATCATACGTACCCAGTTCTCTTTTTATCTCAGTTGTGCAGTGGGAAAGCCTTAATATGAAAGCTCACTATTCAAGAAATATAAATTTAGAAAGCAGACACAAACTTCTCCCAACTTGATCTTGAATCTTAATAGGGTCAATTAGAATGGAATTAAACAGGAAGAGAGGGAAGGCTTCTATGTTTTTGTCTTTAAACACTAATATCAGTAATAAAAGCAAACATATAGTGCACACTTGCTCTGTGCCGGGTAGTGTGTTGTCTCATCTAATTCTGAGAACGACCTTATAAGATGGGTACTAACTATTATTACCCTCAGTTTATGGATAAGGAAACTGGAGCACAGAGAAGTTAAGGATTTTGTTCACATCACAGAGTTTGTAATTAGCAGAGCCAGAAAGTAGTACTGGACTGGCTGGTTTTACAAAGGAAGTTTTTAGTTAAGAGTTACTCTTTGATGAACCATGAGGGAACTTTAGTCCTCAGCTCTGCTCTGTGCCATGTCCTTGAAAAAAAGCATCTCAGTCTCTCAGCAACTCAGTCATTTCTACAATTCTGAAGTAGGATGGGTCTACCTTGCATGTCTCCGTCAAAGCTTAGAACAGAGTGGTAAGTACTCTGCAGAAAGCTTTGGGATCCACATATTGAGTCCTTCCCAATCTTGACATCCAGGTGAGCATAACTGCAAAAAGGGCAATCAGACCATAAACAACCTCAGAGCAAGTCCATGATTGGGGAGGGGATTCTGAAAAAGATCTTGAGGGAGCTTGGACTCTCACAGGGGAGAGAGGTTAGACCAATAGTAGTCACTATAAATACACAACTATTAAAATACACTGAGCAAATGGGGCAGGTCCTAGTATATCAGACTATGGGTATGGTTAATTCTAGGAAGGCTTCCTGGAGAAAAAGGGTCTGTGATCTATAATACTTTGGAGTGTAACATACAAAAAAAGGGGGAAAAATAGGTAAATCTCTAGACAATGAATCCAAGTCCTTGCCAGAGTATCTATATAGCTAAAATGGACAAAAACCAAGTCCTGCTTAAAACATTTCTTATAAGACAAATATGAGAAAGATATTCATGTCACGGTCTGTTTTCTTCTCCCTCCAGGCTATTTCTCCACAAATAATGAAATCATTTTAATAAAAAATGAATAAAACCCTGAATTATTTTTAAAATCTGAAAGCATATCTTCCCTTTTGTTGCCAAGCAACATACTTTCCTAGGATACAATTTGAGACCTTGATTAACATTCGCAGTTATATAGGAAGGATATAGAAACAGGATATCTTGATTACAGAATGAAGACTTTTTTTTAAGTAAATAAATAAATGAAACAAAAGAAAAGAAGTAGGACTCATATCAAATCATTTGATTTTTATACAGGAAACAAGTCATGGATTTCTCAATTTTAGAAAACTCAGTGTGCAGTGCTAATGACAAAGGAGGATTCTGTGCAGCTACTCAAATTGCTACAGCCATGTAAAAACAGCAATGTCACTCTTACCACATTAGCTGTAATTACACACTTTCAGATACTCAATAGATTTTATTTGCTTTTGCACCTTTTAGTGCTAGAATTTACTTGATGAAATTGTTCAGGATGCATCCGTATGAGTTAATCATGTAACAAAGAAAAAGTTTTGGTTTTTTGGGGGTACAAAACCCCAAAGTTGCAGATCCAGTCCACCTTCACAGCCTTCTACCTGAGCTAGGAAGTCAGGTATCAAAATGGCAGGCAGAAATTTCAGAGAGAGATTTTAAAGCTGTGACTACCATGGTCGTTGAATTCATTCATTCTTTAAAGCCAAAAGAGAGGGTGGGAGGCCCGGGGAATGGTTGCCACAAATACATTGGGGAGATACAATGAAGATGCAAAAGTTCAACAAAACAGAAGGGAGAGATGAAATTCATAATAGCAAAGTTAACACCACCAAATGTAATGATGTAATGAGGTTAAAAGATCACATTGGGAAAATATGATTTAAAAGAGTTCGTAAGTGAAAGATCATGGACTTTTAATCAAATGCAGATTTAATGAGATAAAGTGATATTGTTGCTTAAAATGCATTTTAAAAATGACTGAATGTGTGTGAAGTTCTGGGCTCTGTGCTAAGTGCATTCAATCCTAGTAATAGTCTAAGTGACAAGCATCCATTAACTCACCCATTCTACAGATATATAACAAGCATATGCTATGGTCTACAGGCACTGTTCCAGGAACTGGGTAGCTGATGGTGAGCAAAGCAAAACAGATACAGTTCCTACCCTCATGAAATCCACAGTTTCAAGGAGCTCCCATGCTTATTTTCCTTATTTTATGGATGAGAAAATTAAGGGACATTCCAGTAACTTTGCTAGAAAGCTAGTAAGTAATAGACCTTGAATTTAACTCAAGCCTGTTTGACTCCAAAGCCTAGAGTCTTAACCAAAGTTCATCACACATGCCCTTACTTGGGAAGTAATAATGCCACTGTACCTTGCAATGCTCTCACACCTCAAAACTATATTTGGTTCGCTGTGATTCATTTTGAGAGGGGCATTGGGTTCCCCTTGATACATCCCTGTGTGTCAATCGGGACAATGGAATAGCTGGAAAATGTATCAGGAATATACTCCAGCTTGTTCAACCAGGAGAGAAGATTTAGGTGATGTGCTAACCATCTTTTACATAACGAAGGACTTTTACACAGAAAATGTATGAAATTTATCCTATAATTCCTTGAGACAAAGAACCAAAGAGAGGATATAATTGTGGGGTGGGGGGGGATGCAAGGGGGCAGATTTCAGTTCATCAGAAAGAAGAGCTTTTGACACAAAATCTGTCTAAATGTATCATAGGTGGGTTTTAAACAAAATAATGTCCCAGAAACTAAAATTCATCAAGTGAAGAATTACCAATAAACTATTAATGGTGATATGGATGATATGATTTGATCCAACTGGAGGTTGGATCAAATAGAATAGTTAGGTAAATAGATTTTAGAAACTAACATTGTAGAAGAAATTCACATATTTTCTGACACATAACATGCAAAATTAGGTAGCTGGACATATTTCTGTATAGAAGGAAAAAAGCCCTACATATATTTTTAATTTTCTTTTTAAAGTATGTTGACTATCAAGGAAAAAAAGCTCACTTAGGTGCCAATCTATCTTTAACAACTCTCTTTAATGCTTGTCAAAAAAAAACAAAACAACAGAAGAGCCAAGAAATGCAGGAGTGGGCTAAAGCACCAGGAATCTACGATGAGGTGATAAATATAGATGAATATTCAAAACTCTGAATTCTCTAACAGCAAATCTAAAAGGCTTCCAATTTGGACAATATATGTAAACCCTATCACAGGACAAGAGAGCATAATTGTGCATTTAAGTCTGTGAGCTGCACTCTCTGGAATCATACAATGCACAATTGGCCAGGCCATATGCCCCAACCCTGCCTATCTTTCCCAAGAGAACATGACTGGTCCTCTTCCTGTTAGGGTGGACACACTGAATTCCATTTGAACTGGTGCATTATAAGTTCAATTTACCTTTTCACTACCACCTTGTGACAGATGATGGTACATATTTATGACTAGCTAACATAGTGACCAAATTAATGATTTCTGACCTCACTGGCCCACTGGCTCCAAGTAAATAACTGAAGCAAGTACTCTGTCTGGTTGACACCAAAGAACAAAAAAACTTACCATTAACAAAAATAATGGGTTCTTTTAAAAAGCTTTCACTACTGTTATGACCTTGGAAATTTTTACAAACCAGCTACAAAAGATAGAATTTTTTAATATTCTTAGTCTCTCCTTGACTTGCAAGGCTCTGGTAATGCAAAATTGCCTGAGGATTCCCACGCATATAGTGTTAGTTATCTCTGCCTTTTTGCCATCCTAGGAGATCATCAGCTGAGAACAGAGGGTACAGCTGCTGGGGAAGGAGACTGAGCTGGTAAACTGTCACTGGTCTAAAATCACATATGACTCTGAAACAATTCAGCTGGCATTCCTATGAAACTTCTATATAAATTGCCTTCAAAAGAAATTTCAAATGAGTTCCAAAAATAACTTTTGAGTAGAGACAGCATCTTTGGCGTAATTGTCGAATATCCTACTGTCATTATATTGAAAAAGAAAGTTCATTTGGATGTATAAATTCTGGTATATTGGTTAAATCTGTCTCTTGACTTCCCAGTCACATCTCATATTGGGGACTTGGGATGCATTTATTATCAGTGGGTGGGAAAACATGTCTGATATGCCTCTGAATATTATGTGCCAGGAAAACAGATTTACAGAGATAGTAACTCTCCATGGTTAATTATCCTTGATGGGCTCCTAATAGCTGGAGGGCCTGCACATCTCCTTCCCTGACTAGGCCCAGAAATTCACTCTTCTATAAAAGAGAACTGTTCCAGCACAATGGTTCTAACAGAGACTATGTCTCTGCATGATTGCACATAAAAATGGGGGTCCCTGTATTTCAGATACTTCCCAAGTCTTTTACCTCAAAATACAGCAATAACAGGGGTCATCCCATTAATTTCAGAAGTTGGGAATCACTTTTAAAATGATAAATATAGGAAAAGACCTTTGCTCAGAGTCTATACAGTAATGTTCACAAAAGCCAATGCAAAATATGTCACCTAGATATTCTACTTTCCTTTTTTCTTTAAAGTGTAGTGGCAGATTAACACTTAAACATTTAAAAGTGGAGTGAGAATCTGTAACCTAGCAAAATATTTCTAAATTTTTATGATTCTGCCTCCAAATATTTTACCATTTTCTTGCCCATCTCTAAATTGCCAACAATTTTCATTAAACAACTTACCTTCACTGAATCTTTCCATAGCATTTGATTTATTTTTCAGAGAAAAATAAGTCCCGTTTTACAATTGTAGTTTAATCTATGCAATATTTCATTAAATGTCAAGATTACAATAACAAATGCAGTTGGGAATATACACAGCTAACTCCTAGTAAGCAAACAATTCAACTAGCAGGAGAAATGTACAAGCTTTCCAAAGAGTATTCTTCTAGCTGCAAGGTCTATGGGCATCAGTCAGTATGTTTTACAGCAAAAGCAGAAAGCATCATTTAGTCTGTTACGTAGAATAAATGGAAGCTGGTTAGGTGCACATCTACTACATAGGAAGTGTATATGTAGTACACAACTCCATGATGGGACATAAATACCTTGGCAGCTGATAGTTTAAAATGCCAAGAGAAACCTTGCACCCTGGCTGATTCTATTCTTGAGTTGCCATCTATGACCTAAACCCATCTGAGACATCCCTATTAAATGGTCTGTGGCTTATCTCTTATTCACCAGCTAGTCCCTGTTATTGACACACTACAAAATGGAGTCAGAAAAACAAAGAACCAAAGAAAACATCAAGATAATAAGAACTTTAAATGTAGATATTTTCACAAAATGAGAGTTTTTTGTTGAAAAAGAGGAAGATAGAATCTAATCTGATGGGTGGGGAAAAGGGTGGTGAAGGGTTTGGTGAGCATGGAGAAGTCATAGGAGAGACAATCAAGAGACTACATTCTGGGCCGCCTGTATATTTCTTTCCTTCAGGATTCATGGAAAAAGGCATTACATGCTATTTTTAGTAGCCCACAGACAAAAGAAGAGATTATCAATGGAGACCAACTTCCGTGGCTATTTTGTTAGGTCAAGCCAGTCTTACTTAGCTTTTAGACAATCCATTTGTGGTTTGTCTTACCATTAAGCATACTGACATTTCTGAAGAGCTATCTTCCGGAATGCCACTTAGCTACTGGGAAGAAATGATGATGTATAAGCTGCCTTCTCAGAAATGTCTGACCTGCTAAACTGACTGTAATGAAAGGAATATTAAGTGAGTTTCTGAAAAACAAAGTACCACTCCATGTGGCCTTTTTTGTCATAGTTTATTCTCTGAAATAACATTTTATCTTTCTTTGGAATCATTATTACAAAGGTAAGCTATTTTCCGAAGCTTGGTGATCGCCTGGTGATCTGTAAAGAGTCACGTCTTATTCTGATGTCAGTAGTTTAGGATTCTGCCTTTATATTATGTCTGGGAGCACAGAGGAGGGATAAACAGCCGTTATACAAGTTTGGCTTCATTAACAACAACAAAAACCCCTAAAATATTTATTAAGCACATGGAGGGTACCTGATTTATCAGCCTTTGAAGCAAAGAACATAATGGTGGACAATGGAATTTAAGATTAAATAGAAAAAAATGGAATCAAAAGGATTATAGAAGGGAATATTTGTGTCTACAGTGAGAAATGCACTCATATGTAAGAAAGGATCTTCCAGGAACACTAACATTCTCAGAATATCCAGAGTATGTCTTGACTTCAGAACACCACACTTTTATACATATTCCTTATACTCTTGTGACCTTCTTTCTTTTCTTTTCTAGCAGATGCCAGAATCTTTACATCTTTAGAATAAACCTCAATAAAGCTCTCCTTCCTCACATGAGCCATCACTCCCAACTCCTTCCAAACTTACTGCTATTACATTAATCACACCGTATTGTTATTGTTTCTGACTGTGTCGCCCCTACTAGATTCCAATCCTATGAAGAAAGGGACAAAGCCTTATTCTAATTCTTTACCTACCCCAGGATCTAGCTTTAAGCCTAATACAGAATGGACACTGGAAAAATATTTACAAAACAGATGAACTAGAAAAAGGAAAAGGAAAAGGGATGCTAATAGGGGGCAAAAATAAAGAGACTGTTCAAGTGGAGTGGAATATTATACAGTTTCTTTAATAAACAGTGTTACACACAGGATGTCTGAGAGCACAAAGGAGGGGTAAACAGCCAGGTATGAGACTAAAGGTTGAGGAATGAATCTTGTGAAGCCAGTGGGGTGGAGAGCACTCCAGGCAGAGGAGAGCAGCAAAGGCACTAGAATGGAGCAGTTGGAAGGGCAAGAAGATGAGATTTGTGGAAGGGTTTACAAGCGGTTTGTTACTGCATCAGGATGAAACAGGGGTGGTCAAGAAAATGAGGCTAGACGCTTAAAATGGGTACATTTTATTGTATATAAATGATATTTCAATACAGATCATTTTAAATGCAAGATTATGGAGGATTTTTAATGCCATCTTGCTTACTGTCCCAAGGGTGTCCTGTAACACTGCATTTATTTGTTTCTTCATATTTTTGGTAGATGTTTTTCTCTATAACTATTCTAGAGAGCTCCCTGAGAGGAGAGCCTGTGTTATTCATCTCTGTGTTATTCATCTTTTCCTCCCATAACATGTAACAAGGCATGACACATTGTAGGCACTACTGCCTTTAGCAGTGGGTTTCATGGCCCAGAAAAAAATATGTATGTGTGTGCACGCATGCATGTACATACCCCCCCTACACACACACACACAGTCAGTGTGAAGGCAAACAACAGTCTCAACAAAATTCAAAAATGGCAGCTCTCCATTACTACCAAACTCATTGGTAAACTGATGTTAGCGATCAGCCTAGTTAATACAGTAAGAAGTGGAGGAAGGGTTTGGTGAATTCAGGGCTTCACATGTTCAGGAGACAATATTTCACAGAAACATACAAATAATAAATAACTAGCATACCCTTGCAGATAAAAGGATTTTCTCAGTTCAGTAATATACTTAGGTCTAACTCCCCCCGACTCTTACTTCTGGTCTTCCCTAAACCTCCTAAGAAGTGAATTTTTAGTGATTCAAGAAGTTAAGTACTATCTCCAAAAAATTTAATATTAAAACTATGAGCACAGACTGCTTGCCCGGCCTCTTCAACCGGTCAGTGTCAAAGGAAAAAAAGGTGGGGCTGTGCCAGATAAAAGCAGCTGGAGGGACGTAAGAACTAGACGCAGAAAGAACAGAATCCTGACTGGACAACAAGCCCCAAAGGAGGTTTTGGAGACAATTGTTAAATTTTGAATGTGGACCAGGTAATATGTAAGACATAAATTTACTGACATGAAAAGATGGTGATTATTAACTGGGGAAAAAAAGCAGATTACAAAATACATGTAAAGTATGATTTTTTTTTTGGTTAAAAACAGTTATGTACATATACACACACACAGAAATGGATATGAAAAAATGTACAGAGTGTTAACAATGATAATAGTCTGGTGGTAGGAAGACAGTATTTTCATTTTCTTATTTGTTATAATTTTCCTACAATGTACACCTATTGCTGTTTGTAATAGTAAAAGGATATTTTTAATTTGTAAAAAAGTAGGGAACTACTTATCTGCTTCTTTAACAAGTATACAAATTTTTGCCTTGAGATATTTTATATTACTATATTAAGACTATTGTTCCCAATTTTCAGTTGTTTTTATAATTTTCTTTCTCACAAATGGAAGATACTTAGCACTGTATCCACAGTCACATATATGTTATATTTGCTGAAATTATTTAAAAGCACTTTGACTGAGGAAAATTTTACATTCCTAAAATTTATTCTTATTTTTGATTGCTTTTGTTTTGGTTTCTAAGCAAGATTTTTCACACAAGATGTTGTATCAGACAAGATGCCATATGTCCCCAGACCTCAGCAGGAACAACACAGAATCTATAAAACAAATTTAAAGATGCTTTTCCATAAAGTGACTTCTTTATGATCCTTAAAATATGCACATATTTTAAGAAACCAATAATCAGGCAAACCTAATTAAGAAAGAGATAATTATGACTAACAAAGAAGGCTGGTAAATCATGTTCTGAGATGTATATTAGGATGCTTGCCATGATTTTCATGTACAATTAATATAATAACTGAACATCGTATGCTTTAATCCTTGAATAATTAGGATATACAACATTAAGCTTTTAGAAGGAACATCATTAATTTGAGCATTTTGCTTTCATTCCATACAGAAAAATTTTTTTCCTCCTATTCTAGATGTCTATGCCTTTAGGAAGAAAATACCTTACAAATGCACTCTCTTCACCTGGTATCAACACATATGTGGATAAAAAAGTGAAATAATTCCCCATATATTTTATCTTTCTAACACCAAAT
Organism: Phataginus tricuspis; assembly: GCA_029783875.1. Lineage (NCBI taxonomy): Eukaryota > Metazoa > Chordata > Mammalia > Pholidota > Manidae > Phataginus > Phataginus tricuspis. The sequence goes on from JAQQAC010020896.1 coordinate 59,302,799, forward strand.
ATTCATGAATGTTTACAGCACCAAAAAGATATGTCATGACTCCTAGTTAAAAATGGCTAAGCAAGGGGATTCATCTCTTCGAAAATAACCAAGAAACTAATATAGAAGAAACTTATTTGGAAGAAGGATGCACAGACCACTCCGCAATGCAAGCTCTGAAGCAAACCTAAACAATGGAGGGTAATGTTATTTATTACTCACACTTCCTCATGGATTAACAGAAATGGGTTTCCCTAAAAGCACAAGTCAGACTAGGTGTCTAGGAGCAGACCCATCCAATGACTAGGGCAACCAGAAGAGAGATATATGTTTGTAGCAGGTGATTAGAGAGGGACTATATCAGGAGGCAATAATGATACAGAACAATCCACAGAAAGTCATAGAAGTGTAGCTAAACCAGAAACCTTATTTTACGTCTGCATTTCTATTACTCTGACCTAACCCTGTATGAGGGGGACTGCCAGGGGAAAAGCAGCCAGGCCAGGAGATGGCCTAGTCTCTGACTTCAGTGGCTTTGCTGATTCACAACATTGTTTAATGTCTAAAATCTAAGAGAAGAGAAACCCACAGGGCAAATAAATAAATAATTAAATAAAAATAACCTATTTGGTGAGGAGACTTTTGAAACAAAAACCAAAACTGAAACTTCATATTGTCCCCGTTCATATTTCCCTTGCCCCTTAAGCAAAAGAGAAAGAAGGTAAAGGAAAAAACAGAATGGAACAGGAAATTTTCAAGCAAATATTGTTCCCCATGTCTGCAGATAAATTTTAAATAGTAGAGCTCATAAAAGGAGAAACAATTTCAAATTTCAAAACAAATTAAAAAAATAAGATGGCAGCATCCAGATGAAAAATGAAAGCAAACAACAGAAATATTACTGAGATGAAAATCATTAAGAGGAAAAACAGATGGAATGAATGCATGTAACTAAAATTGCAATAAAAAACAAGGTGGAGAAGACTGAGCAAATCACCATTAAAAAAAAAGACAACACACATATAATTGGAGTTTTGGAAAAAAGGGCAATAATGTATAAAAAATACGCAAAAATATAATAGGTCTCATTTGTGGTCAAGAAGAACCAATTAACACCTAAACGAAACATTAGGTTAAATCTATCACACTGACAAAAATCTTAAGCTATACAAATAGTGATTACTGATGAACACATGGAACAATGAGGAGTTTTATTCTCTGCTGGTGAGAATATAACTAGAAACATCCACTCTGGAGCACGTGGCACCACCTTGTAAACCTGAAGATAGACACACTCCGTGACTCAGCAAAACCAGTCCAAAGTATACACCCAGTAACAGTACATATGCTTACATATGCCATGTGTTGGTGAAAATGTTCATGACAGGCCAAAGCCAGTAGCATCCTTAAATCCATCAGTAGTAGAATGGGTACATATTTTGTGAAATATTCATGCAGTGGACTACTAAATAGCAGGTGTTAGCAAACATTTCCTGCCAAGTACAAGTTTATAAATATTTTTCTCTTTGAGAGCTATGAGCTTTTTGCAACCACTCAACTCTGCCATGGAAGCACAAAAGCAGCCACAGATACAACATAAATGAGTAAGTGTGGCTGCATTTCAATTAAAATGTATTTATGGACAATGAAATCTGAATGTCAATTTTCATACCATGAAATACTTTTTCTTTAGATCTTTTTCAATCATTTAAATGTCTACAAACTACTCTCAGCTTGCAAGTCATGTAAAAACAGGCAGCAGGCTAGACACAGCCTGCAGGCCAGTTTACCAACCCTTACTATACAGCAATAAAAATGTACAAAGCACAACCACCTGTGCAAGATTGATGAATCTTAACATCCATAAGATTGAGTTTTTAAAAAGTGAACAAGTTCAAAAATAATATATGCTAATGAAGAAAAATTATATGATTTTAATACTGAAAAAGCATTTAACAAACTCCAACACCCATTCTTGATAAGAATTCTTAACAAAATAGCAACAGATGGAGACTTTCTCAACTTGATAAAGAACATCTACAAAAAGCCTAAGCTAACATCACACTGGATCCTTTACCTCTAAGACCCAGATCAAGGAAAGAATGTCTTCTCTCACCATTCCTTCTGAAATTATTCTGGAAGTCTAAGCTAGTACAATAAGAAAAAGGAAAACAAAAAGTAAAAAAATTAGGAAGAAATAACACTACCTTTGCTCATAGATAATGTGCTTGTCAGTTGAGAAAATAGCAAAGGGGGAGGTACCTTCCTAGAACTAATAAGCCAGCATAACAAGGTTACAGGATACAAGGTTAATACATAAAGTCTATTGCTTTCCTATACATCAGAAATGGACAATTGTAATTTGAACTTCTAAAAATATATCATTTACAATAAATGGATAAATATTCTGTGTTCATGGATTAGAAGATTTAATATTGTTAAGACACGAATTCTTCCCAACCTGATTTATAGATTCAATAAAATCCCAATCAAAGTCCCAGCAAACTATTTTGTGGACATCAGAACACTGATTCTAAAGTTTATGTGAAAAAAGAGACCCAGGAAAGCCAACAAAATATAGAAGAAAAAAAGTTTTGAGGACCCTCAAAACCCAATTTCTATAATCACAAAGCTACAGTAATAAAGACAGTGCAGAATTAGCCAAGAAACAGACACATATATCAATGGAACAGAATAGAGAGTTCAGAAGTAGAACTGCATAAACATAGTCAAATGACCTTTCACAAAGAAGCAAAGGTAACTAAACAGAGAAAGAATAGTGCTTTTAAAAAATGATGCTGTCCATACGCAAAAAAAAAAAAGATGCTGGCCTTATATTTTTCACAAAAATTAACTGAAAATGGATCATAGACTTAAATGCAAAACATAAAATTAAACTTTCTAGAAGACAACATAGAAGAAAATCTATGTGACCTTGGATTTGACCATGAATTCTTGGATACACCACCAAAAGCATGACCCAAAAAATAAAAAATGGTTAAGTTAGACTTCATTAAATCTAAAATGTTCTGCTCTGCAAAAGACTGTTAAGAGAATGAAAAGACAAGTCACAGATTGGGAGGAAATATTTGTAGAACCCATATTAGATAAAGGATTTATACCCAAAAAACTCTTAAAAATTCAACAACTTTGAATTTTTAGACAAACAGCCCAATTTTAAAATGGGTAAAAGATCTGAACAGACATCTCACCAAAGATGATATACAAGTGACAAATAAAAGATGTCCAACATCATTTGTAATGAAAGAATACATATAGTCTGAGTTCAACTAAACTATACTATTTCAGGAAATGAATGCTGGTGGTTCAGACTAATAAAGAAAAGCAAGAAAATGGTGACCATCAAAGTCAGGATAGGGACACTGCATAGACAGAAGTGGGTGTGATTGGGAAAGGATAACAGGGAGTTTTGGGGGAGGAAGTTAGGATTTGTGTTTCCACCCACGTAGCAGTTACTTGGGAATTTGCTTTACAAACAATTCTTAGAACTGCTCAATTGTTTAATTCTATTTTATCTATATTATATGTTACAATAAGAATGTTAAATGTTTTAAATATATAATAGAAGATAATTTCCTGAAATTAAAAAGTAAGTACACCAGTAGGGCCCACTCCATCCCAGGAAAACCAATTCTGAAGCATCAAGACATACATGGGAGAAGATAACTTGAAAATTTTCTTAGGCAGAAACAGCAAGTCACATTCATAGGGAGGAAAAAGTTAGATTGGTCTTATATTTCTCCATAGCAACCCTCTAAAAGGGGGTATGGCAGGTTTATCTCAGTCTATAAAACAATTTCTATCCACCTACCTTTCATCTATAATGCTTGGGGAGATAAATAGAAGGGTCACAAATGCAAATGGTGTTCATTTCTGGATGATACAATTTAGGCTTTTTTTTTTCTTTATTCTTTCTAACCTTCTGGGTTGCTTAAATGTATTATTAAATGATCATATGAACTTTTTACAAAAACAATAAAGTCATTATTTTGGGGGTTTGGAGAGGAAAGGCATTCACTTTTCACTTTGATGTGGTTGAAAGTCCAGAATCTAGGTTAGAAAACTGCCTGAGTTTGAATTTAGGTCTGCCTTTGACCAGTAAATAAATTCAACTGTTCATCAGGATTTGTACACACTCCTCCTTTTCCATTTTTTCTTTAGTTGTTTTTAGTTGTTTTCCATTTTTTCTTTAGTTTTTCTTTACCTCATCTTAGGTATCAACATTTATCTAGGAAAGAAATACATGAATTTGGCCAGTAACATAAAAATTCACCCACTGGGTAATTAGCATGCAAGCAAAGTCTTTCACCTGTGTTACCGCTACTCCTTACCTACAATTTCCAAGCAGTGCGGCAATCGATGGAAAATCCTATAATTCATCTTAGACATCTATGCAGCACTTACTGTGGGCAGGGATCAATCTAAATGCTTTAGGTACATTGACTTTCTAAATATTCACATTTCCATAAGGTAGAAATTTTTACCATCCTCTTCTTATAAATGAGAAAACTGAAGTCCAAAGAGTTTATGTAAGTTGTCAAAGGCCAAACAAACAAGAGGAGGAGCCAACACTCAAAATCCTGTCCGGCCCCAGGCCACATACTCTTAACATGTTGTATATACTAACGTCAACTTTCTCCCTAGGAGACTGTGCTTGACTGAATAGTCTTGGCTCAGGAGAGTGTTCAAGATCACCGCCTCCTGTCAATCATGGGCAGGCCTCAACACCTATCCAGTCTTATTGGACATATCTGGTACCACACCTTGACCTTTCACCCACCTGCCATATCCAGCTGCTGACGGTGCACCCTCCTACTCCACAAAGCCCCAGTTCACCACTACTGAGGGTAGCTCTACCCAAACCAGGCCATCCGTGATCAGGTCCCATTTATAAGAAGTACTATTTTTGGTGCCTCTATTTTCAGTTAACAGACTTTTTTCCTTCTATGCCTGAGCTGAGACAATGAGAAAAGAAAATCACTTCAACAGCAACATTTTTAGGCTTGAAATAAATACTCTTTAATACCCAGTCATTAAAGGTGCATTAGTCTCATTTCAAGGCATTCCTAGAGTTCCTAATAATAAAATCTTAAGAGGCAGCTCAATCCCTGTTTGGCCTAGATCCTACAGCCTGACAGAAAAAGTTATCTATCTCCCTTCTTTCTCTAACCTCCTAGAAAAAAGGCAATTCCTAGAAAAACTCCTTTTGTTTAAAAACATAAGTTTTTCAGCTTCAGCTCTTGGCAACTCACAACCTTCTGTCAGTTACAGCCAAAGCTAAACTCTTCATAAAACGTGATGGTGGATCCTGAGTACTACTGTACCACCTCACCACTGAAGCCATCCTCAGCTCCTATGTACAAGGTGGGAATGAAACACAGGTAAATGTGAAATATTGACTAATACCCTAATAGCAGGCAAAAGGGACCCTGGACTAAGCAGTATCTTGAAACTGAAATTCTGGACATCCTCAAAGCATTTCCAAGTGCTTATTTCTTCTTTAAAAACAATGCTGACCAAGGTGATTCATCTGAAAGCTTTCAGCTGATAAAATTGTAAAGCCCTAACCAAGACAGTAGAGTCAGTCGAGTGAAGAACCTCTCATTCTCGTGATTCTGTGATGCCTTATTCTCTTTACACACAGCAATGATTAGCTCACAGTATGTTGTTTACTAGCTTCTGAGTTGCTGAGATTAAAATGACAAAATGAAGAGCCAAGAGATGAAGGAAATGGCTATCAACTGTCAAAATAAAATATTAGGTGCACTATTACTTCCCTTTTGGAGGAAGGAAGGGGCCTAACATTTACCAACTGATACTATTATCTGCTATCTATGTTTTACAAATATGGTGGGGCTCTAAGAGGTTGGATAAGCTGTTCCAGGGGATGCAGCTTAGAAAAAACTAGAACCAGAATTTTCTCAGAGTGTGCCTGGCTCCAAGCTCATGTCCTGTCCACTATCCCAGGGTATTTCTGACAGAATATTTGTGAAAATTCAGGCTGCTCCCTGAGGGAACTAAAAGACTAGATTTAACATCTTCCACTCTCATAATACACACAAAGATATCATCAGGATACACAGGTTTTAGAAAAAGATCTACCATCCTCCATGTCCATAGCTACCCATCCATCCGCCCATCCGCCCATCCGCCCCCTTTCAGTAGGAAGAGCACAGGGAACAATCCCGGCTGTCAAACACGAACCTGAAATCGGTCCTCTAACCCCCTATAAATACTTTCTGAACACTGATGCTCCACAAGTGTAATTTTAGAGCAGAATCACTTCTAAAACTGGGTTTTAGCCAGCCAGCCATTCCATACACACTTACTTATGCCAAGTATTGACATATGGAGACCAATCGGCTCCTAAGAAATTTTAATTCAAATAGGAAAGACAGGTAGTAAGTAATTAGCATATTAGATAAATGCTCTGGGCAGACAGAGAAACTCAAAGATGAGGTTTCGGCACAGAATGGGAAAGAAAGAACACCAGCAAAGGCTTCCAGGGTAGGATGAGGCCAGGAGTACCTAGAAAGTTCTTGGAAACAAGTAGCCAGTTATTATGAGGAGCAACTTAGGCTAAGAATGTATTGGAGGGAGCAGGAGCAACTTGGATATGAGGTCTAAGATCCAGACTAGGTCCAGATCCTGTAGGACCTCCCGTGCCATTTATGAAAGGGGACTGAGTTTTATCTAGAGGCACAGAGATGCCACTCTCAGCTTGGTAGCAGAAATTAACATGATCTGATGGAGGATTTAAGAAGATCAATCTAAAATAGAGGACACGGGAATGGGGAGTACTTAGAGACAAGGGGAATATTTAGGTAGGTGGCCTACTACCAGAAGTCCCAGTTATGTGGGTCTGACCTCTGGGAGTGACAGGGGATGGGACAGATGGAAGGAATATTTAAGAAAATAAATTGCCAAATTTACTGATAGTTGAGGATGATAGACAAGGAAGAGACTGGGATAGCACCCAGCATTCCAACCAGGATAACAGTAACACCTTCACTGGAAAAAGACAGTTTGGTGAAAATGAAAAGGAAGATTAAATTAGTTTTAGATATTTTTCCTTAAATGTTTTTTTTAATTTTGGTTGCTTTAAATCTAATGTTCCTAGTAATATAGCACCACTAAATAAGGTTTCATTATTCACAATGATAGTGATAACACCCACAGGATATTGTTAAAATAATAAAAAACCAAATAGCTTGGCCTGTATTCCCCAGAATAAGGAAATGCAGGAGGAAATGCACATACTCAAGTATAAGAAACAAGGAAAGGAACACATTTCTGCCAATGCAAATCCAGAACATGAATGATACAAGCATGAGTCATACCTCAGTAGATAATCTTCCCCAGCCAAAAATTATACACAGCTTACCCAAAAAAAGTTTGCAGTGTGAGTCCATGTTGCCCCCCACTCTTTTCCTTAAAGGAACACTTAGATTTATCATGAATGTTGACAAAAGAAGAACTCTAAATTCTGGTTAGAGTGTATATAAATGTGAAGTGCCAATGATGATCAATAATCTCTAATTCAAATGCCCTCGGAAGCAGTCAAATAACAGAAGTCCATAAAGCAACCTAGGTGTAATGTAACAGGGAATGGTGAAGACTTCAGCAAATGGAAACATGCTGGCCCCTTCTACCAGTTTGAAAACATAGTTGCAAATTCCTTGATGCTTAGCTTGTCCAGAGATGGGGTCTATGACCCTTCTCCATATATCTTGGTGGGCTCAACACTGCTTCAACCAATAGGGGACAAGAAAAGTGACACAGAATGACCTCTGAGGCTAAGCCCTGAAAGGCCAGGTGGCTTTTGTCTTTTTCATCTGAAACACTTGATCTTGGATCACTGAGCTGCCATGTAGGCAGAATGACTATCCTGAGGCCACTATGTTGTAGAAGGCACATAGGAAGACCACGCGGGAAGCCTGAAAGTTTGATGTGGGGGGATTCCCAAGGAGTCCCAAGTCATCACAGTCCAGGCACATATGTGAATAATGACTTCTCCAAATTATTTCAGTCCCCAAAATTTAAGTATCCCCAGCTGAGGCCCCAGACACTGTGGAGTAGCAATAAACCATCCCCACTATGCCTTGTCCACATTCCTGACCCACAGAATTCATGAGCATAATGAAAGTTTTCTATTTCACAACATTAATTGCAAAGATGGTCTGTTACACAGCAACAGAAACTAGAACACCTCCACTAAAGGGATAGCACTGCTCTGTTCCCACTGACTGTTGCCACGTGGGAATGCAGGACGAGTGTCAGAAGACCCTCCCATTTATTAATATAAGTCAGAAACTTAGATTTGTATGTGACTTTTCCAATTGTTTAAACACTGTGTGGGCCAAACAAAACATGATTTTGACTGGATTTGGCCCTTGGACCACCACCAGTGTGCAACTCCTCAGGCAGCACATAGATTCTCTGGAGGCAAACAGATGTTCCCTTGATGACAGCCACTTTCAAAGGGTACAAACGAGTGGTTCAGACCACCTTGCCACTGTCCCTCAGCACCACACCAGATTTTGTTGCTCTTCCTTAGACAACACTAGGCAAGAGTCAGCTCCAGTTAAGGCTGAGAAATTCACCCAAAAATATTCCTAAGAACACTCTGGGATTTGCTTTAGTTTTAAGTCTCCAAAGGATTTTAAGGTCCATATTCTAACACCTCAAGCCATGGTGATGACAACAGAAGTCAAAGGCCAATGAATTGGAAGCCACAAATAGGAGTTCAGATGGCAGGCCTGGGACCCATACAGCAAAGCAGGAACTCAGCTGTGGAATCAAAGGTGAGCAAAGACCCTAATACACAACAGCAGCCCAATAAAAGGTAAATGAATAAATTAATGAATGGATAAAAAATTGTTTCAACAGATGCTTTCTCTGGACTTCCTTTACATCATATTTTGGCATCTCCACAAAAACAAAACCATGACCTAATGTAGGTTTCTTAGGTCTTCAACTAATGTAAACTGTTAAGTCTCTAAAATAGAAACTATATTCTCCCAAGTCCTTATATCTGATGGAGACCAACCAGTACAGTTAGTTTATTATAGTTCATTACAGATTAAAACCTTTTCCCAAAATAAAAGTGTTAAACAACCAACCAACAAAAGACATTCTCACAAAACTAATAAGTGGTGAGTTTTGTATACAAGTCAACATTTAGTTCTGTAAGGAGAAAATAGGAGAGAGAGAACAGACTCCTATTTACAATCCTGTCATTTTTACCAACTATCATCCAGGCCTAAATTAATCTTCTTGTAAGAGACTAGGGCTTTGTTTGTCTGTTTGTCTTAATTTTCTTTATAAGGAGTAAAAAAAAAGAAGCCATATGAGACTCGGCAAGAATGTTTATTTTCAAATAGGTTGCATTCAACAAATTAACATTCTATTTACTTTCTGTGAAATCACTGTACCACAGCCATCTGTAGATGTGAGCTATGATATAAATTATCAAGACTGAATATTAAGGAAGATGTGGATATGAACTCAGACAGCAACTTTAAATCGATCACCATTCTGAGATCTGGCTAGCCCTTCAAAGAAGGATGACTCAGAATGGCCAGCCTTGGACACCACGGCCAAAAGATGTTTTCCTTTCCTGTCTGCCTGACTGAGTTAGACAACCCCCAGGCATGTTTGCATAAGAAAGTCCTTGAGGCAGGTGAGGAATGCCTGCTGTCTCCTGTCTGGGTTATGAATGGGAGGTTTTTATGAGTGGATGCTGAAGATCATGAAGTCTCAAGAGTTTACAAGTAGACGGGAGGAAACATTCTGAGACTAAAAGCGAAGGCTACCAAGTCTCCTAAATGCATGGACTGGGTGAGCCGGAAGAGGACAAGGTTGAACCCTGAAAATATCATTTGAAGCCTACAAAAATCACCGTGAAAGTTCCTCTCTCGGAGTCAAGCTGGGCTCAAGACGTTGCTTGATCCCATGGCAAGTGCTTCACTGTGTGCCCAATTCCAAGATTACACTTACTGAAACTGGCCTCTTCTTGATTTACATTAGCCAAAGGTTCCACGAGCCACTGCAGGGAAGTAAAGGGTCCTGTGTTGCTATACCATATACCACTGCTTCCAAATACTCTGCTGCAGGGAAACTATCTCTACCTTTAGTGAGTTAAAGTTGTTGCTGATAAAAGACTAGGCATAGGCTTGTCAGTGTTTATGTAAGGCATAGGAGAAGACAGACCCAGAATACTTCATTTTATAGATGATATTAGCAATTTGGCTTTTTGCTGAGCTAGTAAAATGTAGTATCCTTAGTTCTATCAGCAACTAGGTCTTAAATAAACAAGTTTTCTTATAAGAACCCAGAATTGACAATTAAAATCAGACACACAATTAAATGAACCTAAAACTCAAACTCAACCTTTCGAATGGCAACCACTGATGTCACAATAAATATCACATTTATCTAATTAAGCTGTTAAAATATAAATTCTGCCCAAACAGTTCCACAGTGAAGAAAAGGAGATGTTCAAACAGGAAAAATATATGTTGCTAGATTTAAGGATAAACATTAAATTATATTTCTCTAGAAAACTTTGTTACCTCCTATAAAAACCATTAAAAATTATCAGCACCTCAGCAGCGCTATAGGCAGAGTTAGCAAAAGCTTGGTTTCCTTTAAAGAATTTATATTTTATTTTCTCTCCAGCCCCAGAAGACAGCACAAAATAAAGAACAGATGGTAGAGATGGGAGGAGAACCTGAAGGTGAAAGTTTTCAAAGATGCATCAAATTTAAATGCCTCTGAAAAATAAAATCCCCATGCCTATAAATTAACTTGTTTGTATGTTTTCATAGCATGCCTCTCATCACAGCTGAGGTCAAGTACACACTTGGTGACAAGAAAAATCAAGAAATGGTGTTATCTGGGACCATCTATTCACTGGTCCAGAAATCTGGCTGGTGTATCTAAAACATTTGCTTCTTTTGGTGTCTCTAGGTTAGACCAAAGGTTTTCAAACTTTGGAAAGTTACCTTTTTCAATTAAAAGCTTAAGCAGAAATGTGAACAAACAAACCAGTTGAAAGTACAGTTGTCCATTGAAATGTAGGTACCTGTGATTGAGGTGAAGTGGATGGCAGAGCCTGCCTACTCCTTCTTCCCCGACACCTTCCCTCATAGAGGCTTCACAGACCCTCTAGAGCTCAGTGGAACACCATTTGAAAACCATCTGAGACTTGATATGCAATATCACATGCTAAAATGAAGTCAAAATGCAAAAGTGGAAAAACATCAAAATGAATGAAATGTAAAGGCTAAATTAGGTTAATTTTACTACATTAGACCAACCAAAGGTTCAACAGGTTCCAAGATTATTTTTCTCTCTTTATAGTTTTCACAGAATTAGTTTACTGATTTTTACTTAGCAGTATATTTCTGCCTTCTGGGCAACTAGGCCATATTTTCCCCCAAACCCTGTAACATCTTCATTACTGACTCAGAAGATATTAGTCAGAGATGGATTTTCTTTGCTATTATAACCCTCATAAACTCTCCCACTAAAGAATAATAATTCAACATTATGTTTGCTAGAAAAATAACATAACATAATGAAAGAGAATTAAATGATGGTGTAAATCTGGGTATGTAAAGCCCTCAAGCATTGACCATTGTAAAACCTCTAAATCCAGGACCCCTTAAGAAAAGGAATAAAAACAAACTATTAGAATTAAACTGAATTGCAACATCCCAACAAGAGGTTTCGTGGGGGTTTGTTTTGTTTTAAATGCTAAGGAATTAGCTTTCCTGGTCCACTTAGTTTAAACAGAAGGTCTAAAGAATGGAAAACACTTTATATTCCTCCCTGTATGAGAAAATAACGCTGCTATTAGGAAACATTCATGGATAGCATTTAATATCCTATGTAACCTAGCCTCTATACACTTTCCAAAATTATCCGATACAACCTAACAAAGACTTCAGCACAAAAAACCTACTCATGTCCTCATCATTCCTTTAACACCATTTGCTCATTTCCACCTCTATGCTATTTCTCCTCTTGGCCTATTCAAATCCAACCATTCCCCAGGGCTCAACAGCACACCTTTGAGTGGCTCCTGACACAGCATCTCATGAACCACCTCCCAGATCCACAAAGGTCCATGGTATCAGTAGTTCATTCTGTCTATTTGGTTCTCAATTGAACCTTCATTTTTACTTACCACCTTCCCTGGACAAGTCACACATAACTCCCAGTAGGAAGGGCCTATGGCTCACTTTTCTGCTCTATACAGATATAGTAGATATGGTATCTACCATCATTCTGCACGCACATGGAACAAACAATAATTACTTGTTGAATAAATGTGTTTTATATATGTGTATAGGTGTATAAAAATAATACATACATATATTTATATAACATATATGTAATTCTCAACAATCTCTCATCTACTTATGGAACAGAGCAGAAATATATGAAGTAAGTGAATATGGACAGAAATCGGTTTTCTACTACCACCCGCACCCATGAGCCTTTTTGCCAGCTCATGCTTCCCCTTACTGTCATTATGTTTGTTTTACTACGTTGTTTATCTCAGGACACACTCTGATTAGCCTTTAATTTGTTGTAATAAATCTCTATTATCCCTGACATTGTTTAGAACATGTGTGGCTGCCTGATGAGTCAAGGCAATGATTTATAATGAAATTGTTATAGATTTTGCCCTCCCTCTCACTCAATGTTACCCTCCCAGTTTCATTGAAAGGCCTTATTCTAAACTAGTTCAAACAAAGCTGTAAAGTAATAGAATTAAAGTGCCAAAGAATGGAAAGAATGTCTTATCCTCTGCCCAAAGATTCCTTGAAAAGACCACCAAAATCTGGTCAGATGGGAGATAACTACAGCACGTGACGAGGCTGGTGCCACTGTTCCGTCAGTGCTTACTCTCTTCCAAACTTCAGTGATAGCCATACTCTCCCATCTGGTACAGGGATGGCAAAGAGACTTGAGAAAAATCCAGTCCACAATAGAATAGAATCCTTTACTCTGATTTTCCAGAGCACTGTCCCACTAAGTAACATGGGAATATATGTAAGTCTAGACACAGAATGTGCATGTTTCACACATGGCCAGACCATTTTCAGTATGCCATCTGAGACCTACCCACAGAAGGAACATAATATCAGAGTGACTTTAAAACTACAAATCCCAAGTCATCTCCACTATAGCCTCTTTAGCTCCTTGTTCACTCATGAGGCATTCAGACTCATCACTGTGGCCACTTCAATGGGGATTGGGTCCATACTGACATTGCTAGAAGTGTTACAACCCTAACAAGTCCCCTACAAGGCACAGTGGCACACAGAGAGGATTTAGCGCAATGGTTCTCAGCTGTGCCAGGCCCAGTGCGCTTTCCACCCAACCACCGAATCCCTCTCAGGTAACGTCCTCACTGTTCCCTGGGAGGAGCCCAGGCCCAGCTATACAACCTCTGGAGGAAAGTGGGTAGGGTGGCCAACAGGGAGAGGAGCCCCAAGTCTGTCGGTCAGACTCCCAGGCCAATGAACAGCCTTTCTTCCTGTCCTCATGAGAGGAGGGGCAAAAAGCCGGTAGCTTCCGCAGCTTCACCTACACCCTGTGTAAGTGAAACTGAGTTAACACGAGAATTCTATGTTTATCAACTTATAAATCTGTGTGAAATTTTCTATGATGGCTGGGACAAAAAGAAAGCCCCAAAACACGTTTGACACTAGAAATAGTTTATATTGCATTGTTGAAGCTGAACCCTGGGCTGTGCACTGTTATTCCCAAAGATGTCTAATGGAGATGTATGAGTACAACATTGGCAGCTGTTTCTTTGGGAAGAAAGAATGCCCTTTAGTAAATATATATGTTTTATGTTTTAAAGTGTTCAAATGATCTTCTTTTATGAAGTAATGATATTAGTAGATGAAGATTTATTATTTTATGGTCCATACCCTAATAAAAGTAAAAATTCAGCAGGTTTATTCTCAGGCTTTAACATCTGTGAAACCCAAATTCAGGGACTACTGACTTAGAAGATCTCTATTTCAAGCCCCTTACTTAAGGAGTAAATTATTTTGCCCACAGAAGCTGGTGGTATGCTAAAGGTCACACAGCAAGCAAGTGGTAAAGCCAATTTGATATCCAAATCTCCAGCTGGGCAAGTGTGCCAGGATGCCTCTTAAGGAGCTAGTAAATCACACTATTTTTTAACTCTATAAAAAATTTAGATTGTTTTTAAGTATTTCATAATACATATCACTTTTATTCACAATTAAAATCGAGTTTGGCTGAAGAAGGCTTATAAAGGTGTTTCCTTGCTTCAAAGCTATAAAAGTTTGAAAGCTATATGAAAATTTAAGAATATCTATCTATATATTACTTTAATATTTTGGTGAAATTCAACAGATACCTACAAATATAAAAATAGATATGTTTTGTGAGTAGGTTTAATAGTACCAGCCTAGCTCTCTCTTTGAAATGAATTCCTATTCATATGGCTGCATAGACTCTGGCAGAAATAATGTTTCCATCAAAGATAAATTTATGTGCCCAAAGTGGGCAATTCTGAGATTGCAACAAGAAAAAAGCCAAATAAATTAAGGGTGACAACGATGTGGCACATAGATTTTGGGTAAGGACTAAAGTACTGGTCTCCATTTTAAGTGCTAAAGGGATATTGTAAAAATAAGCAATTCTCAAGACTGTTCTTCCACAGATTTTGAAAAGCTTGATTCCAAACAGTTTCTCATGAAAGTCACTATACTAGGGGAGCTATTCATGTCAAACCACCTGGATAATGATTATTTTTAGACCTCTAATTGATCATAATTGTAAATGTACTCTCTTCCAAAGTACCCTTGTATGTAGACTAAGTACCTAAACTCAGTCAATTGGCCCCATGGCTCCATAATCAGGACAATTCTGGTTGGTTCCTGTGACAACCAAGAGGTCTGCCCTGCCAATCAGCCACAGACCAGTACCCATTAACAACGTGCATTGATGAACAGACGGATTCTTTGAAATTCTTCATGGCATCAGCCCTTCACATTGCCTTTGTCTGGTATTTTCATTCTCTTACTGTAAGTTGACTCTTACTTCACTTTCCTGTTAGTCGTATCTAATCCATCATCTGCAGATATGACTAATGACTTGCCTTTCAGGGTCTTATTATTCTGTTTGGGTGAATTGGCACTCACTGTCTAGGGAGATGGAAGATATGCTGAATTAATGAGCATGGTTAATTTGAATTCTTAAGAGAGGTTCAACACACCAAGCTGCATTGAACAGAAATCTGCAACTCATATATGCTGACCTTTTAAATACCATCAAAAGTGTAATGTAAGTATACTTTACTTATGCCTATAGCAGCATAAATCAGAATAACTGGCTTAATTAGTTCTGTTTGCAGTAAGCTGAGTTATTAAAAAACACAGCTCTTTGAGAGCAGTTGGTGTTGCCATCTGGCCCATCCCTTTGCTCCTGGTGTCTCTCCCTTCCATGTCTTACAGTCCAGAAGCTGACACTTCTCCAGACATGCAGCTTTTTGGCTGTGAATACATGTAGATGTGTAAGGACAGGACTAAGGTCAGTCCATTGTCACAGGATGTTTATCTGGAAGGAATGTGGTCTTGAGGTGGGGAGAGTCCACGTGGGAGGAAAAGGGGTAGTAAAGGTGTTGGCCTCTGAGGTTAGGAGCAGGAATATTCCTTCTACTAGGGATGTATTTCAGTAGTTGCCCACCCAGCTGTGAACTGTGCACCCCATCCGGCCCACTCAAAGGTTCCCAGGCAATAGAAGCAAACTCACCTCCTAGATCACCAGGTCTTCTTAGCCAGAGTCTATGGACCCTGTCTCACTCTCAGCACTTCAGATCTCTGGTTTTCTGGATTTCCAAAAGGAATGGGGAAAGAATGGTTCTCCATTCCACTTAGGGTCTTTATTATTTACATTGCCCCTACTTCAAATGGTCTTAAAGTCTGGAAGATTAAATGTCTTTCTTAGTGAACTGACCTTAGTGAACTTAATTCTACTAACTAGTGGTTGGTTTGGGGTAATTTACTGAACTTCTATGGAAGTTAATTTTCTCATTCAGAAACTGGGAAAGTTGAACTGGATAAACTGGAGAGTACTTCACGGATTTAAGTTCTATGATCCTGTGACTTCCTAAACCAAATACTATAGTGTCCTAATTTCTTTTTTATTCTTTAGCATTAAAATGCACATCCATTCTCAATTAACTGAATAAAATAAATATATACACATGCATATATATGCATATATACACATGCATATATATGCATATATACATATGCATATATACATTCACCACTAACTTTTTTTCTATTATTAAGAAAACACATGCCATGCCCCCAAATGTAATTCACACTTCCTAACATTTTTGAAACAACTAAAATTATGGACACTTAAGAAGCTGTAGCTCCACACAAACCAGATCAGGAATTTTCCTTAAAAGCCAAGACCCCTCAGTAATTGCAAGAAAGATGAGAAGACCTTTCAGTTTCCTTTGTAATCAAGACTAGAAGACAAAATTCTGAGTTTAATACCACAAGGAACACCCCTGACTAGAAAAGCCAACTCAAAAAACAAGAGAGACCACCTTCAAATTCTTGATCATCAAAAATTATCCAAAACATTCTGTCCCTCAACCATAGCAGCATTTAATGTTCACTTAAATATACATATAGGAACACTCTGTGTGTGTGTGTCTGTGTGTGTATATGTGTGTGTGTAGAAAGCAAGCAGGCAAGCAAATATTTGAAATAGAGTCTTTAAGCAATCACCAACCTTTGTCCCTAACATATCTGTCTTGTAGAAAAGCCTACAGAAGGCCTAAATTGCTAAGGATCTGAAGAAGAAGAAAAAAAACTAAAATATTATTCCTGAAGTTGTCACTTCCCTGATAATTAAATGTGTGCCTAGTTTGAATCTAGGAGCCAGGACCAAGTCCCGAGACTTTTTGTCCTCTTCCATAATGATTCAAGAACAGAAACTCTATCGTACATGACTCTTCGTTACAAAAACTGTAAACAGCCCAGTCATGTGTGAATAGCCCAGTTATTGTCTTATATCTTGAGGTCAAACCAGTGTTGCCTTTGTAAGGATGATAATGCAGCCTTCTATTCCTCTGCCATTTTCTCTTTTCAAACACTTTCGCCTCTCTGCTCCTAAGGGATCCTCAGTTTCAAAAAGAGCAGCCACTGGAAACTCTCAAATGGCACTCTAAAGAGGAAGCAGTTTAAGTCAGAAGCAGTAGAAACTTGAACTTCACTCTTTTGCATATTAGCTAGAGACCCTTATAAGTTAGAGCTGAAATTTCATGTGGGTATGCTCAAGTGTCCCATGGTCTACTCTTGATATTGAATCCCAAATATCTTAAAACTCTTGAAAAATCAGCCCGTTTCAGAACATGTGACTATTTGAATATACTCCAGAAATTCAAAGTAAACATTTTTTTTCAAATGTACACAATTAATGCCATAAGTATTATGTCCTAAAGTGCTATTTAAGGGCAACTTGGTTGTACCAAGGTATTATGATATAGAAATCTCAATTATCTGAAGTATAGTTAAGACCCAGAAAATAAGAAAAAAATGAACCTTGAAAAGGCAAAATTCTTATAGATGCATGACACATGGAGTGTGCACTAAAGCTTAGGTACTTTACTCATATATAGACACTTCAAGGCCATTTACTGTCTTTTTCAACACAGTTCTAATCAGTGGGGCATTCCACTTTTCAGTATGACCAGCCATTAGAAACAGAACAGAACTGAAAAACAATGAGAAAATGAATTAAAGTTAGACCAGCTGAGGGCAGCAAGGGGTACTGCTGACAGCATGCTGGTACTTGAACTTACTTACTGAAAAATCTATTATTTTAAAAATAAATACAAAAGAAGAAGAAAAAATGAAGAGCCATCTAGGGACATTTGATGTAGGGACTCACAGTTCCATCTAGTGTAAGAATCTCTGAGGCCTCTAAGCATTAGAAGTGACCAAAATTTAACAACTTCTAGAGTCTAAGATCATAAAATTGCACTCTGGAAAACTTATTCCATCAAGCATACAATGGCCCAATGTTGCTACCTTGAAAAGTGAAACCTTATCATCAAGTTTTTAAACATTAGCAAACTTAGGCTTCACCCTCTTATTTCAGACTAGTGGAGCTTGACTAAGATCTCTACACCAATGCTTCCAGAATAATCTATCATTACTATGAGTGAAGGTATAGCCTACAGCAAACGACTGTATTTGTACTCACTTGACACATGTGAAAAAAGTTATTTGATGAAATGGAATACACACCATAACTATTCACTTCCCCATGCTTTGTTCCAAATTATTCACATTAAAAGCTAAATGCAGGTGGGGAGGGGGAAGATGGTGGCATGGGAAGTGAGGCAGAAACCTCCTCCCAAAATCACATACAGCAAATACAACTAATCCTTAAAGAGCAACCCAAAGACTGCAGAACAGACTGCCTACATCTACGGAAAAGAGAAGACCTCACAGAAAAGGGTAAAGTATCGAAGCCATAATCTGGTGGGACCCAAGCCCTTCCTGCACCCCAGCTCATTGGAAGGAGGAAGAGAAACAGAGCAGGGAAGGAGTAGAAGCCCAGGACTGCTAAACACCCTCCCTTGGAGATTTGCTCTGGGAGCATGAATCCACATTACATGGTGCTCTGGAGATTGGTGGGGTTGGAAAGCAAAGACAGGAAGAATATTCAGAGAGACTGAGATTCTAGCCACTTGTGGAGAACAGGTATGCACACCAGGCCACTCTGGGAAAAAAGAAAGGCAGGCACTTTGAAAGACTTCCCAACAGCGAGAGGACTGCTAAAAGGACAAAGATTACACACAGCTTGCTGCGGAGGAGAAAGGGTAGGTGAACAAAGTCATGCTGGCACACTCAGTCCGGCAGGTTGGGAATTTGGGGGAACTTTAGATGATTGATCCCCCTGGCTGGCAATGCAGCCCTGAGGCCACCACTGAGATATGCAGCTTGCTACTCATTCCTGCCAGCAGGCACCGGTCCACACAACTGCTACCCTCCTCCATCGCACCAGGCCAGCTGGAGGGTGGTCCCACCTATAGCAGCTACAGGGGCTTAATGCAGAGGCGCCTCCCTGTGTGTTTGGCCCAGTGGCCATGGCAGTGGAGGCAGGCACTGCAACTGGGAAGCAGGAAAGAGCTCTTTCCTCCAGCAGGTGCCAGTGCAGCGGGCCTGCAACCCCCGCCATTGCTCCAGGTGCTGGGCAACACCAGAGAATGGAGCTTATGGGCACTAGAGGGTGTTGCCTACACAAAGTAATTATTCCATAAGAACACAAGAAATATGAAATGGCAAAAAAAATTTGTAGAAACAAAATTTCAGCAGAAACCAGAAAGAGGACTAAGTTAAACTGAAATTACCAATCTTCTTGATAAAGATTTCACAATAAAAATCAAACATGCGAGGGAGTCGGAGCTCAAGATGGCAGCATGAGCAGGGCAACGGAAATCTCCTCCCAAAATCATACATATTTTTGAAAATACAACAAATACAACTATTCCTAAAAGAGAGACCAGAAGTACAACAGCCAGGCTACATCTACATCTGCGGGAACTCAGCACCTTACAAAGGGGGTAAGATACAAAGCTGTGACCCGGCGGGACCCGAGCACTTCCCCCACCCCAGCTCACTGGCGGAAGGAAAAGAATCAGAGTAGCGAGGGAGTGGAAGCACAGGAATGCTAAATAACCAGCCCTGGTGATTCTGCACTGGGAGGACAGACACACACTGCATGGTGTACTGGATATTAGAGAAACAGAAGGGCAGGATCTAAGACAGAGACTGCAAGCGGGTCCCCACAGCCGGCTCCCTGGGACAAAAGAAAAGCAGGTGCTTTTTAAAAGTCTTAAAGGGACAAGTGCCTAACAGCTGAATAAAATCATCCCAGCACACTCAGCCTGGTGGGCTGGGAGTCTTGAGGAACTTCGGGCCCCCTGACCCCCTGCAGGGTGAAGCAGCCCCGGGGCCCCTCATGGTGATAAGAAGTCTGCCATTCGTTCCCCCTGGCCGGTGCTGCAAATGGACCGGCTAACCCGCCACAGCTGCAGAGCAGTCAGAGAGCGGCCCCGCCCACAGCAACCACACAGAGTCTCCTCCCAGCAGGCAGCTAACTGGATGAGCAGCAGAAGCTGGAGCAAGGTCTGGAAGGCATGAAGGGGCCCATCCTGGCAGTAAACCACACCCGGCATGGCAGCTACAACCCCGCAGTGCTCTAGGCTAGCCTGAGGGCGGCCCTACCGAAGGCAACTCAGGGGATTATCCCAGAGACTGCCTCCCAGTGTGCGGGTAACCAGCACAAGCTGCGGAAGCTGGAGCAAGGTACCAAAGGCACGAAAGGCCCGACCTTGCAGTAGAACACACCCTGCATGGCTTCAATCCCCTGCAGTGCTCTAGGCTAGCCTGAGGGCAGCCCCGCCCAAGGTAGCTCAGGGGAGTATCCCAGAGACTGCCTCCCAGGTTTCAGATAACCAGTACAGGCTACGGAGAAGGGCAAGGCAAACAAGCGGAAGGGACTTTGTTTTCCCAGCTGACACACATGCCACCTGCCTGCGACCACTTCTATCTCCATGAAAAGACAGAAAAATCTGGTCCAGTCAAAAATCACTCAGACAACTCCAGAGAGAGAGCCTGGTGGGATAGATGTAAACAATCTTCCTGAAAAATAATTCAAAATAAAAGTCATAACCATGCTGATGGACCTACAGAGAAATATGCAAGAGCTAAGGGATGAAGTCAGGAGGGAAATTACAGAAATGAAACAATAAATTGGTGGGCTTAAAAGCAGACTGGATGAGGTGCAAGGGACTGTTAATGGAATAGAAATCAAAAAACAGGAGTACAGAGAAGCTGAAGCAGAGAGAGATAAAAGAATCTCTAGGAATGGAAGAATATTAAGAGAACTGTGTGACCAATCCAAACGGAACAATATTCACATTATAGGGGTACCAGAAAAAGAAGAGAGAAAAAGGGATAGAAAGTGTCTTTGAAGAAATAATTGCCGAAAACTTCCCCAAGCTGGAGAAGGAAATAGTTTCTCAGACCATGGAAGCCCACAGATCTCCTAACACAAAGGACCCAAGGAGGACAACACCAAGAATACAATAATTAAAATGGCAAAGATCAAAGACAAGGACAGAGTATTAAAGGCAGCCAGAGAGAGAAAAAAGATCACCTACAAAGGAAAACCCATCAGGCTATCATCAGACTTCTCAACAGAAACCTTAAAGGCCAGAAGAGAATGGCATGATATATTTAATTCAATGAAACAGAAAAGCCTCAAACCAAGAATATTCTACCCAGAAAGATTATCATTTAAATTTGATGGAAGGATTAAACAATTTCCAGATAAGCAAAAGTTGAGAGAATTTACCTCCCACAAGACATCTTGTATAGTGTATTTTAGAGGGACTACTATAGATGGAAGTGCTCCTAAGGTTAAATAGCTGTCACCAGAGAAAATAAAACCACAGTAAAGGAAGTAGACAAATTAATTACTAAGCAAATACAAATTTAAATCAACTACCCACAAAGTCAGTAAAGGGATACACAAAGAGTTCAGAAAATGACACCTAATATATAAATAGTGGAGAAAGAGAAAGAGGAAGGGAGGGAAAAAAAGAACCTTTAGACTGTGTTTGAAATAGTGTAATAAATGAGATAAGTTCGACTGCTGGACAGTAAAGATGCTACCCTTTGACTCTTTGGTAACCACAAAACTAAAGCCTGCAATGGCAATAAGAACCTGTCTTTCAATAATCACTCTAAATGTAAATTGACTCACTGCCCCAATCAAAAGACATAGAGTTATAAAATGGATAAAAAGAAAGCCCCATCTATATACTGCCTACAAGAGACTCACTTCAAACCCAAAGACATACACAGACTAAAAGTGAAGAGATGTTAAAGATATGTCACACAAATAAAAGGGAGAAAAAAGCAAGAGTTGCAGTACTTGTATCAGACAAAATATACTTCAAAACAAAGAGATTAACAAGTGACAAAGAAGGACATTACATAATGATAAAGAAGTCAGTCCAACAAGAGGATATAACCATTATAAATATCTATACACCCAATATAAGAATGTGAAACAAATACTAATCAAATAAAAGGGGGAAATACAGTGCAATGCATTCATTTTAGGAGACTTCAGCTCACCACTCACCCCAAAAGACAGATCAATCAGATGGAAAATAAGCAAGGAGACAGAGGCACTGAACAATGCATTAGAACAGATGGACCTAAGGGACATCTGAAGGACACTCCAACCAAAAGCAGTAGGATACATATTTTTCTCAAGAGTACATGGAACATTTCCTAGAAGAGATTACACACTAGGCCACAAAAAGAGCCTTAGTAAATTCAGAAAGATTGAAATTGTGCCAATCAGCTTCTCAGACCACAAAGGTCTGAAACTAGAAATAAAGTTTGCAAAGAAAACAAAAAAGCCCACAAACACATGGAGCTTAACAACATGGTCCTAAATAATCAATGACCAAATAAAAGCAGAGATCAAGCAAAATATGGAGAGAAACCTGTGGGATATAGTGAAGGCAGTTCTAAGAGGAAAGTATACTGTAGTACAGGCTTACCTCAAGAAAGAACAACCCCAAATGAACAGTCTAAACTCACAATTAATGAAACTAGAAAAAGAATAAATGAGACCCAAAGTCAGTAGAAGGAGGGACATAATAAAGATGAGAGCAGAAATAAATAAAATTGAGAAGAATAAAACAATAGAAGGAATCAGTGAAACCAGGATCTGGTTCTTCGAGAAAATAAACATTTAGATAATCTCCTAGTCAGACATATTAAGAAAAAAAGAGAGTGTACACACATAAACAGAACCAGAAATGAAAAAGGAAAAATCACTATGGACACCACCGAAATACAAAGAATTATTAGAGAATACTATGAAAAATTATATGCTAACATACTGGGTAACCTAGGAGAAATGGACAACTTTCTAGAAAAACAAAAACCTTCCAAGGCTGACCCAGGAAGAAACAGAAAATCTGAACAGACCAATTACCAGCAATGAAATTGAACTGGTAATCAAAAAACTACCTAACAACAAAACCCTGTACCAGATGGCTTCACTGCTGAATTTTATCAAACATTTAGAGAGGACCTAATACCCATCCTCCTTAAAGTTTTCAAAAAGTAGAAGAGGAGGGAATACTTCCAAACTCATTCTATGAGGCCAGCATCACTTTAATACCAAAACCAAAGACACCACAAAAAAAGAAAATTACAGACCAATATCCCTGATGAATATAGATGCAAAAATACTCAACAAAATATTAGCAAACCAAATTAAAAAATACATCAAAAAGATCTTCCATCATGACCAAGTATGATTTATTCCAGGGATGCAAGGATGGTACAATATTTGAAAATCCATCAAGATCATACACCACATCAACAAAAAAGAAGGACAAAAAACTACATGATCATCTCCATAGATGCTGAAAAAGCATTTGACAAAATTCAACATCCATTCATGATAAAAACTCTCAACAAAATGAGTATAGAAGGCAAGTACCTCAATATAATAAAGGCCATATATGACAAACCCACAGCCAACATCATACTTAACAGCGAGAACCTGAAAGCTTTTCCTTTAAGATTAGCAACAAGACAAGGATGCCCACTCTCCCTACTTTTATTCAACATAGTACTGGAGGTCCTAGCCAATGGCAATGAGATAACACAAAGAAATAAAAGGCATCCAGATTGGTAAGAAGTTAAACTGTCACTATTTGCAGATGATATGATATTGTAATATAAAAAACTCTAAAGAATACACCCCAAAACTAAAAGAACTAATAACTGAATTCAGCAAAGTTGCAGATTATACAAAGTTGAAGAGTTGTACAAAATCAACACATAGAAATCTGTTGCATTCCTATATACTAACAATGAACTAGCAGAAAGAGAAATCAGGAAAACAATTCCATTTACAATTGCATCAAAAAGAATAAAATACCTAGGAATAAGCCTAACCAGGGAGGTAAAAGACCTATGCCCTGAAAAGTACAAGAAACTCATGGGAGAAATTAAAGAAGACACCAATAAATAGAAATACATCCCAGGCTCATGGATAGGAAGAATTAATATTGTCAAAATGGCCATCCTGCCTAAAGCAATCTACAGATTCAATGCAATTCCCATCAAAATACCAACAGCATTCTTCAATGAACTACAGCATATCAATCTAAAATTCATATGGAACCACAAAAGGCACTGAATAGCCAAAGCAATCCTGAGAAGGAAGAATAAAGCTGGGGGGATTATGCTCCCCAACTTCAAGTTCTACTACAAAGCCATGGTAATCAAGACAATTTGGTACTGGCAAGAGAACAGACCCACAGACCAATGGAGCAGACTAGAGAGCCCAAATATAAACCCAAGCATATATGGTCAATTAATATACAGTGAAGGAGCCATGGATATGCAATGGGGAAGTGACAGTCTCTTCAACAACTGGTGTTGGCAAAATTGGACAACTACATGTAAGAGAATGAAACTGGATTATTGTCTAATTCCATACACAAAAGTAAACTTAAAATGGATCAAAGACATGAATGTAAGTCATGGAACCATAAAACTCACAGAAGAAAACATAGGCAAAAATCTCTTGAATATGAACATGAGCAATTTTTTCCTGAACACATCTTGGACAAAGGAAACAAAAGCAAAAATGAACAAGTGGGAGGACTTCCGGGAAGATGGCTACGTAAGTGGACTGGCAGAAAAATTCCTCCCAACATTATATTTATTCACGAAAATACAGCA